>VDFB02353493.1:416964394-416979900 GCA_007258455.2 Sequoia sempervirens | reverse complement strand
GTCAATGGTTTATAGACTATTTTTGTGCTTTGAGAGCTTTATCAAGGGTAGGATCTAATCATTTTCCCATTTGTCTAATGGCGGATCCTACTAAGGTGAAAAAAAACTCCCCTTTCAGATTCAAAAAATTCTGGCTATCTCATCCTCGAATCTTTGAGGAAATCAGTAGATGGTGGAATATTGATATTACTGGCACAGCTATGTTCAAGATTGCTAAAAAATTAAAGGAAGTGAAAATTAATTTGAGGAGATGGAAAAAGGATGCCTTTGGGAATATTTTGGAACTAAGATGGAAATTCAGGGTAAAATTCCAGAGATCCAGGCTAATATCTAGAAATGGGGGTACATTGATAATTACAGAGAAAAGGAAAATGAACTTTTCATTCAATTGCATGACATCATTGCTAAAGAGGAAGTTTTTTGGAGGCAAAGATCTAGAGTATCTTGGTTGACTGAGGGAGATAGGAACACCAGATTTTTTCATCTGTCTGCTTCAAAACATAGGGCTGCTAACATAATCGCTTACATTGATGTTAATGGGACAAGGTTTGAGGAGGAAGATGATATCAAGAAACAGGCTGTCCTTTTTTTTAGCAACCTTCTTTCTTGTAATGGAGAGATTGTTCTTGAAGTTCAAGAATCCTTGATTGAGGCTATACCCCAGGTGATTGGTCACAATGAAAATTCTATGATCACTGCTATTCCTTCCAAGGCTAAAATTAGGAAAGTTGTTTTCTCTTTTGATGGCAACAAAGCTCCTGGACCAGATGGTTTTCCCTTATTCTTCTTCCAAGTGTTTTGGGAAATTGTTGAGGTGGATGTTGAGAATGCTGTCAAGGAATTCTTTGGATCAAGATGTCTTTTGAAAGAACTTAATGCTACTTTTGTGGTCCTTATTCCAAAAAAACCTGGGGCTTCGGAGTTTCAAGCTTTTCGGCCAATCAGCCTGTGCAATTCTATCTATAAAATTATTTCAAAGGTTTTAACTACAAGAATGCTTTTGTGCTTCCTCAAATGATTGCTCCACAGCAGAATGGTTTTGTGCCAGGTAGGTACATTCTGGACTCTGTTATCACTGTTCATGAGAATTTACATTCTTTAATGGTATCGAAGACTGAAGGGTTCATTCTTAAATTGGACATTTCCAAAGCCTATGATCGGGTTGAGTGGAATTTTTTATTTAAAATCCTGGCCAAGTTTGGTTTTAATAACAAAGTCATTCAGTTGGTGAACCAGCTAGTTTCGACAGTTACTTCTTCTGTCATTGTGAACGGGTCACCTTCGAGGTTTTTTCAGACTTCCAGAGGCCTCAGACAGGGAGATCCTATCTCTCCTATTCTGTTTACAATTTTGGATGAGAGTTTGGGAAGAAATATTAAAAATCTTATTGATCAAAGATCCCTTGCTGGTTTAAGACCTTCCTCTTCTCTTCTAACCTGTTCCCACCAACAATTTGTTGATGACACCATTCTCATGGGAAGATCTACTGTGGCTGAAGCTAAGACTTTCAAAAGAATTCTGAATCTTTATGAATCTGCTTCTGGGCAAGTTGTTAATAGGGCTAAGAGTTCAATTTTCTTCCTCAATACTCTGGAGCATAGACAAGTTAAACTTGCTCGGATTCTTGGATGCTAGATTGAGCCTCTTCCGTCAACCTATCTTGGTTTGCCTCTTTGCATTAAACCCTTGGACTCGTTCTGGATCTCTTTGGTTGAAAAATTCAATAAGAAGCTGTCGGGGTGGAAAGGAGCTCTTCTCAGTCAAGCTGGAAAAATCCAGCTCCTAAAGGCTTCTTTGCAAAATCTTCCTGTGTATGCTCTTAGTTTATTTAAAATTCCTGCTAAGTATGCTGAGGCCATTGAAAAAAATTAGAAAAGGTTTCTCTAGTCTGGTGTGGAGGATAAGAAGAGAATGCCACTCATTGGATGGGATCTGGTTTGTAGACCTAAATCGAGAGGGGGCCTAGGCTTAAGGAAAATTAAAGTGCTGAATTTGTCCCTTCTTGCTAAACAGCTTTGGAGAACTCTTACTTTGAGAGGGGAATGGCGAGATACCTTAAAAGCCAAATATTTTAGCAACTGTGAGTCTCTTAATGAGGTTATAAATTCTTCTCTTTTACCTTGTGGGTTTGTTTCCTAGAATGATATGAGCAGAGGTAGAAAGTTGTTGGAAATGGGAACTAGTTGGCTGGTTGGAAAAAGGAAATTATGTTAGGTTTTGGGAAGACAGATGGCTTTTTAAAGATCCGTTAATCAGAAATGAGAAATTTAGTAAATGGATGAATGATTGTAAAAGGGAATTCAGGGTCTTGGTTAAAGATTATTGGAGGAATGGGGGTTGGGTTGATTTGAAGACCATCAGTCAGGATCTTAGCCCTGTTCAGTTGGCCTTCAGGGCCCTAAGACTAGCTCAACACTAGGTGGATGATCTTGCTGTTTGGTTAGACAATCCGTCTGGCATTTTTTTAGTTTCTTCTGCTACTTCTATGTTGGCTAGTCCGATGGAGCCTCTACCCTTCTGGGCTAAGGCTTGGATTAATCACCTGATTCCTAAAATCAATATTTTCTATTGGATAATGCTATAGAATAAGATTCTCACTTTGGACAATCTTGGAAAAAGAGGAATTCAATTACCTAACAGGTGCTACATGTGCAGGAACGATGCTGAGACTGTTAATCATCTTTTTCTTCATTTCCCTTTTGTTTCGCACATATGGGATAAAATTTTTGCACTTCTTGATTTGGTTTGGGTTTCCCCTGCTTCTGTCGAAGATTTTTTCTTGCAATGGAAAGCTCCTTCAAAAAATCCTTTTGTGCAAAAGCTCTGGTCTTTTGTTCTACCTTTTGTGTCATGGAATATTTGGAAGGAAATGAACAATAGAGTGTTTAGGGAAAAAGAGAAGTTGGAGGGGGACCTGCATGAAAAAATAGTAAGGGCAATAAAGGAAAATTTATCTTTAATCCCAAGAAAAATGGTTGATAAAGCTAATTGGTCTACTTTCGATATTGCTAAAGCTGAAACGTGGAATTCGAAATTAGCAGTGTTAAATGTTCCCACGCCTGATGTTTGTGGGAGGGAGAATGCTAGTTGGTCTTTGCCGCCTTTGGGTTGGTTGAAAGACAATTTTGATGGTGTTGCTAAAGGTAACCCTGGGAAAGCTGGCAGTGGGTGTGTTTTAAGGGACAACTTGGGGGCTTTTATTGCGGCTTTTGCTGTGGACATTGGCACCCAAACTAATCATGTTGCGGAAGCTGTAGGGGCTTATCATGCAGTTAACTTAGCTTTCAAGATGAACACGAAATGTCTTTGGTTGGAGGGTGATTCAATGAATATAATAAATTGCATTCTTGGGCTTACCCCTCCCTCGTGGACCATTAAAAAGTGGATCAAAGATACAATAATCTTATTAAGTAAATTCGATAAAGTGAAAGTGTCCCACGCCTACAGAGAAGCCAATAAGGTGGCTGATTACTTTGCCAATGAAGGGGTTAAGAAGGGCGGGGAAAACATGTGGAGGAAGAACGACTACCTCCATTATGAGGTGAAAGCACTAATTTATTATGATTCAATGCATGGAAGAGAAGCTTGTCTTCGTCATGATGAAGAGGATAAAGATTAGGTACGTCGATTTCATTAGATTTGATGGGACCGACGCCATTTTCTTTTTCAAGAAGAGTCTCTGGCACGCTTTCTGGGTGTTTGATAAAATATGCTTAAACGGGACCCAGAGCAACTGTAGGGTGTGGTATAACAGAGCTTTGAAGATGGGGGGAGAGAGAAAACATGTGGAGTCGAGCAGCTTTCAAGAGCATAGCAAGAATGCTAAAGCCTGGGAAAGAATTGAAAAGGGAGGTTTAGTCCCGTTTTTGGAAATGCTCCATGGTACTGACGAGAGGATGCTAGACTATTTTGCCAAAAATTGGAAAAATGGTGAGATTGTGTTGTTTGGTAGGAATGTTAAGCTGAATGAGAAAATAATTGGTGAGATTACTAGTCTTTCGACTGAGGGTGTGAAATTTTATCGGGACCATTGGTTCTCTAATGAAGTGGTCATAAGATTTCCTAAAAAAGACAAGGAGAAGGCTAAGTTGGTTAAGGTTTCCAATAGCTACTTTGATGTGGAGTCCATTAAATCAATCTGGAGGAAAGTTTTAAGAGTAATAATGGAGTATATCACGGTTGATAGGCGCTTCACCAGGGCGTATGGTTATCACTTTGCAATTCTGAACCATTTCCGTCACAAGGTTCGTATCTCTTTGCCTTTTTACTTATTCTCTTCTTTGAAGAATTTCCTTGATGAAGTTGAAAGAAACCCTAGGAGGACTTCTATTATTCACCCTGGTCTTGTCAGGCTCATCTATGAGCATTATCAAAATTTACTTGCTTTGCCTAAAATTGTTGATATTGGGGAATCAAATGATGAGGATACTGAAAGTAGTAGGGAGAATGACCCCTTGGCCCCTCATGCTTATGCCCCTATTGGTCCTAATACCATTGCTCCCTAGTCCCTGTCTTGTCGGAATGCCCTTATGGATTCTACTCTGCCTTCATGTCCTAATCTATAGCCTTTGCATGATTGCCCTATCTCGGGTTTTGCCTCGCAGCCCTGTCTTAATCCCCAGCCGTCTCCTGGCTGCCCTACCCTAGGTTTGGTCTCTGGTTTTAAAGGTACCTCAGTTATGAAATTAGTCTCATACTCTGAGAATTCTATGGAAATTCTTTCTGATAAACCTATGGTCAGTAAAGAGTTGGCCCCTAGTGCCCCTGCATCTGGAAGATTTGGGAATGCCCCTAATGATTCCCCTAATCAGGAAGAAATTAATTCTTCCTTGAATAAGTTCAAGCCAGAGGACATTGTGAGTGTGGCAGAAAAAAAGTACGGATGGCCTTTTCACTATTCTCAAGTGGACCCAAAAGGAAGTCTGTGATTTGAAAGGCCATAGTAGAGATCTCAGCAATAGAGTCATGGATTTGGAGTAGAAGATTAGCTGGAGTCATAAAGAGAATGAGGGACCGGAAATCCCCTTACCAAGGAAAAGACAACATTCGTAGGAAGAAATATTGACCAGGCTCGAGTGCAATATGTCCAAGATAGGCCAAAATATTAGGGCCACTATGGCGAATAATCATAAAATTTCCAAGCATAACACCATTATCATCAATGCTATGGTGGAAAAGCTAAAAAAAATAAAAAAGGCTTGCTGGTCATGGATTTGGATGCAGACAGAGGTTGCAGCAGATCTGCTATTGAAGGGATTTTGACTCGCACCTGGGCTAATACGAAGAGGAAGACCCCGATTTCTTCACATATGGTTCAAATCCTCAAGCAGGGTTACAAGATATGAAGGATGTTGAAAAGGAGGCCGAGGAGTTGATGAACACCTTGGAGTAGTGCGGTGGTGTTTGTTTCTGGCTTTTTGGCGTCCTTTTTTTGGACCCTGTTGTCTCTTTGTTGTCGTTTCTTTTTTGGGACAGTTGTCTTTTGTTTGGACTTGTTTTGCTCTATCTTTTGTTGTTTTAACTTTGTGGTTTCAAGTCCCTAAAAACCTATTTTTCCTTTTCAAAAACATCGCAATAAAGTAACCCTTTCCTTTACACATATTTAAGATCATCAATTTTGCTCTAGTTATAATCCATATAACTTAACCACGTACAAAATCCTGACATTTAACAAATCCTTCACAAGAACTTTAAGATTCCACCAAATCAAATAGGTCGTTGTAAACACATTAACCATATTCATTTCAATTACAACCCTAACCCTTAACAAATGAATAAAACCTTATCTGGAAGACTTCATAACATTTACTCTATTTGCACAACATCAGGAATGAACAAAACATCACTAGAAAACATGACGGGAAATTAAATAAACTATGGTTAGGATTTCCTAAATCCAGTCAACTCAATCTACGTTACTTGCATTTCTCCAAAAATACATAAGATTTATTTCACGACGTTGAGAAAATTAAAACCAATAATTTAACTCCAAGTTTCTCAATCATACTTAATAATCTAAACAACTTGATAAATAAAATCATTTGATTAAAATAAATCAATCTTTGTTTCAACTACGCTCTGTCTACTGAGGGAGTGGAGGCAGCAAGTCAAATTTAAATAAAGAAGAAACAATATTAGGAAGGGTGCATAGATAAAGGGTCTTTGCATCCATCAAAACACGCATCAAGGGAGGGCCATGAGGTGCCAAGGTACATAATGAGTTTGTTGACAAGGCCTTAGAAACCTTAAAGCAAGTGCAGTTGGCAAGTGCAGGACTTGAATGACATTGTGGTGAACAATGGGCGGAGCATATGGAAGAGAATCGACGATCACAGAAGGCAATAAACACATAAAATATATTTGTTTGATAGGTTGTAGCAACTTTCAAGTGAATACAGTTGGTATGTGTAAAAACTATGGTAGCCAACACCATGATGGAACACCGTTGTTGGCTTTATGCAGAGTGATCTATAGAAATTCCTTCAGGCGATTTTAAATAAATCGATATACATGAAATGTATATGTTGAAAAGACTTCAAAGATATATGATGCACACTATCTAAAGATGAAGGATTCAACGTCATAGAGCAACAAGAGGGAAACACAAGTAGATCTGGACACACTACTATATAAGAGTGACCAGCACAGGCCTTAAAAATGCCTCACAAATGTTAAAGGTGGGCACGGTTGGAAATGCGTGGACACCCATCAAAGCATTTAGAAAGGAGGTCTTCATGGAATACCCTGAGTTCAAGTAAATGCCACGCCCCTGCTAAGGAAGAATATAAATTCTGAAAATGACTTTAGTAACTCCCAGGAAAAGGTATGATGAAGAGGAAGCCTGTGCTAGCTGAGGAGAGGGCTTCAGTTGTCTAGATTTTTTCACACACCAGACAGAGGAGCATATACACAAAGAATTTTTTTTGTTGAAAGCTCCTTCAAACTTTGAGCAGATGCGAGGTGAAGGGAGAGTCCAAGTCTTCCGCGTGGAGGAGTGGAAGGCACATCATAAGCAAAGAAGATGCAACAAAGAGGAAACACTGCCACCATGGTTGGGAGAACAAAAAGAAGCAAGAAGATGTGTGAAACGAAGGAAATTAGTGTAGAAAATGGGAGGAATGAAGATCAACGACCAAGATCAAAGTAAAGGAAGATCAAAGTAAAGGATGTAGTTAAATCAACACCGTTTCCCGCCAGTTCACGACCCAAACATGCACACCATTTAATTATCACAAAATGGCGGGCTACTGCCATGTGGCAGTGGTGGGGTTCGAGGAAAATCTTCTAAGCACAGGATTTTAAATAAGCCCAGTGATATTTTTGTGTGTTCCATTTGCTTTTTTATTAAAGGAAAAACATTTGAAAGTTTAAAATGTGCCCGTGAAGGAATATATAAGGTAGACCCTAGAGAAAAGTGAAAAGCTGAAGGTATACGCATGGGTGAATTAAATATTCACTGTGAAAGTGAGATGAATGTTGGAAAGAAAATATTTTATGGTTGGCCGAGTAAAAATATAAGCTGTAACTAAAATATTCTTTGCTGGGGATTGAAAATGTAAAGATAAATATTATTGGCTAGGCATGTAAAAAATAAATGAAACATGTGGGTATTATTTAAAAGTTAATTTAGTCATTTTTTAAATAAATATATGTTTTGGGAAGTAAAATAGCATTGTTCCAGCATTATAAACAGCAAGGGAATTTTCACGGGCACAGGTATATTTTTCCAGCAATAGGGCAGAAGTATTTTCAAAAACTGGGTGAAAACAGTAAGGTGAGATTAGGGCAAGTAAAAGATGCAAGATGAGATGGACGATGGAAAATGAAGATCAAAATGCAGCTTCATCATAACCGTTGCTCGACAAATCACAATCAGAAGCTGTTCAATTTTTAAAACCCATGAGATTGCAGGTTGCTGCCATGTGGCAGTGGGCCCAAGTTAAATCTTCATCGAGTGAGTGTATTTTAATTGCTAAGTGCAAATTGTAAAAGAGGCCCGATGATTTTTTTAAAAGGAAAGCATTTAAAAAGAAGCAATGAAGGTGGGGCCCGAGGAAATTTCTGTGCGCTGGTGATATTTTTAAAAAATGTTTCATTGCTTTATCCAAAGCAATGCATTTAAAGTGAAATATAAAGGCAGCCCGAGAAAGACATTAAATGGGTTTTCTTTAAATGATAAAATGAAATATTTGAAAAGGAAAGGGGTAAAATATTTTATAGGTGAAATATGCACATGACATATCTATGTGGAGAATAAAAGTGAAATATTTTATTGATGGGTATTAAAATACAAGGTAAAATAAAGTAATATGTAGCAATAGGAATTAAAGTGCAGAGGGGATAATGTTTTACTTTGTTAAAGTAAAATATTTGCATTCAGAGCATTGCATAAGGGAAAAATAGAATTTTCACGGGCAGAGAGGCATTTTTTCACACAGCTAGGTAAAATGAGGAGATTTTCACATGGGCGAATTTTCAATTGCTTCACAATAGACAACAAAGGAATATTTGAAGAGGAAAATTTAGTTACAGAGAGAGGAGAGATGCTTGGAGTAGTTTGTTGATCGATGGTGGATTGAGTTTCCGGATGGCATCTATGGATCAAATTGATCTTAGGGATTTTCTTGTTTCTCTTTTATTCTCTTCTTCTCTCAATTGTAAAAAAGGGGTTGGGATTCCAATTTCTAAAAGCTCTACAAGTTAGGTAGAAGCTCTGGGTAGAATTGTATAGCTGGGAGAAATGTAATTGAGTCATTAAATCTAAGTGTCTGTTCTGAATTGTGTTCTCATGTTTATATTTTAGCTAATAATTATCTCCATTTCTGAGATGTATTACTATTTTGGATTCAATAATAAGATTATCTGAGTCTTTTCATGCACATTTTCCGCATTAGAGTGATATATGTTGTTGCCTTCTATTCTAAAAAATAATGTAATTTCTTTAATGAAGCACAAGTTGCATTTATTATTTCCTTTTGTTCAAAGGATAGTGTAATTTCTTCAGCATATGTGATGGGAGTACTATGTTTTAGGTGGATTCATAAGAAGAGTTATCAGAAAAAACTTCAGTGGTTTGGTTTCCATAATGTGATAACATTTGCAAGGATCTTCATAACATGTTCAACACTATAGGATGAATGCCGGTTATATGATTCCATAGCCCATTTTCTAGCATTGGTCAAGTGTTATACTTCTATTTTTTTCAGCTTGGTCCCAAATCTTCAAAATTAAGAATCATTTTAAATCCCTAGGTGTTGTAGTTATCTCATGCTCCAAATAGTTGATATTACTGATGAACAACCAATTCTATTCAGTATTATCCTATTATGTTGAGCTATTAAATGAGATTATTTGTTGTTGTTAATGTTTTTTATGATAATAGTGCAAATATTGTAAAAGCATTAATGGATCATCCTCCCGGGTCTTGCAGAGCCCAAAGTGTAGGAGGCTCTTTCAAAGTCCTCATCAGTTGGTCCAGGTCCTTCGAGCTGCCCTTGATTGGAATTGGCAATTCCATAGGTAAATTAGAAGACCAACCTGGTTACAGTGTAAAAACTAAACCAACACTAGCAGCTCTCAATAACTTATTATGTACAACTTTAAGAACAAATTCACAATTACCTTGTATCTAAGAATCAAGCATACCCCTACATTACTGATTATTATGCGGTAATGAATCATAAGTTTTTTCATTCAAAATATTATAAAAGTGAAAATAACTTCCCTTGATTTTTTCTCATTATCACACTGTAAGAAAATTCCATCTAGCTAAAAAATTTGGCACTCATACTCTGCCATGTAGCTGGGATCATCAATCTCAATCTGATTAGTAGTTTGCATATCAAAAGTGAAATGATTACAAGGACCAATCAAAATATTATGCATATTATGCAAATTATCTCCAAGTGTATGCAAAGAAATACAATTTTATATTGGCACATGCTATAACTGTGCCTCAACATCTTGGTGTAGAGAATCATCAAGAATCTCTACCCTATCCTTATTTATACTTAATCTGGCATCTTCTAAACACATCATACTAACATATTAGAAATCCAAAGCTTGTTCAAAAGTGAGTAATTTTGGTTCCAAAATATAATCTGATTTCTCTTTGAAGCTAGCATCCATATCCACATGATAAGACTCATAACTAGGCTCATTTAAATTAGGAAACAAACACTTATCCAAATTTGCAATAAAATTTTCAAAATCTTGCTTATTAGATATATAAACTTCATGGTTACTTGTTGTCCTTAACTCATCAATAGAAGTTTCTAAGTGTGCATCATCCTGCATACTTTAATGCTCATTATACAATGTATCATTAAAATAAAATGGTTGTTTTGTCATTACCCAAATTATCACTATGATGACTAGCCTATTTATAACTGGAAGGAATATCAAATACCCATTTTTCATATCTTTTATAATAAATATTATTATCACTATCAAAACCAATATGAGCATTACACTATAACTAAGGGTTACTCATATGTGCATATTTCTGATATTCAATGGTTAACAAACTTGAAATTTTTTCACTATTCAATAACCACAATCCTGGCCCATTGTTTCAACCATTTCTCTCTCTTTTCCTCCAATAGAAAAACATGCCTTACCAAGCTGTAAGTCAGGACACACCAAGATATTACCACTATCAAAATCTGGAAACTTCATAGACTGGGTTTCATTGTTGATTTGACCATTTATATCTTGAAAATAAAGAGAAGCATTTTCACTATTATGAGCATTAGTGGTAACTTCTTCCTTCTTAAGCATGCACTTGTTTGTATCTAAAACTATATGTATCTGATCTTTTCTGCTCATACATCTATTACTTTCATTAATATGTTTATCTGTAACTGAAGACATAAGACTTTGCACATATCCATTCCTCATTTTTTCCATATTATCTAAACATGTGTAATCTATTGGCATACTCAATATTAAAAAATCCTTCAACAATGCACTAGATCCCTCCTCAAAAGCTTCAAAATACAAATGAATACAATCTGATGTACAAGGTCTGAAACTTTCAGGGATTAGTGCAAGAGCAAAAACAAATCTGTGACTAAAAGCAATGCTTGAATCTTCATCTTGTTTCTTAAGTTGTTTTAACTTTGTGACAATATTAGAAGGTTCTTTTGCAAATTCTTCTCTATAAGCATCCAATAGTTTATCCCAATAGGAAAAGGACTTCTCAAGAAAAATTAAGTACCAATCCCTTGCTTTAGCTTCAAGAGATCTGACAAAAAAATCTCATCCACATATCTTGATCTCCAAATGAATGTTTCACCATTAAATTATAAAAACTTTGGACATGTGCATCTCCTTCACACACATTGCTTCTATTAAACCTAGGCATTTGCTTATAGACTCGAGATGGCATACTTTTAACCTTATAATCAATCCATGACAAGTCTAATTGATCATATAATGAATCAAATGAATTGACAAAAGGTGCAACATCTTGACTAATAGATCTAGTATGGCTATCTCTTAACTGGGCTTGTATAGCAATCAGGTGCCTTTTGTTTAACTTTTTAACTCCCCTTTTAAATATAGCTTTCCATTTTGGCATAATACCAAGCTTGTTCAAACTTGGGTTTATACATCTTTTGATATGAACTATTTAAGGGTTATCAGACTTCTAAAGCTTCTTAACAATATTCATCCAAGTTTATAATGACATGGTTATTTCTCTTTGATAATCCATAGATGTATGCAAATCTAGTTTTAACTAATGGTGCACAATCACAACTATGACAATATGAAGGATTACTACAAATAGATAGTAATTATTAAGATATACAACTTCATTCTAACCATCCATACTTGCTATTTTGTGAATAAGACTTCAAGTGGAGCAGTAATTACAACTGATATGACAGGTTTAGTAAATGAAAATATGTAGAGAACTATGTACCTTCACACTTCTAGTTATTACAACTTTGAATAGAGCTTTTTCAGATTACAATAATAAACATCAGCCTTCCATGTGTATAAATTGTAGAGAAGATTCACCACCTCTTCAATCAAGAGGAAAACCTTTGAAGCAAGGATATCTTTATCTGATTTCTTTGAGCCGAGTTACCTTAGGGCGACAACAAACCACTCTACAGATCTAGAACTTCTTCAACATTTGAACCAGATGTTCATTTTTTTTTTACTCTTTAAAATGGTATTCAAAAAATTTGTATCAAGGATACAAAGGTGTCCCCCATAAAGTCTCCATTTTTTTTGGTTAGTTTGTTAGAACCGAACTTAATCTTAGTCCTAACCTATGAGCTTTCCACGACCCAATTATTAGCTAGGTTAGGGATTGTCCAACACTTAACTAGAATAGTTATTAAATAACTTCTTCTCTTCGAGCTCTGTGAGACCCAGGGAGGGTAATCCCATATATACTTATAATATTTCACGCTTTATCAAGAGTATTTCCTCACACAGATGAACTATCCCATGAAAATCACCTTATCAAAAGCTTGGAAAACTTTTGATATAACTGTTAATAATTTTCAAGGAGTGCGCTTTCATACATAGAGTTGGGAAATCGTAATTTAAAGTATTTTGAATCATTTTTCATCATGAATCCTAGGCCCAATTCAATATTGTCTCAATTGACTATAAGATAAACTTACAAGATAATCATTACTTCATCTAAGGTAGAAAATGAGTTAAAATTGGTAATCAATCAGTAATACCATTTTGATTGGAGCTCAGAAATTAGTGGACTATTAGAGTGTCACTTTGTAACATCTAACTCACTGTGTCTACAAAATAACACTTCCTTACTAAATCCTATATTCTTTTCTCACAAACTAATGAGCTCATTTAAGCATTTAATCAATTCATTGAACTAAAGCATAAAATAAATTCATACACTCTATGCAAATGAAAAAATACAAATGAAGTTGTCATTAACAATCTTCATTCATAACTTGGAAGAAAATACATAAGAGAACAATAGTTTGAAACTAAAATTCTTCTTCATTTCTAGTATTTCTTTGTAAAGCCATATTTAAGATTCATACACAGTATAAATTTCATCTTAGACTTGCTTCTGATACATCTACTAGAGTATCTATTTACATTCTATTCTACTATTAGAGTATAGTATCTACTATGACCATGTCTAGACTCAAAATTTTGAACTCTCTCTATTTCAGCCATGAAATCCCCTTTATATAAATAGGGGAGAAACAAGCACATGACTGAATTACATTTTTAATTTCATTTGAGTTCATTTCAAAAACCTAATTCTAACTAACTCCTCAAAGGACTCCACAAGCGGTTTCATACATAGTCATTTTAGAACAAGGGAGGAAAAAAACATGTGCAAGATTTTAGCTATCATTGTCACAACATTCGTCATTTGGAACAAAAAATATTCGGTTCATATTATCTCGAAAACCATCCACGTCAGCATGAGGAAATGAAAGAATAACCATAGACATATGAAGACAAATACCTCTTATGCAAAGACCATGGTGTCATCAAAAACTAAAATAGGAGGTGACCCTATTTAGAGTTGTTAGCATCCAAAATTTCCTGACCACTCCTTGTCCTCGATGCAATTGGAGGTAGCAGTAGCACGTTGTCGTCAAACTCCCATATGGCACTAGGGAATGCAAGTAATGGCCATAGTCTGATTCAATATCAGCTTCATCATCTGAAGGAGAGTTTTAAAGTAGGATAGGAGAGTTGCGCTTACCCAGACTGGCCTTATGACTCTTCTCCTTCTTCCTAGCCTTCTTCACCAGCAGTGCTAGTTCCTTTCCTTTGCATTCGACCACTTCACCTGGAAGGGTCCTATTCCTCAAGCGGTATGTACTCTACACAATTGACTTCTTCTTATGGCCCCTAGCCATCCTTTTACCTTATGAAACCTAAGGATAAGCCATGGCTTCCTACTCAGGTATGTCCTCACGGCATTGAAACATACTTAGTCGACTAGACCTCTTAGCATGTGGTAATGATGCACCAAATTTTCCCATTTTCTCTAGAGCTATCAAAGAGATAATTAAAAAGGATCTTTACTTTTGACCCACAAGAGAAGTACCCCAATCCTAAAAATTAGAGATAACTTGAGCACCAAAAATCCCAAATAGACTAGAGAACCTAATCTCATACCAATTTTCTCAAGATGAAAACACTTAAACTCTCTGTAGGAAACCTCAATCACCTCTACTACACACACCTTATTTCATCTATAGACTAAAAGTATAGTGTGAATAAACAATGATCAACCTCCATTTAAATAGAAAATTCATGCATGAAAAATTAATGATTCAGGCTTCCTACACAATCAAATTGGTAACTTATAAGCTTGGCTCTATATCTAGACCATTCATCTTAGAGCAATTAAAAAATCATCTAAGGTGGCCATGAGCATTATTTTTTGACCATTATCATCTTGCTTCTTGAAAATAGTGAGGCTATTTCAAATGATGCCAAGTTTCCTTTTAACCTTGATTAATCATTGTTGATCTGACAATTAGCATGTATCACCAACCTAATTCATGCTTTTAATTAATATTGGTGAAGTACATAGGACTAGTTTCTTAGAGAGAAAATTTCTTTAAATTCTTCATCGTTGATCCTCCACAAAATTTTGGGTGCAATTTAGTGATGAAGTTATTCATGTGATGATTTTTAGCCCTTCAGATCATCTTACTTTAAGGCTTTATCAATAGTTCTCCAGTTCTCTCACCACTTTCCTATCTGATTTATGTGAAATCACCAAGATCATGCCACGTTACATTTTTCATTTATGGTCACCACTTGTCACCGATCTAGTTTATCTTCATCTGGCTCCATCAGCGATGTAAATATCTCGACGATGATCTCTAGCCTCTGGTTTTGCAGCTTGACCCTTGGTCACATTCATTCTTCTTTTTTCCTCTCTAATTCAAACCTTTTCTCTTAAGAGGGTATGTGCAGGACCATGGTGGGCCAAAAGTGGCAATGAGGAAAAAAACACGTCTTTCACTAACCGAAAAATGCGAAAAGAATGTGTTGACCTTTTTTAGGCTTGAGTGTCACCATACCAAACACCAAACCTACTTTTACAAATCGGATATCCGATTAGGATCGGTTATCAATTTATGCTTCTATATAAAGAAATTCAAGCATTAATTTTTGAAGTCATTTGGCTTGATGAAAAGAGCCCTTGGCCTTACATTGCATTTCTTCTTCAATGTGGATACTTGATTTAGGGCAAAATCCAATTTGGGGAAGTAATTTTTTATTTTCATTTGATTTGATTCAATTTGATTTAGATTTGAATAATTTCATATGGTTTTTGTTGATTTTTTTAAAAATAGGGTTTTTGATTGAGTTTTTGTGAAAAAATTGAGTTTAGAATAGATTTTGATAAAACAATGAATTTTTTTTGTGGATTTTTTTTCACAATAGGGTTTTTGATTGATTTTTTATGAAAAAATTGAATTGAGAATGGATTTTGATAAAAAAATGAATGTTTTTGTGGATTTTTTTTTCAAAAT
>VDFB02353493.1:416921017-416964294 GCA_007258455.2 Sequoia sempervirens | reverse complement strand
AAAATAAACTTAGTAGTTTAGAAACTAAATTCAATTTTCCACATTCTATTCTTACATATTTTTGAAATAATATAGATAACTTCAAATTTTTATGTCAAGTTTCCTAACTCTGATTTTTCTGAATTTTCATTCCCACTTAAGGGCCTATTTTTTCCATGATGATCTTGCACATACCTAAGACTCTATCCATGATGGGAGATGTCAAGTTAGCACCAGATTTGGATATGTACAACCTATATAAAACAAACATCACAAAAGATAATTTCTCATATGATCATATCATATTAGTGAGAGAAAAACCCTTTAGAGGACATCCATCACTTATCGCTAATTCAGAAACCAAGTTCTAAATAAAATTTGTGATGAGAGATGAAGTTATTACATAAAGCCTTTGTTCATCGCTAATTATCCTCATATTTTTTGCAAGCAATTAGCGATGAGAAAATTTACAAATTTCATAATGTCCATAACATATCGCTGATGTGATAATTTTCATTCGAAACATATCTAAGTGATCAAGAGATATACATGAAATCTCATCACATCACTCATCATTGTTTCAAGTTTATATTTTTATGGCCATCGACAATGAGCGATAAGAACATAAAGTCAGAAGCATTGCTCATCACTATTACAATTTTGAAGGCTCAAAAGCCATTAGAAATGAGCGATATCAAAGGGAAAACATCAGTCCATCACTCATCGCTAATTCAAAGTGTGAACCTATGAATAAATCAGTGATGAGTGATACATCTATGAAGGCCATCAAAACGTAAGTGGGAACTTTCTAAGCACATGTTGATTAGTTGTTTTAAAAAAGGGGACTTCTCTAGGATGACATGAGAATTTTAGGATGAAGACTTATGAATCATGCAATACAATGGATGTAGAAGTTAGTAAATTCAAACCTAGACACAAGAAATGACAGTCACATGATGATATTTTACATGCGTGAAAAGATTCTTTGTGATTGACAATAGGCAATACCAGTAAATGGTAGAATAGAAGACCAAGCAATTAAAACGAACAAAACCCTAAACCTCATATAAGAACCCTACAAAAGATGTAACAAAGATTTTTAGGTAAAATTTCTTAGGGTTTTAACATGAGCATGCAAAAATTTTGTAAAATTTGAAAGTTCCATTACTTTGCACTCCTAAAATGTTAGCTTTTAAAAAGTATTTCAAACATCACTTTAATAGAATTATGGCTAACAACATGTAGTTAATTCCCATTTTCTATATTATTTTCCAAGGAATATATGAATTTTATTAATTTTCAAAGTGAACACATCTTGAAAATGGATTTGAACATGCCCTACTTAATTTTTTAATAATCAAAAATCAAATTTTTAATGTTTGATTGTAAAAATTATTTTTAAAAAGAATTGGATGAGAAGATAAAAATATGTGACTCAAAAGCATTATACATATTTTTTAATGGAAAAATAAAAACAATAGAATGATAAATTGAAGATATAAAACTTAATTTATTTAGATTTTAGAAAAAAAAAGTTAAAACTAAATTAGAGCTAAAATTTATTGTGACACATTTTTGGATCAGCGTAAAATAAATATGTAAATCTAGGGTTTAACACACTCAAAATTTGGTATCTTTTTTATATTTTTCAAAAACACATCTTTGTGTGTTGACAAGAAAAATCAACAATATGAGTTGGATTCCCATGAAAAATCCAACCCTAAGAGATGGTAGTTTGGAAAGAAAGAGATAATGCATTTGGATTATAATATACTTAGATTTTTGTGTATATAGAAAATACCAAATTGTCTAAAAGCATGTGAATCACATAATATTTGACCCATATGATTCCTAAAGCTACACACTCAAGACATTATCAATGTATATATATTTTTTAAATTCAAATTAAATAGATAAGACATAACATGATCAAGTTGTATTTCACAACAAGATGCAAATAAGGTGTCATATCATACATAATGATGCATCATCATTTTTGTAAAATGAAGGTGGCACAAGTGGAAGACTTACAATACATGGATAGGATGAGGGAACTATATTTTTGAAATCAATCTCCTTTACATACTAGACTACATTTGCAATTTACTTAGGGAGAACATAGATAAGAGACAATACCCCTAAGAGATGACACATGTTAACTAAATGGAATGACCACCATGTCCCAAAATATCAAACCCTTACCAACCAAAGTGTGATATCTCCCTAGAAAGAACACCCAAACACAAGGCTAATCATCCAAAAGAGACAACAATCTTAGGAGGCACAAGCTCTCCTACACTAGAATTTGATCATGAATAGCTTCAATGTAAAGAAATGCTTCCAAAGTAAAATGATAGAATAAATTTAAAAGGTGACACATTTCTAAAAAGTGAAAACATGGGATCACTTACAAGACCAAGATAGGAACACTTGTATATACAAATTACCCCAAAAAAATCATAAAAATACTTATTGTTTGATGAAGAGAATGAATATCATGTCAAAAGACTACAATATGCTAGAATACCACTACCATGAATCAATAGGTGTTAAAAAAAAGTGTAGTATAATTATAAAAATACATAGATGTTGAAAAAGGGTTGGATTCCAATATTTGTGCTAAAGTCATATGTTTGTGCTACCATCTTATTCTTACATTGTAGTTTGAGCTTGAGAGTGAAGAGATGACCATTTCAAGATTTTATACTGAGGTACAACACTTAGGACCAAAGAAAAAAGGTTACAAAATAAGATAAACTCCAAAATAATAATAAAAGCTATACGGCCTAAGAAGATTCCATCACTTGATCCCTAATACAATATCAAATGAAAGAGATATTGAGCACACCCAAATATTGAGAGGGGGGTTGAATTAGTATCTTCAAAAACTTAAACCTTTCAACATAATACAAATTCATAATTCTATCAAGATCAATTTTTTTTAATTAGGTCAGCAGATAAAGCAATGGACACACATGCACAAGATCAACAACCCTTAAATAGCTTAGTGACTCTTAATCAATTCATTAGTAATGAATGATAAAGTAATGAACACACATGCACAATATAACAACAAATATATGTGCAAAACCCAATAAGGGAAAAAAAATGGAGAGAAATCTCTCAATATATGAATAATATTAAAATTTATTTTGTTTATGTTTCTTTCTAGCAAAACCTTGAAATCCTCTAAACTGTAGCCAACCCTTATGATTAAGAATCTTCGAGGTCAGTGGCCAATGAACGAGAGATGAAATAAAAACCCCTTTCTCCCCTACACTTTAGGCTTTGTTAGACCTTGGTGGGTGATCCCAATAGTATGCTTGCAGATTCTTGTGTGCCAAAGTATCAAACACACTATAAACTGATGACTCTCCTTTATATGTTTAATGGACCTACTACTTTAAAGGTTTGGACAACCTTCAAGGTAATGCCTAACTTAAACATGAGAGATGTAAATAATTAAATTACACACACCATGATACCAAAATAGATAAGTAAATTTTATTTTAAATTGTAGCTGCTCATAAAATGATCTCAGGAAACTATAACAATAAATACCAGTGCCTAATTCCAATCGGAGTCACCTAAACCATGAAGTTTAAAACTCATTACAACATTCTCACTATCATAATTATTCCTATCATATGATGCATTACACCATTGATACTAGAAACCAAACCAATCATACTTTAGTAATCTAAGCATACAGTTACACAAACCTATGTTTATGTTCATACAATTTAATTCATTCTTTCAATGAAAGTAACAACATGGAACAAACATTCATGGAAAAACTAGAAGACAAATAACAAAAACTCTTGACTTTTTATATTCATAATCTATGCAATGTGTACAATGGAGACAACTAACTCATAATATATGATCATTTACATGAAAATATAATACTGATGTGAATAAGTTCTTGATTACATGACTCAGAAAAAACTTTAGAAACCTAAAACCAACACTATACATTTTAGACCTTATTACAAAATATGATTTCCCGTGAGACATAAAAGAATGAGCAATCTCTTCTTTGAAATAGAAAATTTGTACTTAAGGAAAATGAAAAACCCTAAATGGAGATCCACTATAGACACCTAGAAAAATTCAGCTCCATTGATTAGTAACTTCCCACCATTTAGAGAAAAGACCATATCCACTCGAACTTCTACTTCATCATTCACTTGCAACAAAAAAAATATTCCCTTCTCAAGAAGACTCATTTGTTGGATATTGTGGATGTGTTGCTAATATGTGGTTTTCATTGATGTCAACACTATTAGCATTTGGTGTATTAAAGGGTGTATATGTTGAGGATATTGAGAAAATTGTTAAAGAAAGTGTTCCAAGTTCCCACTGGAACTGTGCAATTCATGAAGGAATTTTTTTCTTTATGTTGAAGTTCAGCTATTGTGAACTAAAGAGTTTATTCTTGAGAGTATCTAGATCATCTACCAAAATTTTTAGAGGTCCACGTATAGATTTGATCATGTTGTGGTCTGATAGTGTTTTTGTGGTCTCTTTCAATGTTCCCGAGTGAAGTTTGTGTGATTCTGCAAATCTTAGTTGTTGCAGATGTTTCTTTGTTGTTTCTTGATATTTTTAGATGTCTCTAGATTGAGCTCTATCCTTTTTAGTATGTCCACATTAATTGGTGTCCTTGTGGTCGAAGATATTTGCTTGTGCATGTTTGGTTTTTCATGTTCCTGGCCAACATGATGATGGTAGCGTGTTGTGGATCTTTGAGGTGAAATTAATTGAAGTATTTTTGTGTTGGAAATATTAATTTGGGTCTCCATTATGTTGTGGCCGACCTTGGTGGATTTACATTAAAAATTTATTTGTAAATTTTGGATGACATTGCAAATATGTTTTATTTTCCTGGCCGACTAAGTTGATGAAATCTCATGTAGCAGATATATAAGAGTGATTGATTCATTAGTGTAAAGTATACTTCATGTACTGGTTGTGCTCCTATGTGTGTATATGCGAATATCATTCAATTACAGAGAAAAGTGTGATTAAGACTGAGAAAAGTGTGAAGTAGTTTGTGAAGGAGTAATTTGTGCTTAATTGGAACTATAATCAGGCTTGTGCAGAAGCTAATTTTTTAGTTCATACCCTCTGGACATATCTTTTAATCCTATTTTTTATTGTTGGGTAGTGAGCTCTAGGCAGTGTGCTTGAATGCATGTCCATTCCCCTTGATTGATTTCATTATACTTTTAACAAGGTATAATCTTGTGGACTAACATCCACCATGCTTTTCCCCTAACAAGGTTTCCACATAAAAAATCTTGGTTTTAATTGTCTCTCTGATGTGTTAATTGCTTATTCATTAGATATGTGATTAAGTTAAGTTTGAAAAGTTTATTATTTTCTAACAAGTAATTCACCCCCCCTCTCAGTTGTTTGTCCTTTTTTTCCAACAATTGGTATCATAGTAGGTTCCTCTGAAGAAGTCTAAAAGCTTGAGGTGATCTAAGATGGCAACACTCAAGAAGGAAAGTCCAAGATTTGATGGAACTAACTACTCACTGTGGAAAGTCAAGGTGCATTGTTACCTAAGGTGTATTGGTGAAGCCTACTGGAAGATTACAAAAGATCCATATGTTATTCCCAGAATGGTCCCTCCACTGCTAGTGAGATCAAAGATACTGAAAACAATATCAGGGCTATTGAAGCTTTGGTGACTGCTCTAATAGATTCAGAGATAGAAAATTTAGTAGGACTACAAACAACTCATGATATTTGGACTAAGATCGAAACTTTGTATGAAGGAGATGCACAAGTGAAGATGGATAAGCTATAGAGTTGAAAAGGAAAGTATGAGAATTTGAAGATGGGTGAAGATGAAAATATCACTTCTTTTATTCAAAGAGTAAATGAAATAGTGATGGGTATTACATGTGTCAATGATTCTCTAGATGAGGATGAAATTATAGCTAAGATACTTAGATCCCTGCCTCCCTCTTACAAAGTGAAGGATCATGCCATTGAAGAGCTCAGATCAATAACAAAGATGTCAAGAGACACATTGGTTGGTAAGCTTGTTGCTTTTTAATTAAGTGAATTTAGTGAATCTGTTCTACAAACTAAATCTGCGTTCAAGGCTACTATATCTGGAAGTAACAAGAAAATATATGGTCTAAGAGAATGTTCCAGAAAGATATCCAAGTATGATGAAGAACTGAAAAAGCTTCAATATAAAGAAAGAGAGGTAGAAGAATTGGAAGCACTGATTGTAAAGAAAGAAGGTAGATGAAAAGGTAAGTATGAAGGAGTGTTGCCTATTAAATATTTTTTGTAGACACGTAAAATATACCGATTGACATTGTGCATCTGATCCTGACTACTAACATCGTTTCATCCTGAATCATCCCTCGGTCTAACCATTTAATCAAATCTCCTTATCTAATTAAATTCATCAATTTCTATCTCTTAATTAAATAAATCATTTTATCTAATCAAGTCATCTCTTTTGTTAATTAAATCAATCCATCTGATCTAATTATCCCTATTTAATTAAATAACTAATTTTATTTGATTAAATCTTTAAAGTCTATCCATTAAATTGAATAAATTGAAACCTTATCTGATTTAATCTATCACCATCTCTTTTAATTAAATAAATTAAAATCTTTATTTAATTAATCTCTTACCATATTCCTCTCTTATTTGATTTAAATAAATCCATCAATTTGAGTCAAATAGGTCAAATCATCTAATCTCCTATTAAATTAATTAACCCTTGATTAATTTAATTCTAAATCATGTCCCATCCTCTATATTTTGCAATTTGCACATGAAAATAGATTTAATTCATTTATTAAATCTCTATTTTCCTCACAAGGCATCTTTTGGAATATTCTCCAAATTTGAATTCAAAAATTCCAAGTCAACATGTACATCCAACAAGGCAATAAATTCATCTTACATGTCCTTTTCTTGAGCCAAGTGGAATTTATTGCAATTTCCCTTCCCTCTTGCAAGTCATTTCAACAAATTTTAAATTCAAAAATATGCATTTATTGGCACAATCCCAAATCTTGCACATTCTCCATCCATTCATAGATTGACAAGTGGCATCATGCCATTGGATGAATGTTAGTCCCACATTGCTCAAATTTGGACATTCATCCATCTTGGTATTCTATAAATAAGAGGATAAATCTCCTCATTTGATCATCCACAAATTATGCAAAGTTATTATGCTAAAATATTTAGCCATTTTCATCCATCATCATTGAGTTCTTAGCTAGGTTTTTGCAGATTTTGGCTTGGAGCTCTCATCCTTCACCATCAAACTGGATCAATCATCATCAACATATCAAGCTTGCATCTTAGGAATTGGGAAAGGGCCAATTTTCACATCAAATTGGCACTAATTCCCCCATGGGATCATGTGTTTGCTATTCTAATTAGGATTCAATCTTTGTTTTGTCATTTCCATTGTGTTCTTCACTATTTTCTTCCTAATTTGAGTGTTCTAAATGGATTTCATGGGGAATCCTTGTTCATGCTTGCAATCCCTTGTTTAATGTGTTTATTCTCTTTGTTTTGCAGGTATTAGGATTGGGGTTCACACATTTTTAATGCAGTAAAATAGGTCATTTTGCATCAAGATGTCCTTAAAAATTTCGTAGATCTAAGCCTAACAAGTCTACATTCCAAAATAAATTTTACTTTGTTGAAGGGGTGACTAATGATGAGTTTTATAAAGATAATGGAAATGAAGATGAATGGGTTTTCATTGCTACCATTGAAAATAGTCATGTGGCTACTGAATCTACTAAATATGAGAAAGCTCTTGTAGCCTGAGTTGAAGAAAAGGATGAGTGGGTTATTGATAGTGGATGCTCACATCATATTACTGGTGATAAAATTTTTTTTGTAAGTCTAGAAAAATATGATGGTGGTGTTGTAAAATTTGGAGACAACAATGCTGGTGTGATTCATGGCAGAGGTTCTATTTGCCTTTGTGCTAAGGATAACACTAAGGATGTTCTTTCTATTGAAGGCTTGAAGCAAACTCTTTTGAGTTTTGGACAAATGGTGGAAAAAGACTATGATCTATAATTCAAAGATGGAAGATGCAAGATACGTGGAAGTTTTGGCAATATGATTGCTACTGGTATAAAGACAAGAGGTAATATTTTTCACCAGAATATTGCTAGTGGGGGTTGTTTAATTTCTCAAGTAGATGAAAATTGGTTGTGGCATAGGAGGTTGTGTCATGTAAATTTTGATAACACTATCAAGGTAAGTTCCACTCAAGCAGTAAGAGATCTACCTAAGTTATTGAAGCCTACTAACACAATTTGTAAGGAATTTCATATGGGTAAACAGACTAGAGTCTCCTTCTAGAGTAGACAGTTTCATTCAAATGAATTGCTAGAGCTACTACATACTAACCTCTGTGGTCCCTCCAGAGTCAAAAGTATTCATGGAGAAAGGTACTTTATGTTGATTATTGATGATTAATCTAGAATGATATGGGTTTCCTTCTTAAGAGAAAAATGTGAAGCACTGGAAAATTTCAAAAGTTTCAAGGCTATGGCAGAGAATGAGAAAGGTCTAAAAATCAAGTGTCTAAGATCTAAAAGAGGTGGTGAGTTCACTTTGAGAGAGTTCAACTCTTTTTGTGAAGAACATGGAATCAGAAGATAGTTATCTGCTCCCCAAACCCCTCAACAAAATGGAGTTGCAGAAAGAAAGAATAGAACAATTTTGGATGTTGCTAGAACAATGATGATTGAAGGAAATGTGCCCCAAAACTATTGGAGTGAAGTTGTAAGCATTGTTGTGTATACTTTAAACTAGTTAAATGTTAATGGTAATTCTGGTAAGACCCCTTTTGAGCTATGGTTTGCTTACAAGCCTACTATTAAATATTTTAAGATCTTTGGAAGCAAATGTTATATCAAGAGAGATGATGAAATATAAAATTTTGATGCAAGAAGTGATGAAGGAATCTTTTTAGGTACTCAACTAAAAGTAAGGCCTACCGATGCTATAACAAAAGACTGAGAAATATGGTTGAGAGTGAAAATGTCAAAGTTTCAATGAGGATTCCACTAAATCATCTAGATACTTTGGATATAATTCGGATGAAGACAATACAAACAAAGGGAAAAATGTTAAGATACCAAATCTACTTCAAATTATTCCATATGTTCTGGTAAAGCAACCTCAATTCATTCTAGTAAATCAAGTAAGTCAGGAAGCATAGACAAGTGCAAGTGCAGAAGAAAGAACAAAAGAATCAGAAGTTTGTGAAAGTCCAAAAACTTTGAGGTATGTAAAGCTAAATCATTCTAAAATTCAAATTATAGGAGACAAGAATAAAGGAGTGCAAACTAGAAGGAATATTGTAGAAGAGTATTGCTTGATTTCAAAAATTGATCCTAGAAATGTCACTGAAGCCTGCCAAGATGAACACTAGATGGAAGCTATGAAGGAAGAGCTAACACAAATTGAAAAGATTCTAGTTCATTATTGCATTACATAATGTGTTTTCAAACATCACTTGTTTCTTAGGTTTTGTATTCATATTCGATCAATTTCATAGTTTAATTTCATTTACTTCACATCATTTATTTTAAATAACATCAAACATAACATAATTTGAATGAACCCTTTAGCATATTTGGCTCTACTCTCTCCTTTTAGGTGAAAAACCCTATAAGAGTTAGAGTCCTAAGGTGGAAAAAATCTATGGTTCATTTTGGTGAACCTATTTTTTGAACATCTTATTTTTTGACTTGGACTCCATTTCAATCCTAATCCTAGCTTGCATTGAAGTTGCATTAGAGTTGCATTGCTTAATTTGCATCTGGGGTTTCAAATTTTTGTATTAGAAAAAAATTCATTTAGTATGCATTTTTGCATAAAATTTCCTTAAAAATATTTGAAATTACGCATCTCCATCTAAGGTCTACATCTTACAACATTAAACACATTAAAAACACTTCAAAATTTTTGAAAAATTTGCAAAACACTAGTAATGGGACTCATTCGCCCTACAAGGCGAATCAGTCCCTGTCTAGATTTTTGACTGTCTGTTACTAGATCAAAAACCTTGTTTTTGTGCTTCCGAAGCATCCTAGTATCATATAGTATAATTCTAGAAAGTTCCTAGAACGTTTATTTTATGCATCTAGCTCAAAAGCATCATTTTAGATTCCTCATTTTTCAAATCACTTCATTTGCAAACAACATTAAATCTGAAAATGCTTACATTTATGCAATTTTCCATAACATTGATAAAAGTACATTTCACTTTTGCATATACAATGTTTCTATTCCTAAAAAATTGCATAAGTTTGTTAAAAGTTCTTTTCATTCTTGCATGTACATCATTTGCATTTTCCAAATCTTGTATATATTGGATAAGAATGTTTTGTATCTTTGCATGTACATTGTCTATCTTGTTTCTTAACATGTCTACATATGTAAGGTACTAGTATTTTTTGAATAAGAATTAAAAGTACATGTAAGTATTTCATGAAACGGGAGTGTTTTAGTGAAAGATATTACAACTTGGGCCATTCCTAACGATCATACTTGTTCTTCTCATAATATCTGTCCTCTTGGTGATGAAGATAGTTTAGTAGAAGAATCAATTAATGAGAGTTTTGAGAATCCTAGTTGTTTCTTTCCTTTTACCTATCTTAGTGGAAAAAAAATTCAAAACCAACATAACACAACCTTAGATGATCATGACAACAACATTTCTTCTTCTAGTATCTTTCCTAGTTGTGAAGTAGATACTTTGATTTTAGACACCACAATCGATGAAGGTCATGAATATCTTAGTTGTCCTCCTTCACCTAGGGAAACCCCTCTTGAAAAAAACTCTTCAATCATTGATCATTCCCCTACTTGTGATGAATTCCTTTTAGAAGAACCAACCTATGAATGTCACAAAAATTTGGATTGTTGTTCTCCTAAAAATTCCCCTCATAGGGAGAATCTCATGGTACACAAACATATGAACATTAACACATATCCTTCAAGCACTAAACCTTCCTTATATGAGGATACTCAAGTGAAATTTGAATCCCCTTCACCAACACATCATGCCAATAATGAAAAAATTCTTGAGGTTATGGCAACACACATATCATCTCCTTTAATTAGTCAGCTTCCTAAATCACCTTCCATTAGTGAAAAACATAAAAAAATTCATAGATGTCTTGAAATCCATAATGCAATCTAATCATAATAATGTTTTTCAGCCAATAAGTGGTAGCTTAGTGACTCAAACATCTAGGGGACCACAAAACACTCCTACACCATTACCTTTTCCTCAAAAAGCACTTAGTGTTGAAGATCTTAAAAAGACTCCTGCTAATATATCTGTATGGGAGCTCATTCAAGTTTCACCAATAGTCAAACTTCTCTTCCATGAAGTGTTGGAAATATAGAAGGAAGAGATCCAATCTTACATAAAACTGAATCATGTAACATCCTCCCCTCGTCCCATACAAGCCACCGAGTCAAAAATCACATTCCCTAAACATGAATTACCCCCACTTGAGATTCAACACAAAAATGATCCCTTGATGATAAAAGTGATCATTAATGAAACTCTAATTAGGAACACTCTCATTGACAATGGATCAGAAATTGATTTTTGTAGCATGGACCTCCTACACAAACTTAGCATGGATACAAAGCTCATTCAACTTAATGATGTTCATATTCATAGCTTTGACAATTTTCATGGGAAGCCACTTGGGATGATCACATTACCTATTGAGGTTGGACCTGTAGTGTTGCCTACCTCTATTCACATCATGTAAGAACCCCTTCCATACAATATTATCCTACGGAGACCATGGATTCATGCTATGAAAGGAGTCCCATCTACCCTTCACCATGTCATGAAGTTTGAACACAACAACAAGATATACACGATTGATGTAGATGAGAAAATCTATGTGTCAACTAATCACAACACTTCCAATTCCCATAATCCTTTCATCCCTCGATGGAAACTTGCACTTCCACCAATTGATGCTAATTCTTCACCTACAACAAAAATCTTTCATGATAATTGGGGGTCATTAGATTCTACCCCTCCTTCCCATAACATTTCCAAACTCTCACCCTCATGGTCCAAAGATTCATATAGAAATGATCCATTTTCAGACACAATCCCTAGTAGTGATTGGAGTTTCACACCTACCTTTAAGGGAGGGTGTGAAATATCCCACTCTCAACCTAGAAAAATTTGTGTTCCTTTCGCTCAACTTAGTTCTACTAGCTTACTTCAAGGTGGTGATAGGTGCAATATAACTCCCATCCCTCATGAAGCAATGACACATCACATTAACAAGGATTTTTTTTCTTGGAAAGAAACCAATCCTTCTCACTAAAACACACCCCCTTCCTCTAACTTGGAAGATTTTTATGGTATCGGTTACAATATTCCTCCTATACATGGATACAGTGAACACATGAAAAAACCCGACATACCATACTCTTTCAAGAAAGATCTAGGGGTATCTCCCTTATCTCCACTTTCATCAAATACTTTGCACAACAATAACATTCAACATCTAATAGAGTGTGGTGCTCTTCCTTAGGTTGGAGCACCTAATTCCTCTACTTGATACTCACTTTCATCCATTTTGGGCTCACCTTTGTTCTACACTAAGTGGGGGCAAGGGGCTTGATAGCCTTGTCCTCACATGTCACTTGTCACTATCTCTTTTTACTAGTTGTTAGCCTTTCATGAATGTATGAGAGAAAGCTTGGGATATCAACGACATGTCTTAAGATTGACTCGCATATGACATATTACCCTTTTCATGATGTAGATTATTGGAAACATATAAGACTTGGCATAGGGATTTCCAAGTAAGATCTCATTTCCTCTTCTTCTACTTTAAAGTAATTACTCATCTTACAGGTGTTCGCAACCACTTTAAAGTGGGGGCATACATCACCACTAACATTTCATTATGTGATTTCTTTCATCTTGTGATGCATCCTTTTCTTGGTGGAGTCATTAGGCTTGATTCCTACAAGAGTGTGATACATATTTTGACTTATCCTCTCTTGAAGACATTAAGAATGATGTTCCCTAAGATGAGACCTTGCACGAATTAATCAAAATCCCTTTCCTACAGGGTATGTGTAGGATCATGATGGGCCAAAAAGTGGCAATATGATGGGTATGTGGCTAACGACTATTTTTTTACCCAAAATTGATGAAATGAAAAGGGATTTTAAAGGAGATTCTTAGCTTTCCACCGATATAAATTGTGCTTTACTTTGAATTTAATAAGTAATTATTATTCATTTTCTATTCAAATTACAACTAAAGTCCCGATTGATAGGATGATTGAAAAACATCTATAGCTTTCAAATGGTATCACATTTTTTGAATCTAAACCATGCGTCACTTTCTATTCTTTTCATACTATAGGATTAAAAAAAGAAAAATTGAATTTCATGAAATTTTGACCAAGTTAAGGTGGTCAGCCATACGAGTTTTTATATTTTTTAAAAATTTGTAATAAAAAATTCACAATTAATTATTTACTTGGAAAAAAATTAAAAAAAAATATGCATCACATCGGGGCATGAGTCCTTTACTTATATCTAAAATTTTATAAAAAAATACTATCATTTTATTGTGGTTAGGGTGGTCAGACAAACACCTACTTCTTATTTTTTCCTTGAAATTTAAGTACCACTACAT
The DNA here is from genome assembly GCA_007258455.2 of Sequoia sempervirens. Taxonomy (NCBI): domain Eukaryota; kingdom Viridiplantae; phylum Streptophyta; class Pinopsida; order Cupressales; family Cupressaceae; genus Sequoia; species Sequoia sempervirens. The sequence goes on along the minus strand of VDFB02353493.1, from coordinate 416,950,595 downwards.
TGAAATTTCAAATTTTCACCAAATAGATTTTTTATTTTTAAAAAAAAACCTAGTTGTTTAGAAACTAAATTCAAATTTCTATAGATTCTATTCTTACATATTTTTGAAATAATATAGATAACTTATTCAAATTTTTACGTCAAGTTTCCTAACTCTGATTTTTTTGAATTTTTTGCCACTTTAGGGCTTGTTTTTCCATGATGATCCTGCACATACCCTACAATACTTATACTATTTTGCATTAACAATGTTTATGAGTGTCAAGAATACAAAAATTTTCTTACCTCATAGAGCTCGAAAATCATTCTCCTTTGTGGTTCCCTATTAAATTTATCAGGAGGTATAACTTTGATATGGTTGATCAGGAATCCCATCTAGCGGCACGACTTTCCCCATAGCCACATTTTTGTTTGTGAGTGCATACAAACTAGCGTATGTATGTCACCTTTTTGGATTTCTCACCCCACGGACAGCTAGAAGTTTCATGGCCCCAATTTGAGTATACTTTTGTGTTTTCTCACCTGGAAGATAGCCAAGAGTTTTGTTGCCCTAGAGTGATTACATATTTCATTTCCAAACAAGAAATCCTAGATTTGATCCACAACTAACTAGACAAATGATTGAATTTTGATCCACCTTTTCATTTTCATCTTTCTCTATCTTGTCATTGCATGATATTGTATATTGATGGTTTGACATAGGATATTGGATCCTAGGGGCTTGATTTCCTTCTTGATCTTTGTAATTCTTTTTCATCTACATCTGTACATGTGGATCTCTCTTGAATGTCTACTTTAGTGTGAGTTTGAAGCAAGTTCTTCCTCTCACTAAAGTGGGGGCTAAATGTGTCATAGAAAAAAGGACCCTTTGCTTGACATGGGACTAATTCATGATAAATTGATTTAATGAGGCCTTGATTTAGGTGTTGCGAGGAATTTTATTCATTCACACTAGGTCTTGGACCCTTATAAATTGAATAACATTCTTTTAATGATGTCTTGTAAAGGTGTTGTAAAGTGTTCTAAGATTCTTTCATGCTTTTCTAGATTGAACAAACTCATTTCTCCCTAATTCAATATTATAAAATGTGTTTAATAACATAATCACATCAATCTAGAAAGCTTGAGAATTCAATTTAATGATAAACTAGTGTTGTAATGTGTCTTGCATGTTCACATTCGTTCTTGTGCCTTCCTAGGCTAAATGGACCTCATTTTAGTGTTGTAAAGTGTATTTAATTACACTTTCACATTGAATTTTGTGTCCCAAGTCATAATTAGTCTTTACATCATGACTAATAGGCCCCTATCAACCCATATTGTGCATCTCAAGGCATAATTTGATCAAATAACCAACATAGTCATCATATAACTTGATTTTTTTACTTCTCGACATTCCAGCTAGCAAAAATGGCTCTTGTGGGACCCATTTTCCATTAGTGGAAAATTAGTCCCATCTAGGTGGGACCCATTCACCATTAGTGGTGAATGAGTCCCATTTGAGCCATTTTCAAGGTATGAGTGGGAAAAGTTAAGGTTTTTATTCAATTTTTCTTCATATTGGCCTTGGGGATCCAATTTATAGGAAAATAAGGTGACATTATTATAAATACAACCTTATAAACCCTAATTCATCATAACTTAACATCATTCACCATTTTTCTTCCATCTCAAGTCAAGCAAGCTAGGGTTTTGATGTTCTGATTCACGAAGGTAGCACTTTTTAGACATTCAAGGGAAAAATCTTCATGTTTTGATGAAAAAATTCAAGATCAATCATCATGGAAAGGTAATAATTCCATCACTGCATGTTTCATTATTTTCTTTCATCATTTTGGTTTAATTAACTAAAAGGGGTTTGACCAAGGAAAACCCCCATGCCCTAACAATCAACATTTTCTCTCTCTTCCTTTGTGTGTTTGCAAATTTAGGTGCTTGGATGGCTTGGACATTATTGAAGATTAATTTGCAAACTTTTTGAAGTCATCTCCACTTTTTCAAGGCCAAAACTTACACAAAAAGTCATTTACAACTTCAGAAATCAGGGTTTCAGACCGTGACACCTAGAGGTGCAAATTAAGCAGACTAAAAGCTACATATTCTATTTTTGAGTTTTTAGAAAATCTAGAATGGACTAATTCACCTATAGTGGTAAATGAGTCCCACTATACATTCTTTCTAAATATTTTTGTATATTCGGACAACCATTTGGCTAAAACGGGCCTCGGTGCAGATTTTTCGGAACTAGGACTAATTCACCCAAAATGGCGAATGAGTTCCACCAGGCCTAAAAAATTAGCATCAATAGTGTTTGAGAAGAAATTTCTAGTATCCTCCAAGCTTTCAGGTGCACACTTCAACTTTCATTCATTTTTGTTTAGCTTTCCATTAATTTCTAGTTCATTGTTGCATTACACACCGTGGTTTCAAAGATCACTTGGTTCTTAGGTTTTGCATTCATATTTGATCAATTTCATAGTTTAATTGCATTTATTTCACTTCATTTAGTTTAAATAACATCACACATAACATAATTTGAATGAAACCTTTAGCATATTTGGCCCTACTCTCTCCTTTTAGGTGAAAAAACCTAGAAGAGTCAGAGAGTCCTAAAGTGCAAAAAATATACGGTTCATAAAAGAAGTCATGAAGGGGATGGATGCACAACCTATGGAGGAAAAGGCTAAGGAGATGCAAGATAATGATAGGTCCCTCAATTTATATGTTACTCAAGTCCAAGAACTACATCACAAAGTGGATAAGATGGACAAGGCCTTCAATAAGTTAATCACAATCACTTTGGGCATTATGCAAAAGGCTTTCTTCAACATGGTGAGTGGGGAAACTAAGGGTAGGAAAGGCCATCAGAAGATGAAAGCCTCTTAGTCTTTTGAGGAGCAATTGGATGAAGTAGTGACTGGATATATGGAATAGTACATCGAGGTGATGGAATAGCTGGAGAAAGAATGTAACCTTATTTACTATTCAAAAGAGTAATTTGGGTCTTTGGGTCTTTTTTTTTTGGTTTTTTCATCTATGATCCTATTGGGCCCGCATTCCTCTCAATCAATTAGACTTGATTATATTTTTTGGTTTTTTTTTTGTTGGTTTGTAGTTTTTGCTATTTTAGGTTGGTGTCGGTCTTGTTGCAGGGTATTGGTTGGTTTTATGCCCCTACTATTTTGTTGTGCTTGATTTGTTTGCATGTAGGCCTTATTCCTCTCTCTGGTTGGGTTCATGGGCCATTTTCCTTGCTTCTATTACCACAAACATATGAACATTTGTATATAAACATTATCACCCAAAAAAGTCATAGAAATACTCATTGTTTGATGAGGAGAATGAATATATCATGTCAAAAGACTAGAACATGGTAGAATTTACCACTACCATGAATCCATACGTGTTCAAAAAGTGTAGTACAATTATAAAAATACATACATGTTGAAAAAGTGTTGGATTCAAATACTTGTGCTAAAGTCATATGTTTGTGCTACCATCTTATTCTAACATTGTGTGGACATAGATTTTGGTATCCAAGGGTTCTCTAGCTCTTTTAGGGTTTTTCACCTAAAAGGAGAGAAATGGATTGAAAATGAGTAATGTCTACACTCAAAACCAATGAAACAATGGATGTAATATGCCTAATTAAATGTCTAATTGTAATAAACAGAAAAAGAAAGATGATTATTAATGCAAAACCTAAGATATGTAATATGTTTGAAAGCACAACAATGTATGCAAAAACACCTAATTATGAAAGTAAACAATAATATAATTAAACAAGACTAGAAAGTTGCACCTAGAATCTAAATTTTAATGTTGAGATGCTATGGAATCCTGAAAAGTTGACTGGAAAAGTTGATTGGGACAATAACGCCAAGCTAGGCGACTTAGTCCAGTTTTGGGTAGTTTTTGTTGGAATAGGAATTTGCCAAATGGGTATCCATAAATGCAAAAACCAATTTTTCAGGCCTAACAGTGGGGCTAATTCACCATATATGGTGACTTAGTACACCTAGGAATCTTGGGAAATTTGGGGTATTAATTTGTACCTTTTTGTCTGCACTTCCCTTCCTAGCAGGTGTCTGATTTAGAAACTGTAGAAAATAGGTTGAAAGAGATCTCCAAGCTTCAATTAGGTATTTGTTGACTTGAATTATTTTTATGAACTCTTGACCACTTCTTATCACCAAAATTTTTGACTAATTTTCATAAAAGACTTGAAAACACACATGCAAAGAGGGGGAAACGAGTTAAAGGTTAGAGAATAAGGGTTTGACTTGGTCAAATCCCAATTTGGTAATCAAACCCTAGATAATGAAATAAAATAAATAGAGAATGATGAATAAACAACATGCAATGCCAAAAACTCACAAAACCCTTGTTGTTAAAATTTGAAGATATGCAATGAAGTGCTCCAATGGATTCTTGAAAGTGTTTAGATTGCTTAGAATGCTTGAGAATGATTAAGTAAATGAATAAATTGCTTGAATAATGAATTATGTGCTTGAAAATGAATTAGGTGTAAAATGAGAGGAAAAGCCCTTTATTTATACTTGATTTTCAAATATTTCTAAAAATAACATATCACAAGCTGACCTCAAGGATAAAAGAATAAAATCTTGCTAGAAAATTGAAATTATTTTGATTTTTGTGCCCAATGAGACTAAGTTGGCCGAGGTGGAGACTTGGTCCCACAGGGAAATTTTACTAGGTGTCAGGGATTAAAGTGTATTTAATTAGGTTTAATGGGTATATTCTAAAAAATACACTTAAGTATGACCAGAAAGTGCAGGGTATGTGCAAGATCATCATGGAAAAAATAGGCCCTTAAGTGGCAAAAAATTATGAAAAAATCAAAGTTAGGGAACTTGACATAAAAATTTGAATAAGTTATCTACATTATTTCAAAAATGTGTAAGAATAGAATCTGTAGAAAATTGAATGTAATTTCTAAACTACTAGGTATGTTTTAAAAAAAAATCTATTTAGGGAAAATTTAAAATTTCAATGCAATGGTACTTAAATTTTAGGGAAAAAATAAGAAGTAGGTGTCTATCTGACCACCCTAACCACAATAAAATGATAAATTTTTTCATAATATTTTAGATATAAGTAGAGGACTCATGCCTCGATGTGATGCATATTTTTGTAATTTTTCTCCATGTAAATAATTAATTATGAATTTTTTATTACAAATTTTTAAAAAATATAAAAAATCGTATGTCTAACCACCTTAACTTGGTCAAAACTTCATGAAATTCAATTTTTTTTAATCCTATAGTATGTGAAGCATAGAATGTGACGCATGTTTTGGATTCAAAAAATGTGATACCATTTGAAATCTATAGATGTTTTTCAATCAACCTATTAATAAAGACTTTAGTCATAGTTTGAATAGAAAATGAATAATAATTACTTATTAAATTCAAAGTAAATAATAATTTATATCGGTGGAAAGCTGATAATCACCTATAAAAACCCTTTTCGTTTCATCAATTTTGGGTAAAAAAATAGTCATCAGCCACATACCCATCATATTGCCACTTTTTGGCCCATAATGATCCTGCACATACCCTGCATTAAGGGGTCATTTAAACATAAGAAAGGGTTGAATTAGTGATGAAAAGTCTAGAAAAGTGTGAGTGTTTGTTACAACATTTTACAACACTTTGAAATAAGATTTGGCAAGTAATAAAAAGAGGTTTATTAAGTGAATTATAATAAAAGGGTCCTAAAAAAGTGTGAAAGTGGGTTACAACACTTCACAACACTTTTACAAGACATCCTAGAATTATTAAGGATTCTCAAGGGTCCAAAACCTAATGTGAATGTGTTGACCATATTACAACATTAAATCTAGGAAAAATCAAGCCAAAGTCCATGAGAGAGACTCAAGTGTGCATAAAAAATGTCCAACTATACATTTTGTGGTGACACATTAAGCCCCCACTTTAGTGAGAGGATGAGTTTTCCTCAAACTCACACTAAAATAGCCCAATATTCATATCAAGAGGGATCCAAATGCACTCATGTTGGTAAGATGAGACAACAATAATCAAGAGGGATGATCAAGCCCCCAGGAACAAGATCCCATGGCAAACGAAACACAAACACAAAGGAACACACAAAATAATGATGTAAGAGAATGAAAGAGGAAAGTTGAAAGAAAAGAAAATTAGATGAAGCTTCGATCGTTTGTCCAACCCGTTGTGCATCAAATCTAGGCTGTTTGTCTAGAAAAGAAATGTATACCCACTCTGAGGTGATGAAACTCATGGCTGTCTATCGGGTGAGAAGGCCAAAAAGGTGAGAAACATACACTCATGGTTTGTATGCACTCACACACACACAGGTGGCTATGGGGAAAATTCATGCCTTAGAATGGGCTTCCTCCTCAACCATACCAAAGTTATACCTCCTAATAACTTTAATAAGGTGTCAGAAAAGAAAATGTCATTTCGAGCTTCATGAGACAAGCAAAGCTTCATATGCTTAGAAATCATGAAAAAACGTGATGGCATTACAGGAATGGAAAATGAAAAATGAAAAAGATGTTCAAAGGAGTCTGTTTTAGTTCATGTGAGGTCTTTAAGTTATGGAACATTGTATCTAATGTCTCCAAGAGAGGACTGATCAAAGAATAAAATAAATTGCAACTTAGGGGATGTAGTGTGTAGCAATAGGCCACTAAGAGGAAAGTAATATGCTAAGATAGATCATGCTCATGAAGGAAATCACACCCAATGTCATCCACAAAGTGACAAAATGCATCATATGAAGTAACAAGTCTGCACTAAGAACCAAAATTGAAGAAAAAGAATGCAAAAGAATAATGCCAATGTATTACCTCACTTTAAAGGAATTGCTACACACCATACTATGAGCAATTACGTTAAAGTAGCAAATGAAAAATGAAAACCAGAAAGAAGACATGAGAGCCAACTTGGAAATCCCTATGCCAAGTCATATGTTTCTGAGTAAGGCTATGTCATGTGAAGGTAAGGAAAAAGAAAAGGAAGGGGTTTCCCCCAAAATGTAAACACCAAACACATAAGGGATCTATGGATTTGGGGTCAATATGTTCATTGTTGCAATGACATTAGAGAGCTCAGAACTGTCATCATCCCCCAAACACAGAACTGGAAGAATGACACAAAGAGAGCAAAAACAAAGAAAAAGAAAAGAACATTTTGGGTCAACATGGAAGAGACATAGGGTGTCTTGATGCTTTGCATAAAGGAAAAAATCTTTTGGGTCAACATGAAAGAGACATTTTTGTCTCAATGGCTTGCATCATCCCAAAAATGAAAACACAAGAAAATGACAAAATGAAAAGGAGAAAGAAAATGGGCCTTTTGGGTCAACATGAAAGAGACATTGCGGTCTCAATGCATTGCGTCATCCCCAAAAGGAAAACACAAGAAAAAGGGTATGTGCAGGATCATGATGGGCCAAAAAGTGGCAATATGATGGGTATTTGTAGTGTATGTGGCTAATGACTTTTTTTTTTACCCTAAATTGATGAAATAAAAAGGGTTTTTAGAGGAGATTCTCAGTTTTCCACCAATATAAACTATACTTTATTTTGAATTTAATAAATTATTATTATTCATTTTCTTTGAAGTTTATTGATAAATATATATATTATATCACATTTTCATATTCTATGAATACTATAATTATGAATTTCATGAAGTTTTTACCAAGTTATGGTGGTTAGACATACGAGTTTTTATATTTTATAAAATTTGTAATAAAAAATTCATAATTAATTATTTACATGGAAAAATTACAAAAAAATATGTATCACATCCGAACACGAGTCCTCTACTTATGTTTAAAATATTATAAAAAAATATTATCATTTTATTGTGGTTAGGGTGGTCAAAGAGACACCTACTTATGTTTTCCCTAAAATTTAAGTACTACTACATTGAAATTTTAAATTTTCACCAAATAGTTTTTTTTTTTAAATAAACCTAGTAGTTTAGAAATTACATTCAATTTTCTGATTCTATTCTTACATATTTTTGAAATAATATATATAACTTATTCAAATTTTTACGTCAAGTTGCCTAACTCTGATTTTTCTAATTTTTTGCCACTTAGGGGCTTATTTTTTCCATGATGATCCTGCACATACCCAAAAGATAAAAAGAAAAGGAAAAGAAATAGTCTAGGCCTTTTTGGGTCAACATGAATGAGACATTTTGGTTTCAATACCATGTGTAATCCCCAAAAGGAAAACACAATAAAAAGACAAAAGAAAAAAAAAAGGGCCTTTTAAGTCAACATAAAGGAGACATTATGGTCTCAATGCCTTGCATCATCTCCAAAAGGAAAGCACAAGCTAAAGAAAAAGGAAAAAAGTGAAACTGATGTATCACATTTAGAAGAATAAAGGTACATTTATAGAAGAATGCCACAAAGAGAGAGAGAACATCAAATGACACATCATGGGGGAACACGATACCCACATGAAAACACACAAAAGAAAAAGGAGAATGCAAAATACTAGTAAGGTAGATGAAATTCAACCATAAAGCAATTCATTCACCTCCCAAGCATCTTTAGGATATGCCGAGGGTAAACAACTAGCCAAAGGGAAAACTGTAAGTGTTGAACTAGGGGAAGTACTAGTTTCTACACTTGTTGTAGGAGAGTTTTTGTTTAAGTTCATGGAAGAAGAAAATAATGTATTCAGTTCATTATGCACCTCTTCGTCTATTTTAGTAATCTCACCATCGTCATCTAGGTTAATCATGATAGGAGGATGAATGATAATTTACAATGAAGGGTGTATCATGAGTTGTGGTTGTTGTATGGGATCATTTTGTTGTGATTAGGGATGAGGGTATCATGCATTGCTTCTATCAAACTTGTGTATTTTGATTTTCTTTATTTTCCTCATCTTGTGACTTGTGAACAACGGCATGACATCAATGCCTATGCTCCCTAGCTCCTCTATTTCATTTGGTTTTATGGTCAAGTTGTGTTTGTGAAAGGGTGGATTGATCAACCATTGGTTGTGTTTCTACCCTAAGGGAAGGAACAAAAGAAACCATGGAAGATTGTTAATCCACTTTCTCCTTTTGCTTATAAACTTTTTTTATATGAGGAGGCATGAAAGAGTTATTATCATTATCTTTTGGTTGTTTGGACAATGTGGGGGAGGTTTCAAGTGTTGGTTTTGTTGGAAAAACAAGGATAGAAAATTGAGAGGGGGGGTGAATCAGTTGTCATAGATTATTTAAACTTTTCAAACTTTACTTAATTCGTTGATGAATAAATAATAAACCATAAACAATCAACACATCATAAACATGGAGAACACCAAGATGTTTTATGTGGAAAAACTATAAGGGGAAAAACCACAATGGATGTTAGTCCACAATATTATACCCTGTTAAAAGTATAATGAGAAATAATGGGAATGTACATTCATTCGGCCACACTGCCTAGAGTTCACTGCTCAAATACAAGAGGTCTCACTGCCAAACAATACATAGGAATACAGATTAGATCTATAGGTAAGAATTGAGGAAATAGATTCTTCACAAGCCTAATTACAGTTCCAGTTAAGCACAAAAAAAGATTCTTCACACTTTGCCCAAACTTCTTCTCACTCTGCTCTAGAATCGAATGATTTGGACACTATTCACACATTTGCACTTTCTCTAGCATACATTTTCTCTTATGCACACACTAACTTCACTCAAACAATCGATCTTATATATCTACAACATGGAATTACATCAACCTAGTTGACTAGAAATATGAAACATATTTTCAATTTCAGCCCAAATTTACAAAAAATAATTTCAGTGTGGATCAAACACTATCGGCTAATATCATGATGAGACTCAAAACAATATCATCGAGTGTACCAAACATTCAAAATTATATTTTTAAGGATGCACAATGTGTTACAACCATCATGTCAGCCAAGAACATGAAAACCTGAACATACCGAGAAAAAATCTTCAATCATGAGTGCACTGATCAATGTTGTCATGCAACAAAGATAGAGCATGATCTAGAAAAATCCACGAAAATCAAGAAACAATAGAGAAACATCCACAACAACTAGAATTACTAGAATTATACCAACTTTAATCAAGAACACTGACAAAGACCACAAAAACACTATCAGAACACAGATCTTATTTACTCAAAAAAATATTCATGCAAACCTCTAATACTTCTGGTAAATGAACTAGATACTCTAAAAAATAAACCCTTTAGTCCACAATAGTTTATCTTCAACGTACAAAACAAGACACCTTCATGACCTTCACAGTTCCACTAGGAACTTGAAACTCTTTCATTAATAATTTTCTCAGTATCCTCGACATATACAACCTTCAATATGTCAAATGCTAATAGTGTTGACATCAATGACAACCACAACATCCAAAAATATACCCCTTTGGTATTGATGGAAACACATGATGTGAAAAACACCATCAACCCAACTCTCAATCAACACTTACTCCTTAGCTTCTGACTCTTCTTCCTTGACCTCTCCTGCATGATCTTCTCCCCACAAGTCTCTTTACTCTAGTTATGCAACACTTTTTCACATGACTCTTCTCCCCCTTTGAAATCAATGGAAAAGATAAGCATTATCTCCCCACATACAAGCTTTGAGCCACATATCTGAACATCTGACTATTCCCTGTGAGTATCAGCCACAAAAACATCAATCGAAATCAAGAAATATCTATGAGGCACATGGATTGATACAATTAAATGCATCTTTAGTTCAAATAAAGAGGAGTAATCACCCCTAGCATCCCTCTGAGATACTGAAAAGTATTCTTTGGCAATGACTTAGTGAAAATGTTTACAATATGTTCTTTGGTAGGAACATACTCCTATCTGTCTTCTTTCTCACTCATGTTTTCTCTCAAGAAGTGAAACTTGATTGATATATGTTTGTCTTAGAGTGTAGCACCAGATTCTTTGATATGTTTATTGCACTTGAGTTGTCACAGTATATGGCAATAGGTTCATCATATACTACTTTGATATCTTCCAACATCTATTTGATCCACATCACTTGAGTACAATTGTTTGCATCAACAATATACTCTACCTCAGCAGTAGATAGAGAAATGGAATTCTACATTTTGCTCAACCAAGACACCAGCTTCTTCCCTAAGAATAAGGCACCAACACTTGTACTCTTCCTTTCATCTACATATCCTTCCCAATCCACATTAGTATATGCATTCAAAGTAAGATCATCATCCTTAGGATACCAAAGTCCAAAATCAACTGTTCCTTTTAGATACATGAAGATTCTCTTAGCAATAGTCACATGAGACTATTTTGGATCAGCCTAAAATATACCAACCATACATACAACATTCATAATTTTTGGTCTGGTCCAAGTCAAATAGAGAAATCCACCAATCATCGACATGTATCTTGTTTGATTTTCCTTAGGAGAATCATCATTCTATGTTAACTTACATTTGGTTACCAACAGGTTTTGAGTCATCCATGCCAAACTTCTTCAGTAGTTCTCTCACATATTTTGACTGAGATATGAAGATCCCCTTGTGTAATTGAGTAACTTGCAATCCTAGAAAGAACACCATCTCTCCAATCATACTCATCTCAAATTCACTCTTCATTTCATCAGCAAACTTCATACATAGATTATCATCTCCTCCAAAAATAATGTCATCAACAAAGACCTCAATAATTAATTCTTTATCATGATCCAATTTGAAATATAAGTTTTTGTCAATTGATAGTACCTTTATTGAATCCAAGCTTTAGTAATTATTTTTCTAATCTAGCATACTAGGCTCTGGGGACTTTCTTGAGTCCATATAGAGCTTTCTTCAATCAGCCAACCATGTCTTCCTTATTAGTCAGTTGAAATCCATCTGGTTGTTCAATATATACTTCTTCTTCTAGCTCACCATTCAGAAAAGTTGACTTCACATCCATTTGATAGATTTTATAGTTATTGTATATAGCATAAGCAAGAAATAACCTTACAGCTTCAATTCTAGCAATAGGGGAAAAGGTTTCTTCAAAATCAATACCTTCCATTTGTGAATCGCCGTTACATACCAATCTTGCTTAAATATGTTGGACCCCACTTCACCTTGTTCATTTAACTTATTCAAAAAAGACCCATTTAGTTCCAATCACATTCTTATCTTTAGGTCTAGGAACAAGTACCCATGTATTATTCTTTTCAATCTGCATCAATTTTTCCTTCATAGCTTCCATCCAGTGTTCATCATTGCAAGCTTTTTTGACATCTTTAGGTTTAATTTTGGAAATCAGGCAATACTCTTCTACAATATATCTTCTAGTTTGCACTCCTTTATTCATATCTCCTATAATTTGATTTTCAGAATTATTTAGCTTTACATACCTCAAAGTTTTAAGATTCTCTCAAACTTTTGATTCTTCTATTCTTTCTTCTGCACTGGCACTTGTCTCTGCTTCTTGACTATCTTGATTTACTAGAACAAATTTAAGTTGTCTTATCAGAACATATGACACAATTTGAAGTTGATTTTTTGTTTGAACATTCTTCCCTTTTTCTATATTGTCTTCATCTGAATCATATCCACAATGTTTGGATGATTTAGTAGAATCCTCATCAATTTTGACATTTGCACTCTCAACCATTTTTTCTAATCTTTTCTTATAGCACTAGCAGGCCTTGGTTCTAGTAGAGTAACCTAGAAATATTCCTTCATTGCTTCTTGCATCAAAATTTCCTATATCACCATCTCTCTTGATGTAACACTTGCTTCCAAAGATCTTGAAGTATTTAACATTAGGCTTATAACCAAACCATAGTTCAAAAGGAGTCTTACCAGAATTACCATTTACATTTACCTATTTCAAAGTGTACAAAACAATGCTTATAGATTCACTCAAGTAGATGTGAGGCACATTTCCTTCAATCATCATTATTCTAGCAACATCCAAAATTGTTATGTTCTACATTTCTGCAACACCATTTTGTTGAGGGGTTTAGGGAGTAGATAACTATCTTTTGATTCCATGCTCTTCATAGAAAGAATTAAAATCCCTAGAGGTGAACTCACCACCTCTATCTGAACTTAAGCATTTGATTTTCAAACCTTTCTCATTCCTTTCCATAGCTTTGAAACTTTTGAACCTTTCTAATGCTTCATATTTTTCTTTTAAGAAAGCAACCCATATCATTCTAAAATGATCATCAATAAGAAATATAAAGTACCTTTCATCATGGAGACTTCTGACTCTAGAGGGACCACATAGATCAGTATGCACTAGCTCCAGTAATCCATTTGAATGATGTTGTTTTCTCTAAAAAGAAACTCTAGTCTATTTTCCCATCTAACACTCTTTGCAAATTGTGCTAGTAGGCTTCACTAGCTTAGGTAGATCTCTTACAACTTGAGTGGAACTTATTTTGACAATGTTATCAAAATTCACATGACACAACCTTCTATTCCATAACCAACTTTCATCTACTTGAGCAATTATACAACTTTCACTGGCAACATTCAAGTGAAAAATATTACCTTTTATCTATTTACCTAAGGCAATTACATTTCCAGATTTTTGATATATCCCTCATCTTCCACCTTTGAACTAAAGATCATGACCCTTTTCCACCATCTGTCCAACACTCAACAAGTTGTTCTTCAAGCCTTTAACATAAAGAACATCATCAACATTATGCTTACCACCAAGACAAATAGATCCTCCATCATGAATCACATAAGCATTATTATCTCAAAATTTTACAACCTTTCCATCATACTTCTCTAGACTTACAAATTTGTTTTTTTCATCAGTCATATGATGTGAGCATCTGTTCTCAATGACCCACTCATCCTTTTCTTCAATTCAGGCTACAAGAGCTTTCTCAACTTTAGCAGATTCAGTAGCCACATGACTATTTTCCTTGATAGCAATGAACACCCAATCATCTTCATTTCCATTATCTTTATCAAACTCATCATTAGTCACACCTTATTTAGGAAAGTAACATTTCTTTTGGAATATAGATTTTTAAGGCTTAGATGTAGGAACTCTTTTGGGACTCCTTGATGCAAAATGACCTATTTTACTGCAAGAAAAACATTTGTTAGGAAACTTTCCTTTATACTTACCTTGTCCTCTACCTTCTTTCTTCACAATTAGTGCTTCAAACTCTTCTACCTCTCTTTCTTCATCTTCAAGATGTTTCATTTCTTCCTCATACTTGAATGTCTTTTTAGAACTCTCTCCTAGATCAATCTTTGCTTGTTTCTTCTAGATACAATAGCCTTGAATGTAGTTTCAGTCTTAGCAATAGATTCACCAAATTCACTCAACTTAAAGGCAACAAGTTTACCAATCAATGTATCTCTTGTCACATTTTTCAATGATCTAGTTTCTTCAATAGCATGAGCCTTTGCTTTGTAGGAGGGAGGCAATGATCTGAGCACTTTAGCCACAATTTCTTCCTCATCTAGGGTACCACTAACACATCTAATGCCCATCACTATTTCATTTACTCTTTTCATAAAAGAAGAAATGTGTTCATCTTCACCCACCTTCAAATTTTCATACTTTCCTTTCAAACACTATAGCTTAGCCATCTTCACATGTACATCTCCTTCATACAAAGTTTCCAGCTTCGTCCACATCTCATGAGCTATCTTTAGAACTAACACAATTTTCATTTTTGAATCCGTTAGAGCACTCAACAAAGCTTCCATAGCCCTGACATTATTCTTAGCCTCTTTAATCTCATCAGCAGTAGAAGGACCATTTTGAGGAATAACATATTGATTCTTTGTAATTTTCCAAAAGGGTTCACCAATACACTTCAAATGATATTCCATCCTAGCTTTCCACAATGAGTAGTTTGTTCTATTGAATCTGGGACTATCCTTCTTGTATGATGCCATCTCAAATCACCTCAAGCTTTTAAACTTCTTTAGAGGAACTTGCTCTGATACCAATTGTTGGAAAAACAAGGACAAAGAACTAAGAGGGGGGTGAATCAGTTGTCACAAATTATTTAAACTTTTCAAAATTTACTTAATTCAATCTCAAATATGATGAATAAACAATAAACAATAAACAATCAACACATCAGAAACATAGAGAACACCAAGATTTTTTATGTGGAAACCTTGTGAGGGGAAAAACCACAATGGATGTTAGTCCATAATATTATACCCTATTAAAAGTATAATGAGAAATAATGGGAATGGACATGCATTTAGGCAGACTGCCTAGAGCTCATTGCTCAAATAAAAGAGTGCTCACTACCCAACAATACATAGGAATACAAATTATATCTGTAGGGTATGAACTGAGGAAATAGCTTCCTCACAAGCCTCATTATAGTTCTAGTTAAGCACATAGAAACCTTCTTCACACTTCACTCAAACTTCTTCTCACTCTGCTCTACAATTGAATGATTTAAAGACTATTCACACATCTGCACTTTCTATGACATACATTTTCTCTTATGCACACACTAAATCCACTCAGAAAATCTCTCTTATATATCCACAATATGGAATTACATCAACAACCTAGTCAGCCAGAAATATGAAACATATTTTCAATGTCGGCCCAAATTTAGAAATAAATTTTCAATGTGGATCAAACATTGTCGGCTAATATCATGGTGAGACCCAAAAAAATGTCCTCAAGCACACCAAACATTCAAAATTAAATTTCCAAGGATCCACAACACGTTACAACCATCATGTCGACCAAGAACATGAAAACCCAAACATACCGAGAAAAATTCTTCGACCATGAGCACACTAATCAATGCGGTCATGCAACAAAGATAGAGCACAATATAGAAACATCCAAAAACACCAAGAAACAACAAAGAAACATATGAAGCAACTAGAATTACTAGAATTATATCAACTTTAATCAAGAAAATTGACAAAGACCACAAAAACATTGTCAGAACACAAATCTTCATAACTCGAACAAATCTTCACACGGACCTCTGATACAAGTCCAATAGATGAACTAGATACTCTTAGAACTAAACCCTTTAGTCCACAATATTTGATCTTCAATGTACAAAACAAGACACCTTCATGACCCTCATAGTTCCACTGGGAACCTAGAACTCTTTCTTTAACAATTTTCTCAATATCCTTGACATATACAACCTTCAATACGTCAAATGCTAATAGTGTTGACATCTATGACAACCACATATCAAAAACACAGCCACAACATCTAATAGGATCTTGGTTAGGTTGCAACATTGTTTCATTTAGGATATGAGTGTCAGAAGTGGATGGGGACGTGTTACAGAGAGATAATTCTACAATTTTCTTGGCTTTAAACTTTTGTTAAGCAATGAAAAAGAAGCCTTTGTGAGGTGTGATAGGTTCCATGGGCTTGGGCCAAAAGGATTCTAAGGAGAAGTTTTCTTTAGAAGACAAAGGGTGAAAGCCACTAAGGTTAACAATGAATATGTCATTGTCAAGCAAAAAATTTAAACATTTGTGTATGACCGAAGGGACAACATTCATTGAGCAAACCCATGGATGCCTAGCCTCAAATGAAATTGGTCCAACTGCAGGATGATGAAGAATGTACCATCCACTATTTTAGGTCTCATCTATAATGGAAGGATAACCAATCCTATCGTAAGGTAGGCGAAACCATTGTGTGTTTTGATCCATGCTTTTGGTTTATCATAATCATCTTGATAAAGATCGTGTAATACCAAAAATTCCTCATTGATCACATTCTTGCCACATGCGGGATCTATGAGTATCCCATTAGTGGGTGTGTCATAAATATGACCAGTTATTAAAAGAGGACCATTGGGAAGCTTTGGAAGTATGTCCTTAGATGAGAAAGTAATATCAAGATACTTCTTAGGCTGGCTCTTACAACTTGGATAACATCTATCGCACCTACCATTTCATCCATAAGATTAATTGTAGCGGTATGTGGAATAGGATCAGGATGTTCAATATCTGTATGAATATTCATCACATCATTGTTTTGAGTCTCACTAGCTTTAACAAATGACACATTATGTTTGGGCATGGGATCAGTGAAAATTTGCAAATTTTTTATTTGGAGGGGCAACAGACATATTGCCTTTAACATTAACATTTGAAATGGATAGACGACCAAAATTAATGAGGTCTTGCACAAGGTGTTTAAGATGCTTACAATTTTCCATGTCATGTCCATTTTGTCTATGATAATAACAATAAGCGTTGGGTTTAAAGGTTGGAGGTAAAGGATTAGTAGGATCCAATGGTTTAATAACATGTAAAGTAATCATTTTTTGTTGTAGAAGTTGGGACATTGTGTTATGAAGAGTTTCTAGTAAAGGTGTAAACTATCATTTTGGATCTCCATAACTATAAGGTATCACAGATTAACAACTGCTACATGGTTGTTGACAGGTTGAGTTGGTTGTTGAGGGGGGTTGAACTATAAGAACCCTTTGTTTTATTTTCTAAATGGTTGTGAATTGTTTGGATTGGTGTATTCGGATTTCTCATCTGGGCTAGAAGTGGACTTTAGATCACGACTACTAACCAAATTGTGATAATTAAAAAGGGTGGTACATAAGTGCATAAAGGAGGGAAATTTCATCATTATGAGTTTTTGTTAAAGTTTAGTAACATCTTCTGAAGATGTGGACCAAGAATCTTGACATCTATTTGAGAGTAAAGTGATCGGTATTGTGAGATAAAATCATTTAACTTTTCCTCTTCATGTTGTTTGCATCTCATCAAATCGGCCAAAGTCTTCTTTGGAGTCATATGCACTTGGAAGTGAATTATAAATGGATCAACTAGTTCATTGAATGAACGAATCGAATTGTTGGGTAGGGATGAAAATCATTCTAAGGAAGTGTCATTTAAAGTCTTAGGAAATAATTTGGCTAACATTTTATCATCAAGGACAAAGTCACTACATAAGGCAGTGTAAGCATTAACATAGTTAGAAGGATTTCCCTTCCCTCCATACTCCTCAAATCTAGGAATTTCTATTCCTTGTGGCCTCGGTGTTCATAGGATTTCCAAAGATAGTGGGTTACTTTGGACATAATAGTTGGGTGGTCCATTCTGGTTTTGGTTGAAGGTGGATCTTTGTTTTTTGCATAGAGGAGACAGTTTGGAAAAGTTGTGTTATGAGAGGGCCAGTGTAAGTGGTAGGAGGTGGAAGGGAAAGTGGTGATGGAGTGTATGTAGTGGTAGGGGAAGTGAATGGAATGCTTATAGATGGTATGGTGGAAGAGGAGAGAACGTGTGATGCGATCTTAAAATTAGGAATGCTAGCAGGAATAGTCGAGGAAGGAATCACATTGCTAACTTTTTGCATTGTTGTGGTGACTTGAGGGGTAGTATAGGTAGGTATGGATGCTACGATTGAAGGAGGAGGAGTGGTAGATCCTCCTTGACTAACCATAGTGTTTGCTGGTTGAGATGTATTAGAGGTTGAATGAGCATGTTTGTTGTATATCTCAACAATTTGTTTCATAATTTTTATGCCTTCATCACATTCAATCAGGCGATGGATGTATTCTATAGCAAGAATTACAGTGGTTGAAATGTTTTCAAGACACAAGTTATGTTGAAGATGTGTTAAGTCCTCATGAATGTTAAATAATTTTTCTTGTAGAATGTGATCGTTTGATGTGTCAACTTGCATGTTATTGGAAGACAAAGGGTTGCTAAAGGTAGTGTCCATGCCTAGTGTACTAATTGCAAAATTAGGAGTGGAAATGTTAGACAATCCAAGATCCACAATGAGTGTATTATCATGGGATAAATGATTCATGAGCTTCATCTCACTAAGGTATTAACAATAGGACACCAAACACTCATGCAAAGGTTTCTAAATGTGGGTGGATTGAAATGAAATTGAAACTAAGGGAAATAAAAAGCTAATAACTACAATTTTGGAAACAGTAATAAAAAAAAAAATGCAAAAAATGTGGAAAAAATGCTAGAAATTAGAATACAAAATGTGCAGAAGGACTAAGTCACCTAGTATGGTGAATTAGATACATTGAGGATACTTTTTATGATTTTTCAAAAAAAAAAAAGCAATTTTATGTTTTTAGATGCACAGATACAGCTATAGTATGAAAATACAGAATTTTGTTGTTTTCTAATGCAATATGATGCAAAAATGCAAGCTATATGGGTATGTGCAGGATCATCATGGAAAAAACATACCCTTAACTGGCAAAATTTTTAGAAAAATCAGAGTTATGCAACTTGACGTAAAAATTTGAATAAGTTATCTATATTATTTCAAAAATATATAAGAATAGAATCTGTAGCAAATTGATTGTAGTTTCTAAACTACTAGGTTTTTGATAAAAAAAAAAATCTATTTGGTGAAAATTTGAAATATCAATCCGATTGTACTTGAAATTTCAAGGAAAAAATAAGAAGTAGGTGTCTGCGACCACCTAACCACAATAAAATGATAATTTTTTTATAAGATTTTAGATATAAGTAGAGGACTCATGCCCAGATGTGATGCATATTTTTTTGTAATTTTTTTCCATGTAAATAATTAATTATGAATTTTTTATTACAAATTTTTAAAAATGTAAAAAATCGTTTGTCTGACCACCTTAACTTGGTCAAAACTCCATGAAATTCAATTTTTCTTTTTTTAATCCTATAGTATGCGAAGCATAGAATGTGACACATTTTTTGGATTCAAAAAATTTGATACGATTTGAAAGCTATAGATGTTTTTCAATCAACCCATCGATTAGGACTTTAGTCATAATTTGAATAGAAAATGAATAATAATTACTTTTTAAATTAAAAATAAAGCATAATTTATATAAGTGGAAAGATGAGTCTCCTTTAAAAACCCTTTTTGTTTCATCAATTTTGGGTTAAAAAATAGTCGTCAACCACATACCCATCATATTGCCACTTTTTGGCCCATCATGATCCTGCACATACCCATATGAGCTTTTCACTAATGCAAGTTGTAAAACCCTAGGATGGAAATTAAACAGTGCAAAACCTAATGCAATTTTGATGCAAATTAAACCTAGGATACAAATGCACTTGAAATAATAAGCAAAAAAATTTCAAAACTTGGGTTCACCAAAATGTGGACACCAATTTTGGTATACAAGGGTTCTCTAACTCTTATATTGTTTTTCAACTAAAAGGAGAAATGGATCCAAAATTTGTAATGTATACACTCAAAATCAATGCAAGGATGGATGCAATATGCGTAAATGAAATGTATAAATGCAATAAACCAAAAAAGAAAGATGATTATTAATGCAAAACCTAAGATATGCAATATGTTTGAAAACATAGTGATTTATGCAAAAACACCTAAGAATGTAAGTGAACAATAATAGAATGAAACAATACTAGAGAGGTGCACCTAGAATCTAACGTTTGATGTAGAGAGGCTTTGGAATCCTACAGAGTTGACTAGAAAAGTTGACTTGGACACATACACCAAGCTGGGCAACTTAGTCTAGTTTCAAGGAGTTTCTCCCAGAAAAGAAATTTGCCAAAAGGGTATCCAAAAATGAAAAACCCACTTTTCAAATCTTGCAGTGGGATTAATTCACCACAAATGGTGACTTAGTCCACCTAGAAATCTTGGGAAATTTGGGGTAGGAATCTATAGCTTTTTGTTTGCACTTCCCTCCCTGACAAGTGTCCGATTTAGAAACTACAGAAAATGGGTTGAAAGAGATCTCCAAGCTTCAATTAGGGCTTCGTTGACTTGAATTACTTTGATTGATTATTTACCACTTTTTAACAGCAAACTCTTTGAAAAATCTACATACAAGACCTACAAAAACACATGCAAAGAGGGGGAAAAGGGTTAAGGGTTAGAGAATAGGGGTTTTCCTTGGTTAAACCCCAAGTTGGTAATCAAACCCTAGATAATCAATTGAAATAAAAAGAGAATTATGAATAAACAACATGCAATGTCACAAACTCACCAGAACCTTGATATTGAAATCTAAATATATGCAATGAAGTGCTCCAATGGATGATTGAAAGTGCTTAGAGTTCTTATAATGCTTGAGAATGATTAAGTAAATGAATGAATTTCTTGAATAATGAATTAGGTGCTTGAAAATGAATTAGGTGTAAAATGAGAGGAAAAAATCTTTATTTATTTTTTATTTTCAAATATTTCCTGAAAACAACACATTATAGGCTGACCTCAAGGATAAGAGAATAAAATCCCAACAGAAAATTGAAATTATTTTGAATTTTTTGCCGAGTGGGACTAAGTCGCCTCAGGTGGTGCCTTGGTCCCACCAGGGAAATTTTACTAGGTGTTGGGGATTAATGTGTATTTAATTAGGTTTAATGGGAATATTCTCAAAAATAGACTTAAGTATGGCCAAAAAGTGCATTAAGGGTCATTTAAACATAAGAAAGCGTTGAATTAGTGATGACAACTTTAGAAAAGCATGAGATATTTTTACAACTCTTTACAACACTTTGAAATAAGACTTGGTAAGTAATAAAAAGAGGTTTATTCAGCGAATTATAATAAAAGGGTCCTAGAAAAGTGTGAAAATGGGTTACAACACTTCACAACACTTTTACAACACATCCTAGAACTCTTAATGATTCTCAAGGGTCCAAGACCTAATGTGGATGTGTTCACCACATTACAACATTAAATCTAGAAAAAATGAAGCCAAAGTCCATGAGAGAGACTCAAGTGTGCGTAAAAATGTCCAACTATACATTTTCTAGCGACACACTTGTAGTTTGAGCATGAGAGTGAAGAGATGGCCATTTCAAAAATTTATACGTAGGTACAATACTCAAGACCCAAGAAAAAGGGCTACAAAATAAAATAAACTCCAAAAAAATAATAAAAACTATAAGGCCTAAGTAGATGCCATCACTTGATCCCCAATACAACATCAAATGAAAGATATGTTGAACACGCCTAGATACTAATAGGGGTGGTGAATCAGTATCTTCAAAAACTCAAACCCTTCAACATAATACAAATTCAAACTTCTATCATGATCAACAAATATTAATCAGATCAACATATAAACCAATGAACACACATGCACAAGATAGAACCACATATATGTGGAAAACCCAACAAGGGAAAAATAATGGAGAGAAATCTCTCAATATATGAATAATATTACCATTTTTTTAGGGCTCACTGCCTATGGAAGCACATTTCTCTTGACGGACTTGTAGATTAAGGTGAACAACCTTAGGGAAAGATATAAAGGGCCTATAGGTTGAGGTCCATAACCCTAAGGCAAGATACAAAGACCTACTAAGGAGACTCACTATGTCTAAGGAGGATACATGACGATTACAATGAAAACATGAACATGAAATTCTATAAAAGAAGAATATAACATATGTTGTTGTTGCAACCCATTTTTTGCACTATTACTCCATCATACTAACTTAAATTAAATAATTAAATAATTTTTCATTATTTAATTAATTTCCAATTATTCCTCCATCCCCATAATTAAATGATTTTTGAATTTTTGAATTAAATTTTGCATTATCTTCTTGTCCAGATAATTAAACCATGCATTCATCTTATCTCCCATAATTTTATTTTTTTTAATTATTCAATTGGCTAGTTATTCCTCCAAAATTAAATGTATTATGTAAATTATTTAGTTTACACATTCTTTTAAAAATAAACAAAATACTTATTTTATTTATTTCTAATAATATCCAATCCTATCTTTATTCATACAAAAATAAATTTAGAGATCAAAGCTAAATTTAGTGATCATGGCTAAAATTAGTGAGCGAACTTCACTTCTCTTCAGTTCATCTTTCCATGCAGCCTCATGCATGTTCCTCTTGATCTCTCATCCATTCTATTCCATTGATCTCATTTCACATATCTTACTATTGATCCAATATCATTGAAATCTATAAATCATCCATCCTTTGATCATTTAATCTCTTCTAGAAATAATAGGCAAACTATATTGAATTTTCAGTGGGCTTTTGCTTAGCAAGGTTATGCTAAATTTTTATGAGAAATCCAAATATCATACTAAATACAATAATATTTTACTTTACAATGAATTAAGGTTAAGCATTTTCATTGGAAGTAATGTAAATTAATTAATTTGATTTTCATTCTTATTATTGATTTTATTTTGATTGTGCACATACTTTATTGAGATTAGGACTTATTGATCACTTAAATTCGATTTTTATTTGATTTCCTATTGTTTAAGTTCATTTGATCATTGATTCCCCAAATTCCTATTCACAGTATGTGTGTGTATACTCTTATTTTGAAACTAATAATATTAATCATAAAAAATATAATATTTTTTTCTTATACTAAAGTATGATATAAAAATTAATAATTTTATCTTTTTAAATAATATCTCAAAGACATGACTTAAATAAGTTAAATAAAAATAAATAAATAAAACTTAAATAAAATAAACATATAATCATGCTCATTAATAATAAAAAATACATTTCAAAACTAAAAAAATATATATAATAGCATGACTACTCTAACAAACCAAGCCCCATTACAATTTTTTTGAGGTTAACATAAAGGGATATGTGCAGGATCATGATGGGCCAAAAAGTGGTGATATGTAAGTGATATGATGGCCCATGTGGCTGACAATTTTTTTTAACCCAAAATTGATAAAACGAAAAGGGTTTTTAAACAATATTCTCAACTTTCTACCAATATAAATTATGTTTTACTTTGAATTTAATAAATTATTATTATTCATTTTCTATTAGAATTACGACTTAAGTCTTGATTGATACGTTGACTGAAAAACATTTATATCTTTCAAATGGTAACAATTTTTTTGAATCTAAAACATGTGTCACATTCTATGCTTCACATACTATAGGATTTAAAAAAAAAATGAATTTCATGAAGTTTGACCAAGTTAAGGTGGTTAGACATACGAGTTTTTATATATTTTAAAAGTTGTAATAAAAAATTCATAATTAATTATTTACTTGGAATTTTTTTTTTAAAAAGTATGCATCACATGGGAGATGAGTCCTCTATTTATATCTAAAATATTATAAAAAAATATTATCATTTTATTGTGGTTAGGGTGGTTAGACAAACACCTACTTATTTTTTCCCTCAAAATTAAGTACTACTACATTGAAATTTCAAATTTTCACCAAATAGATTTTTTTTAAAAGTAAATAAACTTAGTAGTTTAGAAACTAAATTCAATTTGATACCGATTCTATTCTTACATATTTTTGAAATAATATAGATAACTTATTCAAATTTTTGCATCAAGTTGCCTAACTCTGATTTTTCTAAATTTTTTGCCACTTAAGGGCCTTTTTTTTCCATGATGATCCTACACATACCAAAAGAGTCTTTGAAAAGTAGAGTATGAGTAAAGAATATAAGAAAGATACATTAATAAAACTACTAGTTGTGTGTAGTGACATGCAACGATG
Source organism: Sequoia sempervirens (assembly GCA_007258455.2). Taxonomy (NCBI): domain Eukaryota; kingdom Viridiplantae; phylum Streptophyta; class Pinopsida; order Cupressales; family Cupressaceae; genus Sequoia; species Sequoia sempervirens. Next base: position 416,926,132 of record VDFB02353493.1, on the reverse strand, counting down.
AGCCAATAGGTAGAGGGGAAGTCCAAATGGCAAGGATGTGTACACACATAGGAGGAATTAAAGAGGGGGATGCTAAGAACAATCTGGGAGAGAGCATAGGAGTTGAAGACGAATGTAGAATTGTTATCATGACCATATAGAACAATATGCAGGCAAGAAAACAATGCATTGAAAGAATGTGTGATTGTTCGAAGAACTGGCATTCCAAAAACAAATTATGACTGCTATGTTGACAAACATAATGTCATGGCTACATTGATATACAAAATTGAGAATGATACATACAATAGTGATGTTGCAAGGATACATACATATTTTCACGTGGGGAATGATAAGCTGTATTTTAAGTGTTATATGGAACATTGATGTCACCATTGATTGCAATGATGAACAATGTCTTGTTTTGTTGTGTTTCATTTTATTTCCACTATGTGTAGATATATATGCATGCCATAGTAGATGCAAACAACATTGATACATACTGAGACATTCTTGGAATGATAAGAGATGCAATTTCAAAATAAGAGAGGGAATAAAGGACATATAGACTTACCGTATATATAAATGGAATATAGCTACAACTTGTACACCATGCCAAACATGCGATTGAGAAGCTATGTAGCTATAAGATCCTGCCTCACATGTGATTAGTAAAACCCTAAATTGTTTCATATTTCCCTAAATAGATGGTAAGATGTATTATAGATGATAAATAGTGTGACTATGTAATAGTATTCTTGCATTCCATTTTGACATTTTGTTTAAATTGTCACTACCATGAAGGTGTTAAGAACTCATGAATTATGTAATACTAATTGATATTTTAAATGGAATTGTTGCATAGATAAATCTTAGTATATAGTAAGCTTGCAAATTAATGTCATACATGATTGGTTGTTACTATTGCATTGGCAATGTGTAAGAAAATAAGGGAGAAAGTACAAGAGAGGAAAACCATTGAAAGCAAATCAAAAGAGATATTATGGTGGATATGAATTTGAAACATTTTGGGGCTTAGAAATGAATAAAGTTAACATGTGGTAAATTAATATTGTAAGGGTTGATATTAAAAGGATATTAGATTATGGGTTATGTGGGTGGAAGTAGGGATAGGGGTTAGGAACCCTTATCCAAGTGTGAAACTCGGATGGATCCTTAAGTGGGTCTTTAAAGAGGATTCTTGGTCAATTACCTTGGTTGAGATGCAAAAATAAACCCTCTGGGGTCTATACCATAGTGGTAGGGGTCAAGTAGGCATACAATAGTACCCTAGGACATGATTTAACCTCTAAAAAGTCCTCATTATGGAGAGTGACGAGATTTGAAGAGAGGATGGGATGGAGAGATGGAGGGGTTGTCCAAGATATGTTTCTTCTCCAATAAGGAAAATAATCTCATTGATGGAGGTAGGTATAATCCACACCTTCCCATCCAAAAGTTGCAAGTTGAAACTCCTATATAGGATGGAGAGGAGGAAGGAGAGGGGTGCTACCCACTTCTCCTTTTGGAGAACTTTAGTGAAGATGCTAGGATGAGAGGAGGAGTCATGTTAGGAAGATAGTAATCTAGATGGTTTGGTTGGAGAGGAATGAAGGATGAAGAAGTTAAGCGTCAACACCTAAAGCAACAGATAATTTTTTCCTACTTCCATATCCCCTTTGTTCATTTGTGGTAAAAATGGCATGTTGTAAGGATCATGGTTGAAAGTATAGAGTAGAGAACCTAAATGCATGAGATTTGACACTATGTTATTCTTATTCCTTTGTATGAACTTGAAAAGACTCCATTCATCATATTGGAGCTAAAATAAATCCTTGCTCGGGGGTATGGCTAGAGCCTATGAGGCTCCATGACGCCATCATAGTAGGGTGGAGAGCAAGCCTTAATCAGTTGTGTGTCGTTCATTGTATTCTATAATTTTTTTATATTATGGAAAGTTAGTGTTGTTGTAACATGAAAATGGAAAAGAGCAAGGATAAATCCATTGATATGCAAAATAAATCAATTATTCTAAATATTATTTGTATAACACATGTTAAAAGATGAGTGTCATAATCTAAGTTAATACAAAAATGGAAAAAAAAAACAAAACAATTCATCCCTTGGATTTATATTATGGTTGTTTATTAACCAGACCACTAATGGTAGCCATTGGAAATTTCACCTTACTAGAATTTCTTTTGAAAAGAATTAGATATGAAGTGAAATTTACTCTTAGATGGAAAGCTCTTATGTTGTAATGAGAGGCAGATTATTTGATAGAACTTGAAGATAGTTTAGTGTGTAAATTTTTTTAATATGTATGAATGAATGTAGCTTTAAAATTTCCTAGATACGTTTCTTACTATATTTTCTAAACTTTCTTCCTCACCAAAATAAACACATAAATTATATCATATTTCATTGGCTTCCAATAGTGTTGAAATGTGTGTTCTATTATTAGATAATATCATCATTCTTTCATTTGTAATAAGACTGAAACAATAAATAATATATATATATATATATATATATTATAATTCATGTTACATTCCATGAATGAAGATCTAAATGTATATGCATGAATAAAAATAAAAGTAAAAATAAAAATCTGAGATACACTTGGTATGCTGTCTTACTGTAACACTCATTTTTAAGGTAATGCATTTATATCTAATAAAATTTATTCATAGTAACATAATAAATAAAATAAAATAAAATAAAGAAGAAAAGTGATTTAAATGGTGTGCAGCCAGGTTTCCCCCTACTGTGCAACCCTCTTTGTGGGAGGTAGCCTTCCAACTCATGATAGATGAATACTGGCATGATTTGGCATGTATATAGTTTGGGTTGCATTCAGTGAAGGGATCCCTTGCTTCCAAGAAACAAAAGGATAAGTTGTAGCTTCTAATTTATTTTGGAACTACCACTTGTAGATCCATCAATAAAGATGAGCTTAATCGCCATCCCCATTCTTCTATATACCGTCCATCAAGAATATGGAAATTTTGGGTTTTAGCATAGGGAGCGTCTGTGTGAGATCGATAGAACATTTAACCAAGTTTAAATTGATCGATGAGTATTGATAGGGTAGAATAAATTGGAGGATTGACAGTTCAATTTTTTGTCTCATGATGAGCCCAAAATGTGCTCATAGTTTGGATATTATGATGAACTTTAATTCTTTACTTTTGTTATTTGTGGTTGTTTAAAACTCTTTTGAAACCTTTTATGGGGATATCCTGTAGCAAAACATTTTCATATTCCTGCAGCTTATTGTGTTGACTTGACTACATTTATTACCCCGTTGACTCCCTAAATGACTGGTATATCGCATGTAGTTTTTGAATGATGAAATAAATTTAAATATGAGTTAATGAGCGGATATTGTGTATGTGCCATGCGCCTTTTCTTTCACATCTATTACCTTGTGCTGCCAGGTTGTTGAAGAAGTATGATCGAGTCAAGTGCAGCCGATCTCGGCCTTGCAGTAAAGTCTATTTCCTGCACGACTTCGAGGAAGCTCTGGTGAAGACTCTTTGACCGAAACCGTTGGGAAAGATTTTTAATAATAGTCAATCTGGAAAGAGTGGAGCACTAGATTCTCTCCGGATCAGGTTGAACGCATAAATTCATTTATGAAGTTTGTTCCTTAATTCTGGGATACACTTTACTTCCACGTCTTTCTTTGATAGGGTTAGTTAGTTAGTTGCTCTCTTGATTTTAAATAAAGTACTCCTCCTACGTGAGGGAAAAGGAGAGGATAGTTAGAGTAAGATAGAAGCATAGTGATAGAGATATAGCAGATACCATGTAAGAGCCAGTATGATAATGAAAAGCAGAATCTGTTTGACAAGAGATAGAGTTTGTTGTTAGTTTCTATATCAACAAAACAATGTATACCATTCTGTTTTCATGAATAAAGTTTGATGAAGTTCTGAGTTCAGCACCTGCGTAATCAGTAGATGCTTGCTAAGGGGGCCCACTTAGTAAGTATCTGTAGCTAGTTAGTAGTTGTTCTGTTCTGTTGATCATCAGTTAGCTTTCATCTTTGAAGTTTTCATACAAACTTAGTCTTGTATTGCTCACGCAGCATAAGGCCAGTTCACAGTTTGTGTTTCAGTTGTAGCTATTATGGTTTCTGTTTTAATAAAATCATGGTTGAGTTAAAAGAACCTTGCATTATCTTCCTGTAGTGTAGATAGAATTCCTTTCAAGTATTTATTTCTGTTAAGTTTTGACCGAAATAGGTTCTTAGTGCATATATTGTGCTGCGCCATTTAAAGTATACATCCCCTGGTTTGACAAGTAAATGAACATCCATAGAGAGATATTAGTCACCTGTTGGAATGTGAATTTCGGAAAGGTTTATTGTGATTTTCATATCCTTTTGTGGTATGACCATTTTGGCACCATTGTGGGATGGTGTTAAGCTAAGGATTTTGTTAGAAGTCATTTTCAGTATTATTTTAGTTTGTTAGTCAAAAATTTTCAATCTTTCAAACCACCATTCATTGTATTACATGCATAGAAGAAGAAGAGACGCACTGGAAAGGTTCCTCCCTGAAAACCTATTTGTTGAACTACCATTTAACCTAGCTGACGAAGAACCTGAGGAAAATCCATTCGCTCTGTTATTCCAGCAACCAAACATGGCAAATAATCCACCTAATCCACCTCTAGCATTTGAGTTTCCCATTGTTCCCTAGCGAGATACTGACAATCTTAAAAATATTCCCTCTTCATTGCTTCCCAAGTTTTATGGCCTAGTTACGGAGGACCCAGAAACTTTTCTATTTAAGTTTGATGTCCTTTGTCGCAGTTATGACTACAACTCAGACACTCATAAACTGAAGTTATTTCCTTCCACCTTGAAGGAGGGAGCTCTCAGATGGTTCATAGTGCAGGAAGAGGTGTTGTTGATAGTTAGACAGCCATGCAAATGAAATTCTTTGAAATTATAAGGAATATTGTAAGAGTGCCAGTAAAGGTGATGACATATTCTGAATTCAGCAGAAGGAGGATGAAAGTCTAGAAGATTATATTTCAAGGTTCTTGTTTTCACTAAAAGGAACTCAAACCATACTCTCAATGAAGACTCTCAAAAATTACTCTTTCTAAGGGGAATCAATGATG
>VDFB02353493.1:416898578-416920917 GCA_007258455.2 Sequoia sempervirens | reverse complement strand
ATCCTATCAATCAGCACTTTAGTTGTAATTCAAGTAGAAAATGAATAATAATAATTTATTAAATTCAAAGTAAAGCATAATTTATATTGTTGGAAAGCTAAGAATCTCCTTTAAAAACCCTTTTTATTTCATCAATTTTGGGTAAGAAAAAAGTCGTCAGCCACATACCCTACAAATACCCATCATATTGCCACTTTTTGGCCCATCATAATCCTGCACATACACACATCACCAAGGATACCTCAAGGTCCCATTCATTGTATATTTCCACCCCGATAGTAGACAAGGACACTACAGCCATATTGCCTTCTAAGTATAAGGTAACTTCCATTGATATTGGCCCAACCAGCAAAACACAAGACATCGATGGATTCCAAGGGTCGGTGAAGACCATTTTAAATTAGATGGATATGGATCAGGCCACAAAAAGGAATTAAAGGCACAAGTGATAGAATTGACTACCTTTATTCAACAATTTGTTACTCCTAGCTAAGAGATCCCTGCAGAGACTCCTACTCCTACAATTTTGTCCAAGGAAGAAGTCAAAAAAGTTGAAAGAATGAAGAATTGGACAAAGGTCACTTCAAATTGGACCAATCATGTTGCAACTATAGAAGACAAGGAAATTGGCATAGGAGTAAAGATGTATAACAACTTCCTAATTTTGAAAGTGGAAGTTGATAAAGATATTGAAGACTTTATTGCCTTCATGAAATATTATGAGCTCACATGCCCAAAGTTATAGGTCATAAGAACTTTGTCTATATAAATCTTGGAGGAGAAAATTTTAACCAAAGAAGACATGAAGCATCCATAATTTTGGATGAATGAGATTTATTTCCACAAGGAAATTGTTTCTAAATTTTTGTCGGAGTTGAAGATAGTTTTGGATAGGATCAATAATCTATTGTCTAATTGTGATTCATTTTTTGGGCTCTTGGCTGGAGCGCGCTATATTTTTTGTAGAGAAACTAGATGCTCATGTTTTCAAGCAAGCTTGGTAGACAAGAATTCATAAGGGACCTATACATGGCTTGGATGGTGATTACATGGATATAGTTGTTGGGGAATTTTCAAACTTAGAGGAGTTTATCAAATAGAGAAGGGCTTGTGTGAACCTACACCAGGATTTGCTAGAGGAGTTCAAAGTTAGGGCCTTCAAGATCAACAAAGCTCAAGTGACACCTCACCAAAAACTTTCCAAGGCATTGGCTAATATTGTTAAATATTCTATAAAAGAGAAAGAAGCTGAAAATATTATAATAGAAGATAAACATTTGTAATTTCCAGCTACAGGAAAAGATTAGTTATATCAAAGTGCATGCACCCATTTTTGCATATTTTGTAGAATATCTCTTAATATAAAATATGTAAGGATATTTTACATTTTCCTAGGTTCACATGTGATCCTATTATATATTGGGATTAATTTTAAATGCATTTAATGTACCCTAAACCCTAAGGGGATATTAAATCTGGGCCCTTGAATTGGATTTAATCTTGGCCATTGATTTGCAATGTAATATCTATAAAAGGTAGTCCTCTCATTTGAAAGGGGTTGAGAAGGATTGTTGTAACAAACATTTTAGAGAAATACAAGTGAAGAAATTGAAGTGTTGGTGATTTCCTTGTGTTCTTTGGATGTATGCATGATTCTATCTTCTAGCTTTATTTTTGTGTTATTAGTTTATGTTCAATTTCAATAATGGAAAAGTGTTAATATATTATGATGAACTTTCTACTCATTTTTGTAATTTTTTTATGGTAAATTACTTTGCAAGGTTAGTATAACCTTATTTAGTGCACTTAAGTTCAACTATGTATGTTTATACATTTATGTATGGATGTTACAGTCTGAAAATATGAAGGTTACCTCTAAAGATTGCACTTGTTCTATAGCACTGTAGGTTTACTCTTGGTTAAGCAGAGCTAAGTTTTTGGGATTTTGTCTATCTAAAGCATCCAACATTGTTGTAGTTGTCCTTAGGTCCTTAGAATTAGGAATTATCTTAAACCCTCAACCTTTTTCTATTTCTTTATAAATATGTGTTAGTATAGGATTAAAGAATCACCCAAACTACCATATTGTATGATAAAAGGTTATTTTCAAAATTTTGTTTTGAAATTACATCTAGAGTTTTAACCAGTCTTCAAACTTTTTGAAACTTCATTGTTGTCCCATAGGATTCTATTCTTTGTTACCACAAATGCCCCTTGTGATTACTAGCAAATTACACTAACTACTAAGTTGTTTTTACATCGTCAAGACCTAACATCTAGAACCTTGGGGTCATTTTTTGAAGATTTTCTACAAAAAGTCACATTTCAAGAGAGATAGAACACTTATGTTTTATCTATGTTGTGCAGTGCAGAAACACTCATCAACAAAATTGGCGCTAGAGGAAGGGGTGATAAAAACAAAGCTGGATCGCATAGGGTCATTTTCTCTGAACAAACTCCATAGAATACTAAGATCTACATAAAACAAAGGATAATTTTAGGAGCTTAAAACCCCTACATGAGCTAGAAGAGCTAGAAAAGGGGAAGGTTCATCTTTAACACCACCTGTCGCATATTTCTCACCTCCACCTTCTCCATCTTCCAGTTCTACATCTACTTCTCCACCTTCATCTTCACCTACAGTTCAAATTTTTATTATGGTTGTTATACCACAACCATTACCACCCCACCTCCACCAATGGCCTAGTTATATAACAACCCATCACATCTCACCTTCAATGACTACAATGAGATGCCTAAGAATCTAGAAAAATTCTACTACAAGTTGTACACTAATATCCCCAATAGAAATATAGAAGAGCTTGTTAAAATCTTTGAAGCAACCCTTAAAGACTGAGTGATCAGCCATCAAGATGTGGCTTATAGACTCTTTCCATATTCTTTGGGGTAAGAAGCTTTCTACTACTTTATTCATTTACCATCTGGGTCAATACGGGATTGGAAAGGTATGAATAATATTTTTCTACAAAAGTTCAAGGTTCCCATTAGCCCTAGAGATTTGTATAAATAGTTCATCTCAATTAAAAGGTAGGAAAATGAACACATAAGTTCCTTTAATAACATATTCCACAAAACAGACACTAGGCTACAAAAACCTTATGTTGTGAATGATGCCATCTAAGGCAATTTATTATGCAGCATTAGATAGTTTTACCTCATCCTTTGTAAAAAGAGTAAGTTGTGCCCCACGAGACTTAGTGGTTGCATATGTTGAAGCAATTACTACAAGTCTTGATTTAGGTCAGAACATAATAGGTCCACTTCCTTCATTTGGCTCAATAAAGAATCCAAATCAAATCCAAGCAATGACCCAGGCCTTAGCTAACCACACTCCTGTGATGAATTAGGTTCCTCAAATTCCAGTGGTACCACACCCTAGACCTCTATTAGATCATATTCACCCAACTCTACCATCATATTTGTAGAACTCTAATACACCTACTTATTTGCATAATTTCTCCACACTCACATATCTACAAAATTCCACCTCATCCCATCCTATATACTTGGAGAATTGTGTCCCAACCCAAGCTCCAGTTGACAAGGATGAGATTAAGGAACTGAGTAAGTAAAGAAGATTTCTATAGAGGTCACTTACCTCAGAAACCAGAACAATCAATTGTATTATTTTCCAAAAAATTCCAAGCCAGCTACAACAGAGATCAAGGACAAAGTTCTGGAAAAAGTCATAATTATGAGTGTAGGAAGAAATAGAGCTTTCCAAGATAGAATAAGACTTGGAATACTAGGCCTAATAATGGTGGTCTTTCTTCTCCATTAGATCCACCTAGTACATTTGAAAAGTTGACTGGAGGATTTTTCTGGCTAAGGAAGTCATGTCTAGCTGGTGTAGATTATACAACACGAGCTAGCATTCAGAACTAAATTGTCCAAAGTTCTAGATTATTGCAAGAATATTCTAGCTAGAGGTACAAATGTGAAAGGATTAGGAAATTCATCTTATTCTAGATGTGAGATAGTCCCTTCTGATTCTTATGACTTGGTTTTGGTGGTGAATCATGTCCCTTTTCTAATGTAGAAGATAATGAGATAGAAGTTGAAATTTCTTCAGAACAAGCTACCAAATTTGATGCAGTGCTCAATGAGGAGTCCCTTACCTAGTTATTTCAGCTCAATTTTGAGCAAGTACAAGAGGATGATATTCAAATGCTAAATCAAAGGAGAAGTCCTTATGACTTACAAAATAGACAAGTCAGAGGTCCGTTTACCACATCCACCCCTCCAAAAAAAATTGGAATTCCTCTTGATCCTCATGCAAGCAACAATCCTATGCTACCAGCAATCCCAACATAATATTTTACTAAAGAATTTGGTAGCAAGATATAAATCATTCAAATGGGATAGTACATAGCAAAGGAATTGAAGAAGATGAAAGTGAGTCTTTTAGTTTTTGAGATATTGAAAGTACCTAAAATAAGAAATGTTGTCCTTGGATCAATAATGGAACTAACCCAGCCCAAAGCCTCATCTAGTTCTACTACTACTACTGCAACAACATAGAAGGTGTCATCTAGTATGCCTAAAAATGAACCAATAATCTGTCAAATCTTGGATAAAGGAAAGGGGAAGGAAAAGGCACAAGTTTCTCAGGTTGAAACCCCTATTAATACTCTCTTCAAAGATAAGTAGTAAATGCCTCCTTTCTTGCTAACACTATGCATCTTTGGAAAAAATCTACATAATTGTTTGTTAGATTATGGTGCTTCCACAAACATGATGCCTCTTTCTATTTGCAAGGCATTCAAGCTTACTCCAAACCTTTAAAAAGGAAGGTGCTAGAATTGGACAAGACAAAAGTGAACATTGTAGGGGAATTGAATAGAATTCCAATGCAAATAGCATTAGACCCATGAGTATAGCAATTGATAGATATACAAGTGGACATACTTGATGCATATGGCATGTTTTTGAGCTGAGATTGGGCTAAAATTTTGAATGGTTACATAGTTATTAATATATCACACATGCGGCTTCCCTAGAAAGGATTTCTAAAACAAATACTATAGAGTGGGAGCCACGAATGAAACATATGATCACAAAATACAATAAAATGAATGAGGTTTTGTTTCCTAAGGTAGATCTAGGAATCTATATTCCCAGGGAAACTATAAAATGAAGTACTTATGTTGCATGCCACATATGAAACAACAAAGGACTTGACTCAGATTTCCAATCGCATGGAGGTGTACATTGAAACAGATGATGACTCTCAAGTTGGCAGTGATATTGGGCTATTCAAGAGATTTCAGGAATTTATAACTAGATGTGTTCATGGTCAGATTAGCCTTGGTAACAAGGTGTATTTCAAATATCTTTTGCTTCCCTATCAGTGTAGAATTCATGTTGCATCTCATTCAAAGTTTGAGTGTTGTCTATGTAAAACTATCATAGAGGAAATTACAAAGTAGATCGATCCCCCCAACCTCACTGTAGAAAATTAGAAGATTTAGAAGAAACAACCATTTGTACAACAAGGAAAACCTAAGTAGGTTTCTTAGAAAAATACTAAAATCCGTTCGAGTAATAAAGAAAGAACTAATCAAACTAAGTTCTGGACTTTAATATTTGACGGGTCCAATTCCAAGCAAGGTTTTGGAGTGGGATTTGAATTAATTAGCCTTGATGGTAAGAAATTTTTCGTAGCTCATAGACTACAATTTTATTTCACTAATAATGTCACAGAATGTGAGGCCTCAGTACATGGTCTGTTAATAGCATTATGTAAGAAAGCCAAAGTACTCCAAGTGTTTGGAGATTTTGAATTAGTAGTGAAGCAAGTTAGGAAACAATACTTTTTGTCATGATTGAAGGATGACCAATTATTAGCATTGTGCCTAGGACCTGATATAGTGTTTTGATGCCTTCAATATCCAATTGATCCCTCATAGAAAGAATCAAACTATTGATGCACTTGCCCAAGCAACAAGTACATTGTTGCCATTTTCATTATCAGGACTGAAGAAATTCACTTTTGAACTAACTCCTACACCGTCTATACTAGATAATGTTACCAACTTCCAAGTATTTGAAGATGAAAAACACATACTCTAATTCATCATGAGCTTTGATGTATTCAATAAAAAAATCATTGATGAGGTTGAACCTGAAGAGGCAGAGTTGGATTTGGAAGGTGTGATTAATTTAAAAAAAAATACTATCCCAAGCGGTATGGTGTAGTTGGAGAGGATCTTCAATTTCAATCAACTAAGAAAACAAGGTCAACAAGCAAAAATGGAGTCTATGGAAAGTCAATGTGATGCATATAAGATGGGAACTTCAGAAAATGTCAAGAATGTCTTTATTTGTAAGGTATGCACTCTTGCTAAAAAGGAAGGGATCATCAAAGCATTACACATATTAGGATGTAATCGCATGGAGCTATGAATATTTGAAGACACATGATACCTCCATCATCACACACATGATACCACTTAAAGCTTATGTAAATCCATTTAGGCAGAGACAACGACTAACTAATGCCTTATTGGAGCCAATTATCCACAAAGAAGTACAAAATTTGTTGTCAGTCTAGATCATCTTTCCTGTAAGGCACTCAACATGGGTTGCCAACTTGGTACTAGTTATGAAAAATAATGGTGAGATTCACCTATGTGTGGACTTTCATAATCTTAATCAGGCATTAGAAAAGGAGAATTATAATATGCCCTCTTTGGATGAAGTTCTACAAGTCGTAAACATTTGCTTATAGGATGAAAACAACATTCACCACTAAGTGAGTAACATTTTCTTATAGGAGTTGTAATAATGGAAAAAGTACTCCCTAGCATGACCTTGATTTAGTGTTGTAATATGTCTAATGTATTCACATTAGATCTTGGGCCCTTGTAAACTAAATGTACTTAATTTGCACCTTGCTAAGGTATTGTAAAGTGTTGTAACACACTTTCACACTTTTTTAATGCTTTATTAATTAATTGAGCCTAATAAACCTCTTTTTAACCAAAGTGTGCTTAAATTATGCCTTATTTAAGGTGTTGTAAAGTGTTGTAACACATTTTCACACTTTTCCAAGGTTTTCATAAATAATTCGGCTTCTTTATTCCTTAATTGGCCTTATTTTGCACCCAAAATCCTTAACTAATGCATCTTTCAAGGATAATCTTGACATAAATCAATATCCAATCATAATTCAAGTGCTTTTAGGTTGTGTGGCCCAAATTTAGTGATATAGAACTCATACGCCACCTTGGGTGTATGGATCCCACCTAGGTTTTTGGATCCCAATCTGGATTTCACACCTTTCTAAGCATTTTTTTTAAATGGTCCCATAATTTATGCCTAATGGGACTCATACGCCACCTTGGGCATATGAGTCGCATGTGGCCCAAAATTAAATGTAACTCAAATTATTGGAGGGATTTTATTCTCCTATATTCAATATCAGCTTGTACTATTGTAATTTCAGGAAATTTGGCATAATTAAGTATAAATACAAGTTTCTTTCACTCATTTTACACCTAGCAAGTTGAATGAGAATCCTTATAGAAAATTTGAGTTCACAAGAGAATTCAAGAGTCTTCAAGGGTAGATTATCAAGTTTTTTAGAGCATTATTCAAGCATCAAGCATCATGTCAGTCTCTATGCATCATGTTTGTTTTTGAGTTAACAATTGTGATGTGGGGTTTTATGATTCAATCTAACACTCAATTCAAGATCTACATCCATTGGAGCCACTTCATATATGTTTGTAGCACTTTATTGCTAAGGTTTGGTGAGTTACAACATTACATTTTGTTCATTCATCATCCTCCATTCTTATTTCATTTTATTTCAACGTTTGATTACCAAAATGGGGTTTGACCAAGGCAAACCCCTTTCCACTAACAAAACAAAAATTTTCCCTCTTAGTGTGTGATTTGCAAATCTAGTTTGAAGGCACATTGAAGAGAAAGTTTGGAGAAAGTTGTCAAAGTTTTCACCTTGCATTGGAGATCATTGGAATACTTCTACAGGTTGTAAATTAGGTTTTTAGATCTAGAAATCAATTGGAAAGGACAAAGCAGGCATTGAGGATTAGAATCAAACTTTGAATTTCCAAAAAACCCTAACTAGACTGATATGCCACTTTTGGCATATGAGTCCTAGTATAGGTCAATTTCTAGCTTTTTGTAGATTCAGAATCTATAGTGCCAAAAACATGTTCCTACCCAGAAACCCTAATTTGGGACTAAATTTCCCAGACTAGCGTATGAGTCCCAACAACCTTTAAAATCATTTTTTTAGCATTTAAGGTCTCCATCTAGCCATCTTCAGGTTTCTAGGTGCACACTTCTAATATATCACCTTTTTGTTCTAATTTACATGCATTTTTAGGCCATTTAGTGAAGTCTTGCATTATATTAGGGTTTACCATTGGATCTTTCATTTCATTAGTTTTTCCAAGCCCTATCTTGGTGGTGAACCCATCATTATTTTATAATCAGACCCGAGGACAACTCTATAGCAAGATCTCTTTCTCCCTTACATACTTTACATTGAGATCTCTAGGGTTTTCCTTCATTGAAATGATGGTGAAATGTGTTTGCTCTGTCCTAAACCATAAGTAGCAAATCCATTTTTTTATTTCAGGAATATTTCATTTGTACTAACCAACATTGGAGCCACCTTTCAACATGCAATGGACATATCCTTTAGGGAGTTGATCAACAAGTGTGTCATAATATATATGGATGATCTAATAGTTCTTTCCAAGAAAAGGGGAGATCACATTTCATACTTGTGTAAGCTATTCTAGTGATTTCGAGAGTTTGGTATCTTGCTCAATTCAAAGAAGTGCATCTTCATTGTAATGAAAGGGAAGCTTCTCAATCGCATGATTCCATAAAACAATATATCCATTGATTGAGACTGAATTTAAGAAATACTAATAATTTAGCCACCTGCAAGCAAGAAAGAACTGAATTCTTTCTTTGGTAAGATCAACTTTTTAAGGAAATTCATCATAGGTTTTGTTAAGATCGTGAAACCTCTAAACACCATGTTGGAACAATATGCTAAGATTGATTGGACACTAGAAGGGAAAATGCTCTTGTCTTGGTGAGCCCTGATTACACTTAGCCATTCTATATGCACTCCTTTGCTTCAAATCATTTATTTGCTAGTATGCTGACACAAAATAAGGAGCAAGGTGATGAGTGTCCTATTGCCTTCATGAGTGCTCCACTCAAAGAAACTAAACTATGATATCTAAGTGTGGAGAGGCAAGCCTATGCATTGGTATATGTGGTCAAGAAATTCAAACACTATATTCTATGAAGTAAGGTTTTTTCCATTGTACCATATCTAATAGTTAAGATATTTCTTGTAGACACGTCAAATTAGCATTATGAATATTCATCCACTCAATAAATAAATCAAATGCATCACATCCATTCACCTAGTAAATCAGGTTCTTATCATCAAAAGCTCAATCATAGTTTAATTAAATAAATCAAGCTTTATTTAATTAAAATCTCAAACATGCATCTTCCATCCTTTTCTGATTTAAATCAAACAAATATTTAGTCTTAAAAGTCAAAATCATCTAATCAGCATTAAATCAGCATAATCATCATCTATTTAATCTAACCCTGATTAAATACTCACCCACTTGCATTCTCTAGATTTGGCCACTTGCACATGAAATTGCATTTAATTGATTTATCAAACTTACTTATTTTCAACTTGGCATAAAGGAAGAATATTCTCCAAGTTTGAATCTCCCCCCAAGTGGACATGTACACCCAACAAAGCATTTATGAGGCCTTACATGCCTCTTACATGTCCCCTTCCAAAGTCAAACTCAGCATTTATTGGAAAATTTGAATTCAAATTCTCCCTCTCATGGGCACTCTTCCCAAATCTTGCACAACCATTGACCACTCACCATTTGACAAGTGTCATCTTCTCATTGGAGGATCTTTAGTCCCACATTCACCATCTTGGCCAATCTCTCATCAACAAAATCTATAAAAGAAGGCTTAATCCTCATTCATAGGATCCACAATTTTATGCAAGGTTACTCTCTTGGTTTGAGAAATAATCTTGTTCTTCATCTCCATTGCAATACATCATCATTTTAGCTATTGATCAAGGGTTGGGAAAGGGTTACTAGCACATGTAACACCAATCCACTATGGAATAGGTATGCACTATGGTTTTCTCTTGATTTTAGTTTGGTTTGTTTTGTTATCATGTTAGAGATCATTTTGCATTGTTTCATAGGGGCATTGTAATAGAGTTTGCAAGACACTAACCCATGCTTGAAGTTTAGTTGTTCGCAGATTTTTATGGATGCCTACATTTGGCACTAGAAGGAGGGCCTTGGATGTCAAAATAGATTAACTTTGAATTCCTTACTTTGGGCCTCAAGTGAAATTCCCAAGTTTTTCTTCGAAGTGATCTTTTGTTTTTTCTTTACAAGCGTAGCAGTTACATAATATCTATCCTCTAGCATGCAGTACAGCTCTTTGAAGAATTAAGATCATTTCCTTTAGTGTTAGATTGGTGGGATCTCTCTTTTTTTACAAAATATATATGTTTGTCTATGAGAAGATCTTATTATTTGACAAGCAGGGGAAGGAGTAAAGTGTGCCTGCATTCCAACACAGTTTCGGGTGGTCACTGCAGCATTTATCATTTCTATGACAGTCACGCATAGTTACATGATGTAGTGTTTGCTATAGTCAAATAAAATATCCATTTCTTTTTCTTCTGTTCTAATTTAAATTTTCCTTTATGTTGCATATTCTATACTAGATGCTTTCCATGAGATTAAAAGCTATAAGTTGATGTTAGCAAAGATTGAGAATTCGGCTTTACACCTGCTATTTGCATTTACTTGGGAAGTTTTTCAACTTGACTTTCAGTGCATCCTTACACCTGCTATTGGCTATGGCATTACTTTAAGTGCTTCCAATGTTTATTTGAGTCAACATTTCAAAGATCGTGATTGATATGATAGCGATTTTGTCTTCTCAAAGAAACTACTACTTTTTACTCTCAATCACATCAATTAATTGTGTATGGTTGTCACTATCTCTGTCTCTTTCCATCGCTATATATGCTAACACAGTAGTAAAATGGATTGCAGCTAGCCATTATACTTTGCATGCTATTTTCTGACAAATTTTATTTAATCTTCCACATACCACAGTATTGTTTTATCTTTGCAATTGTGAGTATCACTCAAATTTTACATTGGTTAGGTTTTGCTCTTGCAGTTGCTTGTATTGGAAGATCCTTTGGCTCGATACCTAACCACATCTTATTTGGTCCTGAGCTCTATTCAAAACAACTGTCCTTTACTGAATTTATTAACTTCTGAATGACGATGATTGGTGACTATTGATTATGGAGGAATCATAGCATCCTGGACTCAAGGCTACCATAGCATTCGGCATTTGAATTATGTATAGGACAGGCATCATTTGTCTCTTACATCGGCTGCACACAGAGTTGCGCATTTAAAAGCAAGCTGAGTGGTCTTCATAAAGAACTCATGAACAAGATTTTGGTCTCTATCTGTAGAAGACCAAACATGCATAGAAAAAGGGAATTAATCTGAAATATATTATGCTGAATTGGATTTTTATTACTTCCCAAATTTTCTAAAGCCTTGCATGTATCTGACTACACATGTCGAAAGTGTAGGGTATTGGTGGTGAGTAAAAGGGAGTACCTTAGTAGTAGTAGGAAGACGCATAGGAGATTTTCATGAATATTCTTGTCTCCTATCATCTCTTCTATAGGTGCCCGTTGTTATGCTCTGCGCCTTCACACTTGGTTCTTTCTTTTTAAACTGACAATTTTAAACTAGTCTTCTATGATGATCACTTCTTGTTGATAATTGAATGCCTGCCAGAACAATGGTCAAATTTTTTGGTCCGAGTTGTTTAAAACTAGTGAAGGGATGATATTAAAGACTGACAACCATCTCCATTACGTATTAAGGACATCTCCTACCCTGCTACAGATCAATAGGTATAAATATGTAAATCTGAGGCATTTGATTCTCACAGGTATAAGGCAAACATTTCGGGTAGAAGAGCAGCCATTGATTACGCAGTAAATGAGGATCAAAAAATACTCACTGGCTACTCTGTGATATCATGTATTTACCAAGTGTTTACCACGTACATTTATTTGCTAAATAGAAATCTGTGCTAGCGTAGCTTTCTTCTTGAAAATCAATTAATGCAGTTAGGCACATTGTCTGTATAACCAAATGCATATCTTTTTTTGAAAGAATAAGGGTGCTTTCCAATAAAAAATTTATCATTGCTGATATTTTATTGATTTTACAGGTTGAAACAAATAATCAAAGTTGTTTGAATTCTACAAAGGATAGTAATATATGATATCATGTGTCGTTTTGGATTTAAAAAAAAACTCATTGAAGAGATATTTTAAAATTCTGAAAACAAGTATCCTTTATAAAAGTGTGTGTGGATTAACATTTGTTATTGGGTTAATTCTTTATCAATTTTGTTAAAATGGTTTCATCAAATGGTTAACACTTCTTGTGTATACTTTTATCACTTATTATAGAAAGTTGCCTAAACTCTTGTTTTTAAATTTTCTATAGGTACAAGGAAAGCAAAAAGTCAACAAAGGTACAAGGCGAAGCAGAAAGGCTAGCAAACGAAAACGAAAGGAGGAGAATTTTTTGAAAACTCAAAGTGTTTTTAAACACTTTAAGTGTTTGATCAACACTACTTCATGAAGTTTTTTATCTTTTCGTTTTAGAACACTAATTTTCATTTGGGTCTAAAAAATGAATAATTTGATTTTTCATTGCAAAGGGCTTAAAATGAATCTTAGGACAAACTCACTAGATTTTGTTTGAGGTTAAGAATTGAACAATCAAAACCCACACTTCATTTTGGTGCTTAAAACGAACTCACAATTGCTTTGAAGGCTATAAAATGAACAAGTGCTTGAATTGTGTGATTTTTTATTTTGAGTGTGTATCCTCTCCCCTTGCGCTTCGTGCAATCTAGGGTGCAAGAGAAACACTCAAAATATATTTTATTGCTTTGAAACACTTCGATTTGGGCTTAAAATTTGAACATCTTGTGTGAGTGTGAGTAGGGGCATTTTCGTGTACATTCTCTTTCTTTGTGCCATCAAAGATCGATCGAGTTATGGATTGTGTCTTTGCTTGATTTTTTTATCTTAGAGGGCCTACCTTGGGGAAAAAGTACTCACCCAAGGGATGACTCAACCAGTAACACTCTAAAGCCAAGAGTATTTCCAGCCGGGATATAAATGTGGGTTTTAGTTAAATGCCATTATCACGCGGTTGGCTCCGACAAGATGGATCCAAAAGGGGACTCTTCCCATATGGGTCAATCTCCATGAATGGAAAGTCTAAACTAGAACCTTTGTTTTGTAGTGGCCTATTTATCCATTGAGCGAGTTTATCAAAGTGGTGCATTGGAACTTAGATTCCAAGAAGTTACTTGCCATGCCCGATCTTGGTTGAAATATAGAGGTTAGGATTTCATCATACCTTTATATTTTTCCTTGGTTGCATGTAAAATCATCTCTTCTATGAAGGGCATGAAGCAAGCCCACTAAGAAAAACGTACCCATTAAGCTAAGATGTTACATTGCTTGTTTGAAAACATAGTGTTGTATTCGAAAACATTTTGCAAACAAACATTCAACATGATTCTCAAAATTTCAAACCCTCTTGAAGACAAATATCATTGACTCAATCCATATGTTACTGCTTTCCCTGGGGATTCACATCCGTAGAGGTTCCTAAGCATTAGATTATACCTCAATTTGTCTTCTTGAGTAAACAATAGGAAAACCCTTGCCTTAAGTTCATTGAATTTCCACATAAAATATCTTGTGGGGTTTAAATAAATTAAGACATTGGACATCTAAGTTTGAAACTTTAATCAAAGAGAGTGGTTTTGGTAAAATAAAGCCATTAAACAAAGATAAGCAAAATTAACTTTCATGTGTGTTGAAGACTCCAAATCCCAAAGCAAAAATCATTGAAAATCCGAAAATGAAAGTTCAAATGAAATCAATCCTTGGTTACAAAGGTCTTTAGGAAGCATATGCATGCTCTTCAATACCTACGTTTAGGAAAACAAAGTGGTATTTTTAGGTTCATCTAGGGATCAAAAAAAATCAAACCTTTTTTCATCCATCTTTCAAAAACATCAAAATTCATCTCACAAATCATCTTTTGAAAAACCTTGAAATAATCCTTGAAGTGCTAGGCTTTATGAAAAAATCAAGCAAACACCAAAATCATTAAGACCAAGTCCTTGAAAACATTTATCAAAACACCTTTGGCTAGGAATGTGTAAATGCATCCTTTTGCATATCCTTAGTCAAAGTCATCCAAATCATCTTGTCTAGCTTCGTGTATGTAGATGAATCCTTCTCCATATACTTAGTGAAATAATCATTTTGTTTGGGTAGGTGTGGGTAGATGCATCCTTCTCCTCACACATATCCAAATCATCATCCTTTGAACACAACTATCCTTTAGATCATTATCAAACATCTTAGGGTCTTTTTGTTCAAAATCAAAATCAAATTCCAAATCAAGATCAAGGACAAAATCTAAAAATCTAAAAATCAAACCAATTAAAAATCCAAAGCCTAGTATTTCATTCAAGATTTATCAAAATCCAAAAACATCCATAACATCCATCTTTAAACATCACCATCATATCATCATCACATTTTATCCTAAAAAGCATCCTAAAACTTTCACTTTGGGACATAAAATAGAGATTAATCCAAGGAATCAAGAGATTCATCTCCCATATTCTCGAAGATTGATCCTTGTTTTATGGTTCAAACGAGATCTCAATACAAGAAGAGTATGGAAGCCAACAAAGAAACACCCGCTTCAAGTGATCTTAGCCAAACCACTCCTGAAATGAATCCCATTGGGGATGGAAATCTCACAATTAGCCTTCCAACATCATTGCAAAACCCACAAGAGGAAACCCATGGAGAGGATCATACCTTTGGAATGTCTCACGAACAAATAGCTGAAATGCTCCAAAATCCAGACAACCATAGAATCATCAACATCATGATGAGACTTAACCCTTCGTTGTACATGCTTGAACTAGCAAAACAAGGGGCCAAGTTGCCTTCGGATTTTGATGTGAGCACTATAGTGGAGACATCTTTCCCACCAATCTCATCCACCATCCCCATTTCATCTACACCTCCATCTCAAAACATCACATAAAACATCCCGCAACTCACAACATCATTTGCTCCAACTCAACCCAACGTTAACAAGGGAAACACATTCCTCAATGAACTTCAATCACATCCCCTTGTAAATAACCAAAACTTGGACGCAAACACCACAGTGGAACAAAACATCCTCCATAATCCATTACACCAAAATGTTCCTCTCACTTTACATTATGACCTATCATCAACATCTTTTCATGGAGCACCACAAACACCTCTTCTCACAAATCCACAAGAAGAAGGGGATATGTTCGGACAAGGGGGCATATTCGATACCACAACACTTTCGCAAGGATTCACCCCCCTCACATTTCCACCTATCCCACCACTACCATTATCATCCACATCACTCCTTGGCTTGGGGTTGCCTCCCCTACCAAGTATCAATCAAACCGCTATCCCAACCATGAATCAAAACATTTTGCCAAATGCTCAAAACTTATTGTTGACATCACAACAACAAACGACAAACACACAAGCAATGGCAACATCATCAAACACCCCCAAAACATTGCAAAGCATGGTCTCTCAAGGGCCAATCACATCAACGACGCCACTTACCACATCAACAACACCATCCACCAATCACCACATCAACATGACAACACCATCCACCAACCAAATAATCAACACAAGATCACCATTCACCACCACCACAAACGCCATTCCAAATCCACCACCACCCCCACCATCACCAACATTCACCACATCAAACCAATTTGACGCAAGATTGCAAGTTGCTTTCCAAAGAGGCTATCAACAAATGCAAAAACAAAAAGTTGTGCAACAAGCCGCTCAAGCTGCCCAAGCCACTCAAGCATTGCAAGCACAAAGGGTCACTCAAGCACAACTATTATTGCAGCAACAAGCCACACAAGCGCAATCCCAAGCACAAGCTCAAGTGCAAGCACAACAAGCACAAGCACAAGCACAACTTCTTGCACAAGTAGCGCAATTGCAAGCATATCAGCAAGCACTAAAGCAATACCAAGAGCAGCAAGAAGTAGCAGAATTGGCAGCCCAACAACAAGCGTTGTGGGAACAAGAACAAGCAGAACAACAAGCATTGTTAGAACAACAACAAGAATAGCAGCAAGCAGAACAACAAGCGTTGTTAGAACAACAACAAGTGCAACAACAAGCAAAAATCCTAGCGCAACAACAACAAGAGCAACAACAACCATTGTTCATCCAAAAGCAAGTAGAAGCCTACTTCACCCGCCACAACATACCAATACCATTAAACAATGCACAAACCAACCCATCCATCCAAACCACGATTGCAACACCCCAAAACACATTCATCCCACCCCCTGATCCTCAGAATGATATGACGACACAACTCAAGTTGCTCTCGCAACAAGTACTCGATCTTCAATCAAGGCGAACAACCAAAACACAAAGAAACTTGTCTCCCTATCCATTTGATAGGAGCTTAGAAATGAAACCATTCCCTAAGGGATTTGAAATCCCCAAATTTGACAAATATCGAGGGACGGGAAACCCTGAAGATCACATCAGGGAATTCTAGGTTCATTGCATGGAAGTTGCATATGACGATACGTATCTGATGCGGCTATTTCCTAGAAGCTTGGTAGGTCCTGCTATAGAATGGTTCTCTCACTTACCTATAGGCATTAGAACATTCCAAGAGATTACAAGTGCATTCATTAAGAACTACGCAGGTAACATTGCAATGGATGTTAGTCTCGAAGAACTATACGCTCTAAAACAAGGGAAGAATGAATCTTTCACTTCATTCCTTCAACGATGGCGATCCAAGACCAATCAGAGCAAGTGGACCATGCCAAAAGAACAAAAATTCTGCACAATCATAGCCAATCTTGAAAGTTGTCTATCATTCCATCTCAAAGTTCAGAGTATCACCACTTACGATCAATTGATCTCCAAGGCACTTAGCATCGAAAGAGCCTTTGTGACTCAACCCATCGAATCAACATCATATCATGAATCACAAAACAATTTCCCACCATCAAATTACAATGATAAACCTTGTACATGGGCGAGAAACAAGAACATCACTAATGATGGCGTCGTCGATGCCAAGGTGGTCATTAGTGGTCCACGCCAAAATACACCCGCACCGCAAATTCAACCACAATGCCAAAAAACTCATCACACAACATATCAACCCAACAATAATCCCACCATCAATAACGTCAGTGACCAAAGAGGACCACCTCAATGCAAAACATACCCCAAACGAAAATACACTACTTTGGGAGAACCACTTGAGGACATCATGAAAAAGCTAATCGACAAAAAACTCATTCAAGCTCCTACATTTGAGAATTATCAAGAACCTGATGTCAAACCTCCTTGGTACAATGAAAATGAACTATGTGAGTTCCAAAAAAATCAAAGGCCACACCACAAATAATTGCATGAGACTCAAGAACATCATACAAGATCTCATCGACAAAAGAATCATAAATGTGGAAGCACCTACTAGGAATCAGGATCTTAAAATCTATATGAATCCGATGCCGAATCATGGCAACAAAGGGAATAACAAGGATAAAGGAAAAGGTAGTGTAAATCATGTATACGAAACGGTTGTTGCCAACCTCAATGAAAACTGCATGGTCATCACCATCAAAGGCGCCCATGCCGAAGATTGTGGAGTCACCACAAGAGGCGGAAAAGTCACCATCGCAGGATCATCCCAACCCAATAGAGTCCCTACATCAAGAGCCATTCCGTATAGCTACAATGTTGTAGACAAACTCAAAAGAATGCCACCACACATCTCCATCATGGAGTTGTTAAAAATCTCATCAGCGCATAAAAAGATCCTTGAGGAAGCATTAGCCTCATCTACTGTCCCCGCAGACCTCGATGCGGAACAATTCCAAGTTATGGTCAGAAACATCATAACACCTAATCTCCTTATGTTTTCTGACCAAGATTTTCCCGCCCAACCATCTCACAACCGTGCACTTCACTTAGAGGTCATTGTGAACAAAAGCAAAATCAAAAGGGTCTTGGTGGATGGAGGTGCAGGTTTGAACATTTGTTCTTTTAGTCTCATCAAGCAGTTAAAGATATCAGAAGATTCCATTGATAAAGGGAAGGGAATCACAATCAGAGCATATGATGACCAAGAAAGAGTGTCTCAGGGCATAATTAAGCTCCCTATCCAAGTAGGGCCAACACTTATGGAAACCACCTATCAGGTCTTGGACCTCGACTTACCATACAACATTCTCCTGGGATGCCCATGGATCCATGCAATGAAAGTCGTAGCATCAACTTTCCACCAATGTGTAAAATTTACACATAATGGACAAGAGGTTACTGTCCATGGAGATCTAGAGCCGTTTTCATACTACAAGAACCTTGAAGCCAAATATTACAAAATCCCCCAAGTGCCAAAAAATGATGAGGGCCCATCCACATCATACATCGATCCCGCCACTCTCACGTCCACTTCTGCGATAGAGACACCCACCATTCCCACCATATCCAATATCAAGCTCATCATCCAAGAGGATGGTTGTGGAAGTTATAGGCTCCCTAACAATTATTTTGTGATAGGAGAGTTACCACAATCTCCAAGATCACGAGGACACCCACAAGAAAATCAAGCTCCCTCATCACAAACCTATCCTCAAAATTATCCTGAATTCACAAGGTGGGGAGACCTTGGCCATGAGGTAATTGAAGCAGATCCATCAAACATGTTGTATCGAGATGAAAGATTGACACCTAAATTACCAATGGATGAAAGAAGCAGAGGCCTACACATGATGTTTGCGATGGGCTATGACCGAAACCAGAGATTGGGACAAATGACAACGGCCCTCTATAATACCTATCATTTTGAGACACGCACCCATAACAAATCTTGGTCTCGATGTGTCACCGGTGAATAACCATACGCGGACCCAAGTCCTCCTGCCAGAGAGCCTAATGCTAATAGCGGCCAACCACACCTTCACCAATAGTCAGCGTAGAATACCATAATTTTATCAATGAGCCCCATATTAGTAGCATGATGAAGACATTATCATATATCCAATTCCTAGGTTATTTAGAAGATACCACTGTAAGGATTAGTACCATATCCTTGAACCGTATACACGCTAAAAATCATGAGATCCGCTTATCTACCCTAACCGACGACTATGACCAACGAGGACCACCGGTCCTCGATACATTCAAAATCGATGAAGCGCTCTCAGAATTCATGGGATTGAGGGATAACATTCCAGATGGAGATCACAAGGCAGGCTTTATAATAGAGTTGGACACACACGCCTATTATGGGGAAACGATTGAATCTTTTAGTCGCAAAAGTGAGAAACTAAGACTCATATCCAAGTCCTTGAGTGAAAACCACACTATGGCACTCTCGGACAAGAAAATAGTAAAAATAAAGGACGTGATCCGATGGTGAAAACCGAGGTGCCCTCGAGATTGGATCCAATCTTCCCTAAGAGCTATTCATCAAGAGAAGTCGCCAGCCTTGGTGGTCAAAAAATGTAACCCAGCCAACCTAGGAACAGAGGAGACTCCGCATATCACATTCTATGCAGAATCACTATTATCAGAAGAGCAAGAAATCCTAGCAGCATTCCTAAAGGAAAGACAAATAAACTTTGCATGGAGTTATGCTGATATGCTAGGACTTGATCCAAATACTGTGGTCCACCACCTAGTAGTGTATCTAGATGCAAAACCTGTCAGATAGAAGCTTCGCAAAATGCATCCTCAAATTGCTTTGTTAGTCAAAATGGAGCTCAAAAAGCTATTAGATGCTGGATTCATCCAACCAATTGATTATCCAGAATGGGTATCGAACTTGGTACCTATTTCAAAACCTAACAGAGCTATCAGAATCTACACATATTTCAGATATTTTTACAAAGCATGTCCCAAGGATGACTTTCCACTTCCCAATATCGATATGATAGTGGAAATGATAGCAAGACATGAGATGCTATCACTAATCGATGAATTTTTAGGATACAACCAGATTATGATAGCAAAAGAAGATCAACACAAGACAACCTTCACTTGCCCATGGGGAACCTACTGCTGGAACATGATGCCATTCGGCCTAAAGAATGCAGGAGCAACCTATCAAAGGGCCATGACATTGATATTTCATGATATGATTCACAAAATAGTCAAAGACTATGTCGATGACATCCTAGCAAAGTCAAGAAAAAGACAAGATCATATAGCAACCCTAAGTGATATCTTTGACAGATTAGAGGAATACAAGGTCAGACTAAATCCCAAGAAGTGCGTCTTCAGCGTATAATTAGGTAAACTACTAGGATACATAATCTTCGTGAGGGGTATTGAGGTGGATCCAACAAAATTCAAAGCAATCCTTGAGATGGAAGCACCAAGGAACTTAAAGCAACTGAGAGGCCTCCAAGGTAGGCTCCAATCCATTAGAAGGTTCATAGCACAATTGGCAGACAAGCAAAACCCATATTCGCACCTTCTCCACAAGGGGGTATCATACAAATGGGATACAAAATGTGAAGAGGCATTCAACAAGATAAAGGAATATCTACTGACACCTCCAGTGTTAATGCCACCTATCCTGAGAAAGCCATTGATCTTATATGTGTTAGCAACAACAACAGCCCTAGGAGCTCTTCTTGCTCAACATGATGAAAATGGAACAAAGAGGGCCATCTACTATATCAGTAGGACAATGGTCGGTCATGAGCTAAATTACTTCTTCATTGAAAAATCTTGCCTCCCAGTAGTGTTTGCATCCCAAAAATTTAGACACTACATGTTGGCACACAAGATCAAACTCATTGCAAAAATTGATCCCCTCAAGTATCTCTTATCCAAGGCAATGTTAACTGGTAGAATGGAAAAATGGGTCATGATATTATCAGAATATGACATCAAGTATGTTGAGAGAAAATCCATCAAGGGTCAAGTTATTGTAGACCAATTAGCAGAAGCACCTATGTATTCTGAGAATCCCATTGTCTCAGAGTTTCCAGATGAGTCTATTTTTAACCTCAACGTTGTTGATCACTGGAAACTATACTTCGATGGGTCATATACACAGCACGGATCAGGAGCTGGTATCTTCTTCATCACCCCCCAAGGGGACTGCATACCATGGTCATACAAACTAGCATTCCCTTGCATGAAAAACATAGCGGAATATGAGGCTTTGACTATAGGTCTCAGGATAGCAGTGCAATGGAATATCATAGTCCTCAGAGTCTATGGAGACTCTCAGTTGATCATAAATCAAGTCAATGATGAATATCAGACTAAGGATGATAAGCTAACTCCATACAAGAAATTGGTGGAGACTCTCAAGGAATCCTTCATTAACATAACATTTGAGCAGATTCCAAGAACCAACAACAGAGCCGCTGATGCCATGGCTACAATTGGGTCTCTAGTAGACATCCCTCACAACGTGCAAAAATATGAATTTCTGATCGAGCATATTCTCATTCCCACATTCGAGGTACCAGAATCAGAATATGTGTGTGAAATCATTGGTCCTGGCGATCCTTGGTATCATGACATCTACACTTATCTTCGAATAGGAGTCTAACCCGCTGACCTACCATCGAGCCTAAAATGAACCTTCATCAAAAAAGCATCTAGATTTGTCATCCTAGGTGATACCTTATACCGTAGAAGCATAGAGGGTACCTTACTACGTTGTCTGAATGCTAAGGAGGCATTAACCACTCTAACCGAGGTTCATAATGGTATCTGTGGCTCACACTCGAGTGGGATGACCATTGCCAAGAAACTGCTGAGGCTGGGGTATTACTGGCCCACAATGGAAAGAGAAGTGCATGATCATGCTAAAAGGTGCTTACAATGTCAGCAACATGGGGATCTCATCCATGCTCCAGCTCAAGAGCTCCATCCAATCGTCACACCATGGCCTTTCTCACAGTGGGGACTCGATCTCATTGGGAAAATCTCACCCACCTCGTCCAATGGCCACAAATTCATTATAACTGCAACTGAGTACTTCACAAAGTGGGTGGAATCCATACCCATGACCTATATCACTGGAAGCAA
>VDFB02353493.1:416796241-416898478 GCA_007258455.2 Sequoia sempervirens | reverse complement strand
AGGGTCATGCGTCTCCCAGCAGCCGCCTACTTCCAAGAGTGGATGGCCTATTACATTAAGCAGATCCTGCGGGGGAATGAGGACGTTAACACCAAAGTTTCATTCGACTGGGGAGGCATCATCAGCAACTGCTTCCATGAGCAGTTTGTTAACGTCAAGAAGAGTTCTAAGTTCTATATGACCTCCTACCTGGTGTACTCTCTGGCAGGTCAAAGACAATATAGCGGACTATTTGTGGCACCTGATCAGGGGCACAGGCGAGGGCTCAAGCCGTTTGATAAATATCCTCAACTCCAATACCGCAACTTCAAGAAGGAGTACTGCCGGGTCAATGACGCCTTCATTGGCCATATCATCAGATTAATCGCTGGAGACTTTGAGAGGAGGGTCTCCCATAGCGCCAGGGCGCTCCTGAAGGAGTATGCCTTCCTGTTTATCCAGTTCCCAAAGTTTACCTACATCCGGGCTCAGGGATTCACAGAGCGGCCAAACAGATTGCCGCGGTACCCAAATGACAGGATCATCCTCCTGGAGCTTTCCCGGTAGCTCCAACACATTCAAGCCGTCTTCAGCAACAAGCACGTACAGGGATCCCCTATCCCATGACCCTCGGTCAGGGCCTGTATCGACTACAAACTTCCCAATGTGCCAGTAATTTGGAGAAGGAGCTTAAAGAATATCATTTTGACTGGTACACGGCCTGCCCGCGGATGGATCCACATGGCCATGTGAGGAAGGCACTGGGGCCGGCGTACGCCCACCAATACCACATTGAAGATTTCTGGGCTGACTGCCAAGACGACAAGGAGGTCCGCGCCAGGCACTATATGCGCATAACCGTGCAGTTCTTGAGGAGAGTGCAGCCGTTCCCAGTGCCAGATTAGGTCGAGGAGGATGAGGCCACCATCATGCATCCAAGGTACCCTATGGTTGCCAACCTGGCAATCCCCTCCATTGATTGGGATGAGCAAGAGGTCGATGACCTGGACACCATCACCCAGCCAATCATAACTCGTACTAAGGAGTGGGTTGATGGGCAGCTGGAACACCTAAAGTGACAAGGAGTAGTCCTGACATATGAAGGGCTCAAAAGTGAGTCAAGTGCCACAGAGGACATCACTGCTACCGCATCGACTGGTGAGACCTCCAAGTCTCCTCCAGTCACCAGGTCCCAGAAGAGAAAGGGAACAGAGACAGCACAGTCTGCCGACCCCAAGGAGCAAGCAAAGAAAGAAACGGGAGGATCATCTCCCAAATGGCTCAAGCAGACGGTGGCTACGACAGAATCATAGCCTCCCTTGGCTCTCCCTACCCCTCTTGTTGCACCATTTGCCTCCCAAGCTATGGTCGCATCATCTCCGCCGGCGGTGGACATTTCCGTCCATCTTACTCCTTCACCCCTGGCCGGGTCGATAATTAACATTGACTCCTCTTCCGGCATGACCACTTCCCCTTCCTCTTCTGTTGCCATGTCACCTATTACATCTCTCCCCCTAGCTGCAATAACATCGCCCATCCCTGTCATCGCGATGCTTGAGGCCCTTACCAGACATATGCAGAACCTTCCCCCTGAGCTCTCCCAAATATTGATGAATCCGGCTCTCTAGGCGGCCCTCGCCCAAGTCCTCGCGACAGCTCAGCCTTCACAACCGCCAACAGGGCCGCCAGTTATGGAAGCCACAATGCAGATTTCAAAAGAGTTGGACGAGCAAGAACAAGAAGCCTCAAGGTCTATGGAGGAGGCCGATGAATATCATGAACACCCCGAGTACGAGCATCGAACCATCGACAGGGTGGTTTATGAGGGAGAAGAGACAGACTCTTCCGAGAGCGGGGATGAGGATGATGGCTTGGGTGCCAAGGAAATCATCCAAACATTTGATGATGACCTTGAGGAAGAATTGGCGAAGCAACTAAAGGATGTTAGGGAGGAAGCAAAAAAGTCACCACTTGGTGAAGAGGGGCAGCCACCAGAAGAGCAGCCGCAAAAGGATTTATCTGAGGCTGAGACCCATGTTGCCAAGAGCCCCGAGGCCAAGGCTACTGAAGAGAAGAAAGAAGAGGAGGCAGCGAAAGAAGAATATCCCACTCGACAATTATCCACCAAGCTGCCCGTTAAACACCTCATGTTTATTCGTGACTCCGACGAAGAGGAGCAGGATGCTACTAAAGAGAAAGAGGAGCCACAGAAAGAGAAGGAGGTAAAAGTCTTACCTCTTACTGAGAAGGGTGATGGCAGCCATGAGGAACCCAAGGATAAATATGCTATGCCCGATTGGTTGGAGAAGCAACTGGAGAAGGCTTCTCCTGTGCTGAAGGAACCAAGAGCGAGATTGGAGGCCATCTTGGCTCGATCCCTAAGCATGACAAAGAAGGAAAAGAGGCCCAAGGTCCGTTCCAAGATAACAATAGATGCTTTCGGCTACCAAGCAGTGCAAATTGCAACGCCTATAGTTGGCCAAATAGGGGTGAGCTATAATATCTCTACCATTGACTTGGGGGCAGCAACTAGGGAACAAAAGGTTGAACACCTGGAGGAGTCGGTGGCCACAGTGGTGCACTTGATCAAACAGGACAAGGTCTCCAAGGACGAGCTCAAAGCGCAGGTTTCTGCCCTAACTGACTACATACAGCAATGGTCCTCAGTGGACGACCTGCCCACCACCTCCACAGCCACACCACAGTTGCTCTCCAAAGAACAAATAGACAAGATGGAGAGAAGGAGGAACTTGGAGAAGACCACTGAGGATTGGTTCTGACAGGTCACATACGTCGGAAACATGGGAATCACCAGGGCTGTGTGGACAGCCAACAAGTTCTTGGACCTGATCCAGTCTTTAGAGAGCACGAAGAGGCTTTGCACCAATTTCCCTGCAATATACGACTCCACCTTCCTGAGAATTGAAGCCATCCTTCAGATGCTTGAGGACACATGGGAAGAGAAGCTAGAGCTGAAGAAAGAAGATCATTGGCTGGTGGACGTATGGCGCAGAGATCTCGACAACTGGAAGGACATGTTGGAGCAAATCCTGAACAGAGTGGATCCAAGTATTGAGTGGATTAAGGAAATCGCGTAATGCGCCACACTAAGCCGATGATTGCCATGATATGCCTACTTGCAAGAAATGGATGCGTAAAAGATCGCTTGTTACTGGTGGAGAAGATGAAGGACGATGTTTATACAATAGAGTTTCGAGTTTGTTGCCCGCTACTTAATCGAGATCGTGAGCTATTCAGACCAAGGCTCGGCGGCGATTTAGGACTGAAGCGTCGGAAGAGGACGTTAAGAATGGAGTCACTGTGCTAAGATGCAACATCCAAAATATTAAGCTTCCAGCATCATCCTCAAGTATATAGAGCATGTAGCTTCCGAGGAGCAAGAGGACAGCCCAGCCAAAGAAGAAGAGCTCCCTGAAGAGTAGCTACAGCAAAGAGAAAATAGCAATTAGCTACAGGACGAAAGAGCAATAGTGCCATCCACTAGATGACGAAATAGGGAAGAGACAAAGAATGTGTTTATATTGTAAATCTATTTGGGGGTAGGTGAAACCCTATTTTGTAATGAATCTTGGCCACACAATTGTAATGAATCTTGGCCATTCATTTAACTTTTGGAAAACTATAAATAGAGCACTCCCTCATTTGCAAAAGTGAGAGTTGAGTTGTTGTAAAGGCATGCTGAAATTTCCTATAGGTATATCATTGATTTGGTATATTTTGATTTCTCCATGTGACATGATTCATCTCTCTAATATTACATGTTTAGCTTAGATCTTATGGCTATTTAGTTAGCTGTTTACTTTATTTGGATAAATCTTAGGAATGATGTTGGGTGATTGTGAAAATTCCTGCCTTGTTGATGATCCCTTAGTCCATACTTTTTGCTATTTGCTGAAGGTAGACAGCTGTGCAAAGTTACCCTGGACTTGATTTAAAGCTGCCCCAATTATTTATCTTTAATTCATGCATGTAGGTGCTGGATGAATGATGAAATATTTGCAGCCCTTAGAAGATAGCACAATTCCCATGATACTGTGAAACTCGTTATGGGATATTGTTTTGAGGAATTGTCCATTGCAGACCCATTGTCACTATTCATAGTTAGCCAGACTTAGGAACTTTTCCCCTCCTTCGCTCTTTTTCCCTTTTTTAAAAACTAACCTATGCTAAGGTTCATTGCACATTGTAAAGCCAAATCCAACAACTAAATGGAGTCCAAGATTGCTGTTTGAACCTACAGCCAAAGTATAATTGCCTTTATCCTAAGAACTCCATTCCAAAATCCAATTTCATGCTTTATGTCCACACTTTGTATTTTCTGTAAGACCGCCTTGTGATTCCAGCAAATCACATCAACTACTGAGGTATCTAAGCACTGTCATGACCTGACACCCGAGAGACCTTGGGATAGTGTTCTGCAATTCGATTGTGGGAGATTGTCTTTCAAGAGAGGTAGTGCGCCTATGCACTGTCTGTGTTGAGAAATGCATAAAAACACCATCAACACAACCTAGAAACCCAACTAATGGCAGCTCCAGGAAACATGAAAGCATAACCAGTAGTAGATCTAAATCTCTACCTAGATCAGAATTAGTGAAACCTTGTAACTGTACATTATTCCCACCAAAACATAAAGCATAATCTGAAGTACCTTTAAGATACCTTAATATCCATTTGACTACTTCCCAATGAGGTTTACCAAGATTGCTCTTGAATCTGCTCACAACTCCCACTGCATGAGCAATATCGAGATGAGTGGAGACCATGGCATACATAATACTACCAACTACAGATCTATAAGGAATGCTCCATGTAAATTCCTTATCCTCTTGTGTTTTAGGACACAAGTCAGAAGATAAATGAAAATGACCAGCAAGAGGAGTAGAAACAACCTTCGCACCAACCATATCAAACCTACCTACAACCTTGTCAATATACGCCTTTTGTGATAATTTTATCTCCTTCTTTCGTCTATCCCTAGTAATGGTCATTCCAAGAATTTTCTTGGTTGCCCCTAAGTCTTTCATAGAAAATCTCTTAGCTAATTGTTCGTTCAACTCAAAAAAATCCTCATGCTAGTATCAGCTACCAACATGTCATCAACATAGAGAAAAAAATAGCAAACTCACCAGTAAGAAGTTGCTTGTAATAGAGACAAGGATTTGATTCACACCTCAAGAAGTTTTTCTCAAACATGAAGCAATCAGATTTAAGATACCATTGCCTTAGGGATTGCTTGAGTCCATACAAATTGTGCTTCAACCTACAATAAAGATGTTCCTATCCCTATTTTGCAAACCCTTCAAGATACTCCATATACAACTCTTCGTCAACATCACCATGTAGAAAAGTAGTCTTGACATCCAACTGTTTAATTTCAAGGTCCCATATGGCTACCAAACCCAAAACTGCCTAGATTGTGGCCATTCTCACAATTGGTGAAAAGATCTCATTAAAATCTATCCCTTTTTGTTGATCACACCCCTTTACAACTAGTTTGGCATGATAATGTTTCTTGCCTCCATCTTCCTCTTTCAACTTGTATACCCAATGATTCTTTAAGGGCCTTCGATTAGGTAGAAGCTCCATTAAATCACTAGTGTTATTAGCTTGCAAAAAATTCATTTCATCTTGTATCACCTCCTTCCATTGTGCACAATCAATTGCTTTGCAAGCATCTTTGTAAGGAACTGGTTCAGTTTGATTAGAAATCAAAATTTCAAGCTCTACCTCCTTTGAATACAATAATTCATAATCTAAGAATTTAGGAGGATTCCTATACCTCGTAGTCCTCCTTAATTTTGAAACACTCTCAATAGTTTGTGTACTATTAGTACCAGACTTAGGAATATCACTATTTTTTTGTATCCCCTACACCTTGTTCAAAACTTCCTTATGACTAAGCTTAGAAAAATTACCAAAGTTAATTCTAACAACCTCTATATCATTTTAACCAAGATCATCTACTTCACGGCATAGGAGAAAAACGTTTCCCTATAGTCTGAGGTGGAAAATTACTAGTCAGCGACCTTTGAAGAAGTTGTGTTGGATCAACACCACCACAGACTTGGTGCTCTACGTTGTTATCCACAGGCTCATATGAAGTGTGGTCATGTTTGCTAGTGTTGTGCAGGCCATAAGCTCCACTCTCCATGCCAGACCTATGCAAAGTGATGCATCGCTACTATGGGTCTGTCCAAGCCTGTGTCACAACATTTGGAGGTCAAGACAAATTATCTACCAAATGAGGCAGCGGTGAAAGCTCTATTTGAGGAGGCATCCGAGTATCACCTCCTTCACCATTCGGATTGTTGCTAGATGACAAAGAACTTGTCTCAGTTGTAGACAGTAAAGTAATAGATCTTTGAGGAAAATGTATTAGAGTAGGCATTGTCATAACTAATGGAGCTCCCACTTGATTCAAGTATGGCTGCAAAACACCTTTATTTTGAATTTGTGAACCATGATTTTCAAAAATTGATAGAGGAACAAACTTTGTAACTAGTTTTCTCTAAATTTGTAATGCTAGAAAGGAAATTCATTGAACACCACATCACGGCTTCAAAGTATCCTTTTTTCAATTGGATCCCACAACCTGAATCCATACTGATCCTCGCTATATCCAACAAAAATACACTTCTATGATTTGGGGTCCAATTTGGTTTGCTTATCCTTGGGAACAAGAGTGAACGCTTCACATCCAAACACCCGTAGATGACTGTAAGAGAATCATTTGCAAAACCAGCTCTCCTTTGGAATTTCAAATTTTAATCAAGATGAAGGAGCTCGATTAATTAGATAAATTGATGTTTTGCAAGCTTTTGCTGAAAAATATTTTCCCAATCCAGTATTGGAAAGAATACATCATGCTTTTTCCAAAATCATTCTGTTTAACCTCTCTGCAGCCCCATTTTCTTGAGGTATAAAAGGAACAACTTTAATTCTTTGAATACCATTTTTTGCACAAAAATTATCAAACTCTAGTGAACAAAATTCACTACCATTATCCATTTGCAAACATTTCATGGTATTCCCACTCTGATTTTCAACTAAAGCTTTAAGAACTTTGACTTTACTAAACACTTCAGATTTCCTATTGAGCATAAAAATCCAAACCTTCCTAGTGCAATCATCAAGGAAAGTTACCAAATAGTTAGCACCTCCAAGAGAGGTTACCTCAGTCTGTCCAAAGACATTCGAGTAAACAAGCTCCAAAGGTGAGGTATTTTTTTCATGACCCGCTTCTACTTACCATAAAGACAATGTTGGAAAAATTCCAAATTCATGGATTTCAAACCCAATAATTGTTATCTTTTGATCATCACTTCAAGGCATTTCCTACTCATATGTTCAAGCCTTTTATGCCAAAGCTCAGTTTCGTTGTCCACCACTACCATAGCAGCTCCCACTTGAGAATCATTCTTAAATACATATAGACTTCCCACCTTATTTCCTTTGGCAATCAGCAAGGCTCCATTAGTTACTTTCCATGAATCTAAGAAGAAAAACGTATTACAGCCTTGTGTAAAAATTTGGCTTACAAAAATCAGATTTCTCTTAAGTTTTGGTATGTGACTAACATCTTGTAAAAGCCATTTGTCTCCATTCTTTGATTGCAACATAACATCACCTTTTCCAATGATCTCACATAATTTGTTATCCCCAAAATAAACTTTTCCAAACTATCCTTCTTGATATTGTGAAGGCCTTTGTACAAGAGGTGGCATGAAAGGAGGCACCAAAATCTAGAACCCACTAATCTGAAATAGTTTGTCTTGTGGATAAAACCAAAACACTATCATCCTTCTCATAGGTAGTATTAGCCTTGCTGTCTTTTACCCTATCTTGTGCTTTCTTGTAGGAATAAAAATTTCTTTTGGTGTGGCTAGCCTTACCACAAAAACAACAATCGCCAATTTTGCCTCTGGATTTTGACCTTTTAGCAGATTTTGATCTTCTTTTGTTATTATCTTTGCCTTTATTTTGAGGCCTTCCTCTACTAACAACAATTAGGGCTTCACTGAAAGAAGTTTCTTGGTTCTTTCTTCGCATATCTTTGCTGAGAAGCGTAATTGCAACATTGTCAAACTTCAATTTACTTTTGGCAGCCACTAAAGTGCTCACAAACATCACAACTCCTTCCCAACTATTAGGTAATGAACATAGTAATAAAATTGCCTTAATCTCATCATCCAGGCTAATACCCACTAAAACCGATTGGGTAAACAATGTGTTAAACTCATTAAGATGGTTGGACACAATTCCACCTTTCATTTTCAGGTTATATAGCTTCTTCATAATAAATACCTTATTAAACACTAAAGCCATCTCATACATCGAGGAAATTTTTTCCCACAACTCTTTCGAAGTCTTCTCTACTAAAACATTGAAGAATACGTCATTGGACAGCGAGAGGAAAATCGTAGCTCTTTCCTTCTTATCCATCTTCTCCCACTCTTCATTCGGCATCGAACTTGGCTTCTTTGCTTTCCCTTCAAGCGCAAGTGAGAGGTCCTCCTTTATCAGTAATGACTCCATTTGCACCTTCCACAAACCGAAATTTTGACCGGAGAATTTCTCTATCTTCACTTCCTCCATAACTCAGGAGATTTTACACTGATGAAATAGAGTACAAAACAAAGATGCAGAAACAGAGTAATAACAGACAAACAAAATAAACAAAGACAAGACACATAAAGTTTATCATGGTTCACCAAATAATGGCTACGTCCACACTAAAGCAGAAGAATATTATTATCTCAGTATGTACAATAGATATAGCAGCAAATACATCTTATCCAATAATCACAAACCAATCCATACAACACGTATTGAAAAGACACAAGAAGCAGAATGTGAAGAGCCAGCGCATTGGAGGGAAAACGAATGGAGTCCGTTGGGCTTCAGTTCTAACAATTATTTTAATAAAAATTACATATAATAATTTGTATGTCCACCATTCAACCTTTTGAAAAAATATTGTAAAAATACTTGTAGGATCCAACAGCTTCGTTACAGGGGTCTTGACATAATGCGATCTAAACTGAAAAATTAGGTCTCGAACCGAGTTTAAAGGTGACCCACAAGGACGTCGATAAAAGGTCTACAATATTCTGAGAAAAGCAGAGCAGTTTCCAGGCAAAAGAACAAATACAGCATACCTTGTGCTGTTGGATTGGTTCCTTTTGAAAAAGCTTCAAGCACAGAATCTTTTAGCTGTTTAATCATAAACAGTACATTCAACATTCTTTGCTTCAGACGATAAAGAAAAAGCGACGCTACCAAATATGGCATGCATAGTTTATTCTCTCCAACAAGATATCATATAACTAACTGGAAAAAATGGAATTATTTATTCGATATAACTTTTGCTCGTCTAACAAAGCCTTTTAAATTAGCAGATTACACATGTTCGATAAATTGTCCCTGACTTAGCAAGCTAACCTAGACACAAGGTTTCTAGTCCTCCAAAATCATTCAACAATTTGTTCATAATTCATTTGAAAATCTTACCTCTGGGTCTGAACTCTGCTGCATAACATAACTGTTGAAGAAGAGAGGTTCTTCTTCCATGTTAAACAGACCTCCAAGACTATCGTCTTGTAAATCTTGGATACACAATGGAAATACACTACTTCCTTGTTCTTGGGCTGTATTGGGTTTCTTCTCATAACTTTCGAAGCTTCTCTCAGACTGGAAATCATCAAGTTGGTTTGCATAATTATTCTTCTGAGATGCCTGTGCATCTCGGTAAATCTGTTCTACCATGTCTTCCTCTTCTGCAGCAGATGAATTGCATTTTTCGAAGAATGTAGCAAGCATCCTCGATTCGGAGAGAGTTAGCCCTTCGATTTCCGATGGTACTGCTACAGAACGCTCGTGTTCAGATCCATGATTTTTCTCAACCTTTCGAAAAAAGCACACGTAAGAAGAGAAACAGCACTGTCAAGTAAGATGACACTGGCATACCGTTAAGTAATGGGATTCAATTATATTGAAGAAATTTAAAATATTATACATTGGGTTGATAACTTGGAGATTCATTAGGCGACTGGTAAATGTTGCAGGTGCCATTTTGGTCAGGCACAAAGTGGAACCATCCATCTACAACAGCATTGTCGCTCATCACATCAGAAGAAGATTCGGATGGAAAAGTTGATATTGTTGTTTGTCTATTGTTCTCAAAAAGTACTGGTGATAACTCTTGTGGCGCTGGAAGCATGTTGGCATTACAGAAACTCCCAGTAGCGTCAAGGGATTCTCCATATCTGGGCTCTGGTCTGCTTTTCTTGAAGACTCGACACAGAGAATAAGCATCCTACATTCCAAGTAATATTAAATGAGATTATTATTGAAATTTAATCTACCTTTCTTCACCATCACATTCATAATATTTTTTAAAATTTTAAAATAAAAAGGGTCAAATTGTTATGATCATTTGGTTTGGCTCATTGGAAAAGAAATGTATCATAATATAATTTTTTAACTATAATTT
This sequence comes from Sequoia sempervirens, assembly GCA_007258455.2. NCBI lineage: Eukaryota > Viridiplantae > Streptophyta > Pinopsida > Cupressales > Cupressaceae > Sequoia > Sequoia sempervirens. Next base: position 416,887,983 of record VDFB02353493.1, on the reverse strand, counting down.
GAAATAAAATATATAAAATCTTCTTTTTTTTTCAAATTCAAAATAATAATATTTTTAAATATAGTAAAATTTTAAAATCAAATAAAGTTAAACTAAACATAATTAAGTTCATTTAATTTTATTTTTTTAATATTACTTTTAAATTTGAAAAAAAGTAGTCAAATTAATTTATATGTTATATTTTATATTTCATGTATCTTTAAAATGATTACTAATTATTATTATCAAAATATGTATCAATTTAATGATTAACTAAGATGTTTTACTATAATCTTCAAATTCATCTAATTTAATTTTCAATAAATCATATCGTGTGTAAATTTTAAAACAACAAAATATAAACATGGACTTTAATTTTTTACTTTGCCCCTATTTGTCTTCTTCTAAATAGATTAAATTTATAAAAGTAGGGGAGTTTTATTGAACTAGCTCCGTTTGAAAATGGGAGATATTGTCTTTCAAAACAAACAATACTTATAGTTAAACTTACAATTAAGTAGAGAAAGTATAAATAAGAAATGTATGAGGAAGGAAACATATTTTAACCTGAAACAAAGATGAGTCTCCAAATTCTTTTTCATCAAGACGATATTCATGCATGATCCAATTTGTTCGAGAACCATGAGGAGCTCGTCCTCTATAAAACACAAGAGTCTTTTTCATTCCAATGGAGTGCATATGAGAGCTAACCTTGCGATCCTTTCCTGTAGCTTTCCAATAGCCTGCTTCTGTTGCTCGATTTGTCCGTAAGCCATTAGGATACTTTTTGTCCCTCAAACAAAAAAAGTACCATTCCATATCGATGCTTGGGAGGAAAGATTTCTCTACAAATTTTAAGAAAATATAATCAATCAAACAAATATACTCTTGAACTCAAATTTATGTTTATTTTATTTTATAAGCTTAATAAAACCGTTAAACTTTTTAAACTTTTAAAATAAGCTATACTAAAAATATAAAAGTTATATATAAATAATACACTAACAATAAATGAGAATCTATAATTGAAGTCTTTTAATCATTTAAAAAAAATGTTATATCTTAAGATATCTTCAATTGAAATATGCTCTCATGGAAGATAAAAGCTACTTCCATATATATCACTACCCAAAAGTAAAAGAATATTAGCTAGTAAAAATAAGGGAATTATGTGTTTTAAAATTAAGATAGATTTTTATTTAATTATAAAAAATAAAATAATATGAGTGAAAGGTCAAAATAAGGAAAAATTATGTTGGAAGATATATTAATATATATTAAAATCCTACTTAAATAATTATTTCATTTAGTGAAAATAAATTATATTCTAATTTCAAAAGTGTGGTTCTAATTTAAATATTAAATATTGAAGGAAATAAAATGAAGAAAAAATTTAAAATCTACATTCTTAATTTTTGTTCTTCTTGGTCTTTTGGTGTTGGACTAGTGTCTCATTAATAGAAGACATCATTAATTGTAGGATGTTCTAATTTGGAACATGAAAGTATCACTCAATAAAATTATTTTGTATTACATTAATTGATTGAATAATAAATTATACTTTTAATTTTATTTTTGTGTTCTATTATATTATTTAAAAACTATTTTGATTTAGATAATCCATATAAAATTATTTTTTTATTATTCATAAAGCATTTAACTACTTATTTTTCTAATGGTAATTTATCTATTTTTATAATTGTTCAATGACTACCACTCATACATTCAATTATATAATATTTAATCTTTTTTACAAAGTAGTTCTACACCATTTTGAAAAATTATTTGTATCCTTATGTGTGTCTAATATATTCTTCTAGTATATTTAATGGGCATACATCAATTCCAAAAGAATTAAAAAAATCAGTTGAACTAAAGTGTTAAATGTATCTCAATATCATAAATGAACATCAAAATATAAGATTAATATTAAATTTAAATTTAAAGTATGATGAAATGAGTCTAAAATTATGGTGAACCAAAAAATGTCCTTCAATGATAATAAAATAACTAAAAATAATCATAAGTAAACTTAAGTGAAAATTTGATTTTTTTTTATATGATTTTTTTTAAAAATGATAATATTTTGTTATGAAATTGAATGTAGTTTATAGATTTTTTAATTTTCAAAATGATTAGGATAAAATTGGATATAACACTAAGATACGACTAAAAAAATTTAAAATAAGAAAAATAGTAGAAGTAATTCTAATCAACTTACGTGTGTGTGGGGAGGGTTAATTGACGCATGAGAAAATGTGATGTATATTTTTTGTAATGTGACTTTTTACAATATTATTATTTTTTTTTTCAAAAACATTCAATTTTTTAAAGTCTATAGCCAATGAAGCTTAGAGTGTAACACATTTTTTTGATTTGAAACTTTTGTGAATTTTTCAATATGTGTATATATTAAAAATTCAAGCATAGTGTATATAAAAAATTAATAATTAAATATTAAAAATATATTGAATCATACATTATATTTTTACAATTTTAAAAATTTTCAAGATATACCATTTTTTTTTTGTCAAATTTGGATTAAAAAAAGGCTATGAGGATAGAGGGTGAAGTGAAGAAAAGTATATGAAAACCTCCTAGACAATGTTTTGCATGTAAAAGCATGTTTAGAATTTTGAAGCCCAATTCTAATGCAATCCAAAGGTAATTTTGGGGAAGAAATTTTTAAAACAAAAAAAATATCCATTCCTTGAATATCCCTTTAAAGGTGACTTTCTAAACCAAAAAATATGTTCTATATCTTAAAGAAGATTCATAAATTTGACTAATACTTTCACATAATTTTACCCCATTACTATATTTTGGTACATCAAAATACTGCACTCACCCAAGAGAAAAGAGTGTACCTAGGACTTTTCCCCTTTTGTTTTACATGAATTTGGATAGTTAAAGTATCTTATAAGGGGCCATAGAATTAATCAATCTACACATATGTTTATATCTTTAAATGATCCCAATTCCTAAAAGGCCCCAAGTTATGTGTCTAGGGTTGTGCATTTAAATGCATCATCATAGTTCATTTTTATCATCATATGATCACATAGAAATTGAATATCATAGAGATTATCTTATCAAAATACGATAATACATTAATATTATTTATCACTAACACTTACAAGTTCCAACTACTATCCCTAAATCAATATCCAACACCACTATTATTTTTCAAATTTATCACTATTAACTCACTTTAAAATCCTAACTACTAAGAATTAAATTAATTGATCTTACTCACTATTATTGGATGTCTTAATAGTAGTTCATACCACCATGTTGGTTTTCCATATCTAGATATATCCTAGATAAAAAATTTATGTTGTTATTAAGTTCAAACTCTACAAATGATAAAATCCCATTAGAAGAATAGAATCATGTCATCTAGGAAGAAAATATGCATGATTGCATCCCTTCATAAAATTTAGAGGGTGACTCAATTCATATTTTATCATTTTTTTTCTTCCAAAACATCTAATTTGAAGCAATTTTAAGATATAATTAAAAGTGTAATCAAAACAATTAACAATTCTATCAACTATTAAAATCAAATAAACCCTAATTCCATTTTAATTTTATTTCAACACATACATAGTTTATAATTCAATTAATTTATTTCAATTCATTATCAAACCATATAAAAAATATATATAATTAATTGCTTTTATTTATAAATTAGATATGAAAAATTACCATGGATAAAGATAGTATTAGCAACCCACATAAGAGAGAAAAGAGATGGTATTAGCAACCCACATAAAAGAGGCCACGTCTATGATAAAGTTAGTATTAGCAACCCACATAAGAGAGAAAAGAGATGGTATTAACAACCCACATAAAAGAGGCCACGTCTATGCAGCCAGCAGAATGCATGTTTGACTGTATTTATTAATTAATTGAAAATACCAAATGCTTTCATTTTTCATTTTCAATTAATTAATAAATACGGTCAAATGTACATTTTGCTGGTTGCATAGACAATATGTATAAGGGACGAATAGTGTCAAATTGATTACCATGTGAATCCAAAAATTAGATAACTTTTGACTAGAAATTATCAATCTTACCAGGTAAATCCCAGGGCTCGTATTTGTAAAGATCAACCTCAGGTATGACCTCAAGTTCGATCTTCTGGCCATGAACTCTTCTTTTCAAATAATAATCAACCAACTCTTCATCTGTGGGATGAAATCTGAACCCTGGCGGCAAACTTGTCGGCGCCATGCCTCAACGCCAGTCTACTTCTTTATCAAAGCATTAACCACACCGCCTATGAATTCTTCGGCTAATCTATCCAAATCTCGTCCGTCTCTTCCCAAAAACTTTCGATTGATCCTCTTATTCAACCACGTCGATCCAGAAGTTCAAAAGCCTGAAAACTATTATCCTATGCCTGCAAACAAAACATGACAAGCAAACAGCGTTAAACGCGCTCAAAAAATCTTGTAAATTCCTTACAAATGTGCTTCAAGCGAATGATTAGCTTACCAATAGCCTTGAAAAACCCAGGCTTCTGAATTCCTTGTATACCCAATTTAGATATTGCCAGAGAACTCGTTGAGAAAATAAAATTATTAGCAGGATATGTAACGATTTATTCTTTGAGTCGTCTGGAAAAAGTTTAGAATGTTGAACAATGTGATTTAAGTAGAAACACGGCCTTTACGCTTCGAACTCTCGGCCACTTTGCATCAAATGCTACGTGGAATAATTACGTGTGGCATCAGAAAGATCTCAAGTTTGCGTCTAAAGCGTCAAGCTACGTGGTAAAGTCACTGTAGTAGACTTGCAGGAAACGTTAGTGTGCTTAGTGAGGTGGTGACAGAGAATGGATACGAAAGTTTTTATGACAACGATTTTCCATCGGATTTAGCTGACTGTCTAAATTGCTTTATGTGAACAGCTGTTTTGTGATTTGTGATTCTTCTGTTCGAGGCATTTGTATGTGAACAGCCGTTTTGTGATTTGTGGTTCTTCTGATCGAGGCATTTGTTTGTTAAGGGTTGCAGTCTTCCACCAACTTTTACCATTATCAAAGACAATTTACAATCGGATTTAACAGTTGTACAAGTTCAATCTGACTTGTATACATCCCAATAATATAAAAAGTAAAACCATTTTATATTTTCAGTTAAGTGTCGTGATATCTCATTTGAAGAGTCAAAATTTAATTGCATTTATTATATTCAAATTGGTCTCCAAATTGCTCTAGATATATTTATAAACACGTTTAGGTAGAATACATTCACAATTATTATAAATTTGATAGTCATTCGATGGTCATCTTCTTAGAAGCCTTAAACATTCTAAAATTCCTATGGCCCTCAAGGAAGCTCATGCAAGTGCTTGTAGGGGGCATTTCGAGGGATGATCGTTAGTTCAAAAGTTGATATGCTTAGGATATTATTGGTGAAACATAGAACAAGATTGTTTTGATCATGTTAAGAAATTTCATAAATGTCAAGAGCATAACAATTTCATTCATACTCCCACTTCCGAACTTCGTGCCCAAGTTCTCATTTGGCCATTTTCGGTGTGGGGTTTGGAACTTATTGGGAAGATTTCTCCTCCTTCGAGACATACGTTTATAATCACTACCACAAAATATTTCATATAAAGTGGGTAGAGGCAATTCCTCTTCATTCCATGATTGTTGATGTAATGTGTCATTCTATATTAGAAAACATTATCAAGCAATTTGGTATTCCTTAAGCCCTATTATGGATAATGGGATGCCATTTAAGAATGAGGAAGTGAAGAAACTTTTGGAAACATTTCACATTCAACATCACTTTTCTACACCTTATTACCCACAATATAATGGTCAACAAGAAGCAACGAACAAAACTCTTGAACAAATCGTACGCTAATCAATCAGTAAATATAACAAGGATTGGCACACTCAACTCTCTTATGCATTGTGGTCCTATCGCACAAGTATTCAAACATCTACAAGAAATACACCATATAACCTTGTTTATGGTATTGATGCAATAAGGCCCTTAGAGTTAGAAATTTTCTCCTTGATAATCTCTCTTAGAGGCCTTATTGATGATAACACTTATAGATAAAAATGATTACAATAGTTTGAAATGCTTGATGAATGGCATATAAATGCTCTCAAGTTCATCTCCAAGATTATTAAAAAAGAATGCAGTGCAATTATAATGATAATGTCATTCCTTGTTCCTTTAATAAAGGTATTTTAGTGTTGTATGAGAATCAACACAATATAAATGTTTTTTATTAGATAAGAAGGGAAGGGCCTTGACCCTTACAAAAAGGAAAAAAATAGAGCCAAATAGCTCAGCAAAATAGATTAGCCAAACAGAGAAACAACAATCAACACAGGACCAGTCAAAAACAACAAACACAAGAAATTGTTCAAGGAGCAACACTTGAACCAAGCAAAGCCACAGAGGGAAAGTTAAATGAAACTGTAACCTTCTTAAAAGAATGCTTCTTGTTTCTATGCATCATTGCCCAAGGAGAATCAAAAATAGAAATTGAGAAATTTTGATCAAAGGGAGAAGACTCCTCTCAAAGCAGTAGACAAGAGGTACAATTGATACTTCAGGTGAAGCCTCTTAAACAACATCATTTTCCAAAATAGGGGCAGTTGGAGAAGCATTATTAATAGTATTATGAGTAGCCATAACTAGAGAATGCCCCATATTATCCACAAGAGGAGCAGCTTCCACCATAACTGAATCATGTGACGTAGAAAGAACCTTAGAAGGAGAGTTTGTAGAGGCAATAGGAGCATCATTGATATTATTTTTCCTCATAGAAGGAGAAGGAGGCTTTGAGTCTTCATCAGAAGAAGAAAACTTAGCAGTAGGATGAACTGTTAAATTCTCATGGAGTGAGTTCTTCCACCAAGTAGAAGAGGAAGCAGTATGGGAGCCACAAGAATAGTCACGGGCCACATGACCAACATCATAACAGCATCTGTAGTGAAATGGAAGACCCTCATAATCCACCATCTGAGACCATGACCAATCTTAACCTACAAAACCACCTCACCAGGAAGATCCTTCGAAAGATCAACCTCCATCAAGATCCTAGCAAAGGAGATATGGGTAAAATTCTTGGAAGCCAAATCTACTTTCAAGAAATAGTCTATGGCATTACCAATGCCCTCAAAGGCAGAGGAGTACCAAAACTACAAGGGAAGATAAGGAAATCTTACCCAAATAGGCATAACATCTAAGGGTTCATTCAAAGGATTAAAAGAATGAACCCAAGGTTTAATGGAGAGGGGGTGAGAATCCCAAACCCACAAGCCATAGTCAAGAATAGTTTGTCTATCTTCAAGAGAGCTGAAACCCACAACAAAAAACCCCCTTGTAGAAGGATAAATTTCCATTGATCCATCAACCAAAGGAGACCAATGGTTGGTGATCCAAAGATGCAAATCAAGGAGAGATGGCCACAACTGGAAAAATCTACAAATAAGAGCATTTTTAGAGGAAAAAGCAATATTTTCCTCAACTTCCTTACCAAGAGAGACAACAGGAGCACAGTCTGCACACCTCAAAGGAATAGAGTCCTCCCTAGGCCTCTTGGACTTCATAGCTTCAACAAAATAAGGATGAGCACATCCACCCACCTCACCAGTAGAGAGAGCCACATTAAAGAAAGGGGCTACCACATCTATCACAGCCACCCCAGAACCAAAGAATTCTTTGTGCCCCCAACCGAAGGAACAGAGCCAGTCGAAGGTCTCGTGCCAACAAGAAGCAGCACTGAATCCCCGTTCATAGCCACCGAAGAGAACATAGGAGGGGAGTCGAGGTCGACAACTAAGTTGCAGACAGGAGACAGGGACTTCACCACCGCACGGGAGGCTTCCAAAAAAGAGTTGTTCAAAATATGGGAAGGGTAGGAGGTACCCAGAACAGGGGTATTCAAATTCTCAATAGAGGGGGAGTTTTCCATCAGTTAGAGGCTTCAACACAATATCAAAGTTGTTCCTAATGAGAGAGGAAATTTTAGCCCGAATTGGTTAGGACCCTATTGCATTGACAAAGTTTAGGAATCTAGAGTGTATAAGCTTAAAGAAATTGATGGTACACCTCTCAAAGAACCTATAAATATTGTGCATTTGTGTAGATATTACACCAAACAATATTTTGAATAGTATGCATGATAAAGCATGTTGTTAGATTAAGTAGATGGTTTTCTATTTTATCTTGAATTGCATCATTCTTAACAAACATTTTTGTGTGTCTTGAATTATTATGAGTAATTGGGAATTTTCTTGAATTTTTTCTTTAGTTTTGTATTCTATTCAATCATGTGTGTGTTGTGTTAAATTAGATCATTGTATGCATTTTATTGTTACAAATTAGATGATAAGGGCATCTAGTTTCACATAATTGCACTTAACCAAAAATGTAGTATCTAGGTAGACATAAGTGTTTAATTAGATCATATCAATCACACAACAATTAGATAATGTGGAGACATTTATTAAATGATCTTACCAAGATTTAAATTAATAGATCACATTGACATCTAATTCAAACATCATACAAAAAAACATAACTCATAGAAATAGAAACATACTCATATATAAAGATCATAAAGTTTATATACATAGTCACCACGATAGCAAAATGTGGTGTGTCATAGTATGATACATCTAGGAAGGCATATGGCTACCAAAATCCTCAAGGCCTAGTGGTGGTGGTTCCTGCTGAGAGATAGTGGTTCGTGAGAGGCTCATAGAGCTCATCTGCTCTCACAGGCCCTATACTTGGCCTATGGCTATGCCCTCACATACAAGAGCTTTGATGTGCTTCTGATCTATCTGACCCCTATACCACTACACCTATTATGCTTCGACCGAACTCTGTTGAATTCTAACCATAATAAAGCATGTGTCTCACTCTCAGAAGGAACCTAGGTGGCTTGAAGCTCCTCATATGCAGCCCTGAGTTCCTCACGTGTAGCTCTTGTTTGCTCCTCTCTCGCTTGGACCTCCTCAATCTCAGCTCTTTCCATATCAATAGTCCTCATAGCATCATCATAGGAAATCCTCCACCTAGATAGGGGCTCTAATAAGTTAGCATGGTGCCCTATGCTAGGTGGTTGCCTATGCTCAACTTGTATCACCTGGTGTGGGGGCATCAGTGGAATAATGTCCATGGTGACTCGAATGAAGAAGTCAGTCTAGTCTCATGTACCAACTGCAACAAAGAAAACATGACATAAATCAGAATGAGATATAATCAATAATCATAAACAAATTTAATTACGCATAGAAAATAAATATCACCTAGATCACCAACCTGCCAATTGGAATCACGATAGGACACTATGGGTGTCATATCAAGACTCATCTAACATTTGGGTAGGGAGTGTCATGGGATTTTCATAATTGCTCTCTCCATGCTCGTGAGATGGAATGCCTCTTTTTGTTGACAGATGTGCTCAAGTGATGAGAGGATGAGATGTAGGTTTGTCCTCGGGGGCATATGTGGCCTCTACTGGCTCCTTAGACTCCTCTCTTTCTAGTTGTTGATCCTCCTCATCCTTTATGTCCTCCGCTATATCTTCCTCATCAATCATATCTCCATCCATTCCCACATCCTCTCTCCCATCCCCTTCATATGGTGAAGGTCTAGGGTCACCTACAAGATAATCATCAGGGAAGATGCATTGAGATCATGCTCTCATCCACCACCTATCATTAGCAATCGAGATTCCTGCATCATCCAAATCAGATGCTAAGGGTGCATCTCAATCCTCAACCTCTGAGTCACTAGGAGTGATGTCTATGAGTGTGAGATGGTGGGTGCCTCGTCGTCTAGCACTGCTATGTGCCAATCTCATGAATGTAGGTTGCGGGTTGGGTGCTATCTATATCTGACCAAACTACTGCATCACACAATCATAATAAAATGGTATAATGATATAATTGTGGTGTCCAACTAGTACCCTATCCCAATGTATCCTTCTTAACTATTGTGTAAGACCTGGCCACTTCTATAGAGTCTTGTACAATCTCCATACTATAACATCCTCCTCTAAGTGATAAAATATGACTCTACAATTCAATAGATCTTTGCACTACCAAGCCTATCTAAGTGTATAAGAGAAGGCTCGTGGATAACTGAAAGCATTCATCGTGGGAAATCTAATCACTCTAGTGCATGTAATATGCTCAAACACCCATACTTGAAAAAGTGTACAATGAAGAATACTCTAAGCATCCCGATGTACAAAGCATCCAATATCATAATATAGATGTGTGAGCATACTCCGTCCCCAAGCATATATTGTATGGTCCTCCTCCATCTCTTGTATAATATGGACAAGGCTCCCATTAAGGTGTGTTCCTCCTCTATCAGGTGGTAGAGCTAAGGTGACAGTGACACACATAATCTAACGAACCAAGGGAGCATCCACATAGAGAAGCCACTTGAGCTTGATGTGAGCTCTAGAGTTAGTGGGAAATATTTGGCGGATGATGAAATATAGAATATCATGTCTCATCTATTGAGGTGTGTGGTGCTCCTCGAGATGAATGGTCTCACCTCAAACAGGTAATCTGAATATGCAATGAATGTCCTCAAGTGTAACTATTATCTCCCCTATTTGGAGATGAAATGTAGATGTATCCACATTCTACCTCTCAACTAATATAATAATCATAGCATCTTGATACCTCATGGGTGGCATGAGGTATATCCAGTATAATCCATTGGTATGAAGAATCCACTCTTCCTCTTGAGTAAGTCGTGTGAACTGCTCTCAGAGAAGGGAAAATAGTCATCCTTCCAAATGCTATCAGGTCTATGGTAGGACCTACAACAAGCAAAGGAAATCATCAATAACATGGAAAAATAAGTAACTAAATAATTAAAATTAAAGCAAGGTAAACTCAAGACATAGGTGCCATTTTGGGACAGGGTCACCAAAAGAGGACATAGTTGCATGATTTAGACATAGACAACATGATTTTTGAAAAAAAATCTTAAAAACATGTGAAATATTAAAGAAAATCATAGGAAGAAGGTATAAGAAACTCACCGCTAGTGTGATGGCACCCTCCACAACCTTTGCTCGCAAGACCTCTAGTCTCGAGGGCTCATACAACCGTTAGCTCGACATCTTCACTCCTCTACATGAAGGTATCTATCTCAAAATATCCAAATAGTAAATATGAAAATAATGGTCAAAGATGATTTTGCACTAGAACATATAGTAAAATTGCTTATGGACACATTCCATTCAAATCACCATAATTTAGGTTAGTGAACTCCAATTTCAATGTCATCTATTGCATTGGATTCATAGTTTTGTTCCTAATCATATTCAATGTTTACTGATAAATGGTGTTATGGTCTCATAACCCTATTGTAATCATTTTTGTCACAAATCCTAACAATTCAATTTGTTTATATTGCTACCCTAGTTCCACCTTCATAAAGCAAGAAACATTAGGGGCATACATCTACCCTAGAATTTGGATCTCTATAGAAGGTGACATGTTTATTTGAAAGCATAAGATAATTTTGAATAGCTAACAAATCAGTTTTGTAGGGTGTGGTTCCTAACATTGTGGTTTTGCAGATGACTACACTGGGGGATTCATTCTCGCATTTATAAATGAATCATAATGTCCATATGAGTATCCTTTTTATGTAGCATGATTTACTTCTAGTACTTTAGCTTGCATATGCCTGTAGTGTCATGTGGCCACTAAAGTGGGGGCTAAATGTAGCATAAAAAATGTACTCCCTTGTAGTTTTTAATATAATTTCACACTTAGTTTGGACCTATTTTAGTGACCCTTGCATTCATGCATTTTCAACACCTCCTAGATAGGCTCTAATTCCCTTTATTATGCATTCTGAAGCCTACTTTTATCATTTGTTTACAAATTGCAAGCATTGAATAAATGAAACCAAATCATATTTTTCTCTCAACACTCACTCTCCTAGAAATCTGGGCCAGGATCAATACACCCATGGGCATATGGATCCCCCTTCTTAGCTAAGACCCAACTTTGAATGTCTCGTTGGCAGCATTTTAACATTCAAATTTCAAATATCAGCTTTTGGGATCTAATTTTTGAGAAATTAGAGAAATTCCTATAAATACCTAGTCTTTTCACCATTTCAAACTAGAAAGCAATAAGAGAAAACAAGAAAATAAAGAGATCATTCTGCCACACTTGAATTTGTATGTTTTCAAGATCATTTGTAGATTTTGATCAAGCCTTATGTCATGATTGAGGATTGATGCCAATAGAAGAGCATGATGGATTCTAGGTTTAGGAGATGCATTTGGCTACTTCCTTCAACCTGATTACTTGTTTCCTAATGTTCTCATCTTCAAGCTTCATTCCTCTTGCATCCTAAAGAAGGATATCATTGCATTTCAAATTTACTTAGGGTTTTTGACTTCTCCCTAATTGGATCTTGTCATTTTCATGTAGGAATCTCTTTCTAATACACTTGAGTAGGGTTTCATTACATTTTACCTCATAAAAACCTTAGACACACATAAGGTTAGGTCTCACACAATGTCTTTTATCATATATTTAGCTATTATGGAGGTAGAAATACCCAAATAGGGGCTTGACTAAGGCAAGCTCCTATATAGCCACCCCAAACCATCTCTTTTGTAGATTTATTATAGGTACAAATCCAAAGATGGAAGGTTTGCAAGGCAAGAAATAGAGAGCGGACAAAGAGCTACAAGATCAAGTTTTGAAGTTTTGGAAAGCTTTACAAAGACCCACATGCCCCTATGTGACTATGCCCTTTTATGCATGCCAGATCCAACTCTTTATGATAGGTGCACATCATCCAACACTTCCTAGATCTACCTACAAGTTACTATTTTTGTCTATGTAATTCTAAAACATTACATCTATCAAATTAGGTCATATAGTTCAATTAGGTTAATCATTTCAAATCATTTCTAATCCACTTTCAAGGCCCTAGGAAAGGAGATCCAAGTCTGATTGGCTCACCTTTATGGTTGATAGTCAATTTATTCATCTTGTTGATCTCCATTCTAATGTACCTTTGAAAAAGGAAGATATTAATCCTAGGTTTCACATATTAAACTTAGGGTTCCCTTTTTCATCTGTCACATTTGGAAAACTTGAGTGGTCCCATAAAGATGAATACTAAGAAAAAGAGGACATTGAATCTTGAATCTCAAATATGTGTGTTGCTCGAGGGGCATTTAATGTGGAGAAACCTTGATGGTGCACTCCTAAGATTTTTATATAAATATCAATATACAAGATTTGTTAAGGAATGCCACCTAGAATTTTGTGGTGGGCATAACACATGTGTCAAAAAACACCACTTACAAGATTATGAGAGTGGTTTATTGGTTTCCCACATTGTATAGATATGTGGAAATATTTTTAAAATGATGTGATACTTGTAGAAAAGGTTGGCAAGATGAAATTTTTTAGAGCACTTCCCCTCACTACCATTTTAGTAGAGGCTTCATTATAATAGTGGGGCATAGAATTTATAAGGAAGATAACAAAATATTTCAACAATCCATATAACTAGATATTGGTAGCCATTAATTAATTCATAAAATATGTAGAAGTAGTCCCTACAAGAAATTTTATCTCAAAAGTTGTGATTGGATTTATGCTAAATAATATAATTACCAGGTTTGGTGTTCCATCTAGAATAGATTCCTACAATGCAATGTGTTTTAGATCCTAGGATTTTTTACATGTGTTCATAATATGGGGTCCCATGAGTGCATTCATCCCCTTATCATCTACAATTATGGACAAGTTGAGTCTTGATATAAATACATGATGAATATCATCACAAAATATTTAAATCCAAACACAAAAGGATGTGATAATAAATTGAAATATGTTATTAAATAGTAGATAAGGTAACTTATAAGAAGGTTACTAGTTAGAGTCCCTTTGAGCTAGTATATGGCATGGAATCCAAATTTCCTATTAGCCTTGAATTATTAATATACAAATTGTTGTAGCATATTGAAGGTGAAGAATAAAGTATCATTTATCAAAGAGTGAATGAGTTGACCAAGTTCAAATAAATAAGGATGGCCCATGACATAATTTTGTTGAGGTAGTAGAAAATGAAGCACCTCTTTGGTAAGAGGGCTATTAGGGGGGATTTTTAGTTTGAGGTTTTTGTCATCAATGGAATTTTATGTTAGAATTCAAGTGAAAATATAGAAAATTTGATGCCTTATGCATTGGGCCTTATCAAATTGCTAAAGGATACAATCAAGGAATGCTCTACCTCAAAAGCCTTGATGGATATTTCATGGAACTACTAGTTCATGGTCATCATCTCAAGCACTATTTCTCATAAGGATAAGGTTTCATGAACCGTTATTAAATAAATTATCTCTATTTGTGTTTGTGCCTTGTTTTTTATATACCTTAATGCATTTGTGCAAATTTCATGGTCCTTATTCAGTCATGATGAAGTGTGATTTGGCTTGATGTTCTTTCTTGCCCCCTTTTTGGTCTTCTCTTGATGATCTATATTCATGTTGTATTTATGAGAGACACGCATCCTCAACTAAATATAATTCTGACACCCCAATTATTTTGTCTCATCTTCCTTCATTTCACTTTTATGTTATGTGTTTGACTCTATCTCACCCACCATTGATAACCAATCTAAGAAATCTTTATTTCAGTCCCCTATGTTTAAGTGTTGTCTAAGGCTATTGTAGGTGTATTCATCAGTTACCTTAGTAAAATATGTTAATAAGGTGTGTTTTGGTCATTGTTGAGTAGTTCAAATTTTTCATGGGTGTTTTGAAGCTTATCCATTTTTCTGTGGTTCCTTTAAATTCTCTTTCAAATATTCTCTACCCCTACCAAGTTTTCCTTGATTCTCTTTTGGATCTTGGGTCTTGTTGGAAATTTTGGACTTATGCTTTTGATTCCTTTTCCCAATTTTCTTATGCTTCTCAAGGTCTTACCTTTCTATTTTTTATAAAATTTAGGGTTTCCTATGGACTTACAACTTTAGCTTCTAATTCCTTATAATTTCATCCAATTCCCTACATTCCCTTCTTGCAAGTTTCCTTGTATTTTCCTTTTGGGCCCGAAGCCCTGATAGGAATCTAGAACCTTAGGTTACAATTTTCCATTTCCATCTAGAGTCCACCCCCTACCATGTGTTGATCATTCTTCTTTTTCAGACCCTAGGTTTTAACAAGAACCTAGAACCTTAGATTCCAATTCTATGTTTAAATTTGGCATGCACTCCCTCTCTTGCATCCACTTTCGCCCCTTTCAAAACTTGGGCCTTGATTGGAACTCAAAAGCTTACATTTTGGTTCCTCTCCACTCTCAACCTTCACAATTATAAGAGGGCTCCAAACTATAATTACGAATTAGAATTGTATGTCCCAAATCCCCTTTCCATCCTAGAACTCAAAGCCCCCAACAATAATGTTTCAAATTTATATTTTCCCCCTAAAACCTAAAACCCACCAAATACCAAAATTCCTAGAATTTGGCAATAAGAGCTTGCATGTTTCTTCCACCTACTCTGTCACCTTGTCATGGACACCATTAATGACCAGAAGTGATGTCAATGGATGAAATATTCTTATGCATACTTTATGGGTACAAAAAGACATTATCAAGTCATATTTAGGGTACCAAAATGATGAAAAACATGATGTGGAGTTATGGGAACCCCTTAAAATATATTGTGGCTATGAAATTTTTGAGATCTTATTGTGAGTACACATTTCCCACTCTATCATGACTTGTAGTGGGGTATAAATACCTTCATGTTCATTGTTCAAGAGGATGGGAAAATTAGTTTGGAGAAGAACTAAGAAGAATAGACTTCCAAGAAACTAGGGATTCTAGTCTAGTAAAAGGAAAAGGCATATTTTGTATTTTGATAATCTAGGTTCATCAAAAAAATCAATGAAATCATTTTAATATTTGAAGAATTATTTTAAAGTGTGGAATCAACCTTGATTGAGTATCTCCATTGACATTGTGTTCATTTGTCTATGTATATGTGATTAGTTGGCCAACTAGATGATTGTAAAAATCTTGTAAAGATTTTGCATGGGGTCTTTTCACAATAATAAATTAAATTTTCAATTTTATCTATGGATTGCTAAGTGGTCTCATTTAAAATTTTAGTAATTCTATTATTTCTTTGAATGCATGTGAAGAGCCTAGTTTGCTTGTGTATTTAAGGGGTATGGTCTTTAGTGAAAACCTTCATTTATGTGTCACTATGAGATCTCAATCATTACATATTTTGAATGAATCCATGACAGTGCTGCCCTATTAGAGTTAGCATGAGTTTGTTATTCACTTCATTCTCATTACCCCGACACATTAAAACAAATCAATCATAATTACTTTCTTTTAGTTGTGTTGTATTTTTCCATGCTTCCATGTATGAGTGCATAACAATAATAGGGGTTGTTCACTAGTATTTTACACACTCTACATTCTAAGACTTTTCTACTATAAAAAGATGAATAGCATTGCATTCCTAAACTAGAACATAAGTACATTGTGACAATAATAATAGGGGTACACCATGCAATGGGTATGGTAAATAAAGCAAGGTAATTATTTGAAGACCTAGTAATATCATATAATTCAACACCTTAAGGATTCTCCCCTTGGTCTTGTAGAATAAAAAGTGAAATTGATCTTACCCACCTCAATAATTGGTCTTCAGTTTCCCAACCTAGACATAAGCTTTTTGATACTCTTCCTAAATTTGACATCCTTGACACTTGGGAGACTATCTTGCCTTAGGGATTTTGATGCAAATCGACTCTCACACCCTCATATGCCTCACACATTCTCAGATCAAACTAAGTAACGTGTTGCTTCTCCTTAACACCTAGATAGACTTCTACAATGCACGAACAAAACCCTTGATATGAACTATATAGGTTAGCAGAGAACAATAATGATAGGAGTTTAGGAATTTGAACACATTCTTAATAAGTGACAGAAATATGCAATCCACATACAACTTTAACTTCAAGGCGACAAGAACTACTATAATTCGATAGAGCAAATAATAGACAAGCTTCAACATGCACAATCAAATGACAACAATAACATTCAAGTATTGGTTTATTCCTTCAATATTGATGAATACATACATAATATTTGGTTACTCCAGTACAGGCTTGGAATTTTTTTTGGCCCAAACTACTTTCTGGCACTGTTATTACATTCATGCTCGCCCTGTTCTATCCTCCATTAGAAAATTTCCTTTCTCTGTCCGTCTTCTCATCACACACTAAACCTTCTTCATAACTCCTTCCAGGAACTACTGTCCAGCTTCCTCTCTTCGTGCTTCCCTTCTCTTCTTGTCAACTCACCTTCCTCATTCTATTAATCCTCCTACCCGATTTCCTTCCTTTTCCAAACAATCTCAAATCTATTAAGCTCTCCTATGCAATCAATCCTTCGACCTTCTCCACTAGGTCTCCTGCCATGGCTTCTCTCTCTCCATACACTTCAACACTCATCCTCAAAATCTTCTCTGCAACCCATCATCCTTCTTATCCAACCTCTCTTCTTATGTTCGGCCTTTCTTTGTTCTCTTTCTATCGGCCACCTCCAGATTGGCCTTATTCGATTGGCCTTCACTACTCTTCTTTACCGAACCCCCACATTTACCATGTGATGCCTCTTAACAATATTTACCTGTCTGTTCTTTGCCATCGAACCAATTCTTTCCCTTGACCATTTCGTAACTGATTCTTTAAACTGCATGTTAATCTTTAATTACTCATTTCCTCCTACTGTAGGTAAGCATAATGGGCTGGGCTTAACCATCACACTCTAAGCGTTGACCACGCTTAGGTGGCTGCTGTCGGGCCCAACTAACCCGCCTCCCGCCTGCTGTTTGCCGTTTTCGTTTACCTTTAGCAAGCCGTTTTCGTTCACCGTTAGTTGGCAGTTTTCGTTCTTCGTTAACGTTCAAATTATTCCCACGCAGTCCGTTCATCGTTAGCAGGCCGTTTCCATTCCCCGTTAACATTCAAATTATTTCCGCCCAGTCCATTTCACCACATTCAAAAATAGGCTTCCAACCCCATCGGTTTTCATTTGTCAGTTCCCTCGCGGCTGTGCTAAAATGGGAGCATTGAAATAGAGTATGGACGTCTATCAAAACATAGTGAACTAAGGATTATTCAGATATTACATCTGTAAATGCTTTGGTAGACATGTATGCAAAATGTGGAAGCATAGACAGGCGCGTTAACTGTTCGCAAGATGCCTCAAAGAAAAGTGGTCTCGTAGAATGCTATGACTGTGGGATATGCACAAAATGCATTTGTTGAAAATGATTTAAAAACTTTCAATCAAATGTAATCGGCAGTTGTAATGCCAGACTTCGCAATCTTTGCCAGCACCCTCCCTGCGTGTGCTAAAATGGGAGCTTTGGAACGGAGTCTGAACATCCATTACAAGACAAAGGAAAGAGGAGATGTTGCTGCAGCTGCCCTGGTAGACATGTATCCAAAATTTGGAAGCACATACAAGGCATGTGAACTATTTGACGGAATGCCTAAAAAAGTGTGGTCTCATTAAATGCTATGATACCAGGATATACGCAAAAGGGGTTTGTTGAAAAGGCTTCAGAAGCTTTCGAGCAAATGTGATTGGCAGGTGTAAAGCCAGACTCCCAACCTTTACCAGCATCCTCCATGTCTGTGCCAAAATGGGAGCTTACGAACATGGTATGGACATCCATTAAAGCATAAAGGATAGAGTAATTTTGTCAAATGTTGATGTTGTGGATGTGTGGATCTGTTTTCTTGCTTCCTGCAGATCACATATGAAAGCAGGCAAGGAGTATTTTTAGTAGTGTTACTTTTTTATTTGAATCTTAAAAAAGATGTGAGCAAATGGTAAGGAGATTGATGAAAGATAAGGAATTAAAAAGCTCCCCCAGTGTAGTTGGATTGAAGGTCATAAAATGGTATGTGTTTTTTTCTTAGGAGGCATATGACATTCACAAACATAATGAATTTATGCAAAGTTGAAGAAATTGGTTTGGGAGATGAAGACAATAGGGTATTTTTCAAATGCAAGATACTTAGTGGTGCGGAAAATGAGGGAAAAAAAATTATTTCTCTACCATCATAGTGAAAAGTTGTCAATTGTTTTTGGTTTTCTAGGCATGCTTGTTAGAAAAATTATTAGACTTGTTAAAAACCTTTGAGTATGTTAATTGTCACACTCTAATGAAATTTATCTCCAAGTTTGTTACAATTCCTACTTCTAATGATTAGTTTAGCTGATTTCATGAAGAGGAAATGAAATCATTGTAGGTATTAGAAATCAAGTGTGTGGTACTATTATGTGTCTTGTACTATCACTTGATAAATTAAGATATTAAAAAGAAAGTAGTTAAGGATGGATAAGTTAAATCAATTGAATATTTATGAAAAATTTTGATAATAAGAGAGTAAAAGAATTTATTGGTTAGATGAAGATAGGTTTTGAAGAGAATTTAATGATCATGATAGAAAAGAAGAAGGAAGGAGAAAGAACATTGAAACAATCCTAGGACTAAGAGTAAAGATAATGGAAAAGCTTAGAAAAGTGTGAGAAGCATCAAGAGAGTGTATCAAGAGGGATGCACTTAATAAAAACCCTAGCATTGAGATAGGGAGATCCTCAATGGACATGACACTGATGAATATTGAAGAAATAGATTGGTTTATAACCTAAATTAGATCTATAGAGAAAAATATAACTAAAATGATAGGGCATTTGAAATAATATAAGGCAACAATGAACTTAGAGAAGTTTGACCTTATTGGTAGGGATACTATAGATGTGGTTGTTATTGGGAAGAAGATAAAATGAATAAGGGAGGAATTAAAGTAGTTGTTAATTGGTGAAGAAGATGAGAGAATATTTAGCAATAGAGTAAAGAAGTCACCAAAAATTTAGAGTTTTCCAAGGAAACTTTAGAGATGATACATGAGAGCAATTCCTAGGTTAAGGAATAAAGCAACTCAAAGAAAATAAAAGATAAATCAATTACTAATGATGTGTTATCAGCCATGACATTCCCCAAGCTAAAGAGACACTATGAGGAGATGATCCTCATGGACTAAGAGTCACCTCCCATGTTGTCAAAATCAAGAAGAATTTCTAAAGAGTCCATTAGGTAGTGAATCCTTAATTGGGTTAGAAAAAGATTATCAAGAGGCAATTATGTATGAGATTTGTCACGGATATTAGGAATTGAGTTCTTAGATGTTCAATTCCCGAGAGATAATGGTATAGAAAGGAATATGGTCAAGTAGAAAAAGAGTGAAACTTGGCAAAGAGGCCATGATAAAAAGATAGAAAGAAATCCAATAGTAGAGAATAGATTAGGAAAAAGAATAATCCAAATATAGATGCACATAAAATTAAGCTCCATATTTTTGGTAAATAGACCAAGGATGTTATTGAACATCTCTTTACCTTGAACTTTCATTGGAGTGGGGTTGGAATTGATAATGACTAAACCCAATTATATAATTTTGTGGAGACCCTCAATGATGAAGTACTAAGATGGTGCATTAAAGAACACCCTGAGCATGATAAAAAATGGAAATAACTGAGTAACTTATTTTTGAAAAATTTGCACTCACCTAAAGTATGAAAAAAATAAAAAATAAAAAATATGGAAGATGACAAAAACCAAGGAGGAATTAGTAAAATATTATGAACAATTATTTAAAAGTGTGGTTTGAAAACTAGAAGAAACCTTGACATAAGAGAAATGAATTGAGAGTTTTATTTTAGCATTAAGCTCTCACATTATAGCAAAAGTAGATGAAAATATTTCCTCTTCGTATAAGGATGTAGTAGAATTTATCAACATAATAGAATCTTATTCGAATATATGGGATAATGATTTAGTGGGAAAGGATGAAATTGATAATTTTAAATTAGAATTGGAAAGTGTAATGTTGTTTAGTAAGAAATTATGATGAAAGGTGAGAAAGTTGAGACTTCTCCCCCACCTACAAGAAGTAAATTTTGGTTTTAAAATAACAATAGGATAGATCATCTAAGGAATGGATGTTTGACCACACTAGAAATTGAGAAATCCTCTAGAAAGATAGTAAAAATATATTTTAAAGTATAAAGTGGGACAAACATGACACAAATAGGTGTCCAATGTTACTTCATGAAGAATATGAATATGAACCAATGGTTTATAGATTTACTAGGGAAGCATTTTTTTATATAGGTATGGAGAGAGCATAGGGTTTAGCTATAAGAGGATTCAATTTTTATTTGGTACATGGCTAGTGGGAACTTCAATTGAGAAAAGTATAAGACCACCTAACAATATGCACTATATGGTACTAAAATTTCAAGATGTAAGACAATCCATGAGATATCATGATAACTATTGAGAATGAGGTGGTAGGGGAGGCTACCACAATAATAATAGAGGTACTAGAGAAAGAGGAAGGACCAAAATGCTAGCATGTTATAACTATGATAAACTATGACATTATTCTTATTACTAGTGTAGAAGAAAAAAAGAGGAAAATCCACATGTGATTTTTGTGGTGATAAATCACATGATATTTATAGTTCTCCCAGATTCAATATTTCTATAAGAATGTGTTGGCATCATGATTGAAAGGTGAATAATTGTCTAGTCCAAATTTAACTTATGATGCTCAAGTAATGAATAGCTAAAGTAGAGGAGCAAATGTTTGACAGTGTAAGAAATCAAATATAGAAAACAAAAGTAGAATAGGAGAATCCTCATTGACAAAATAGAAATTTGAAAACTAATACAAATGGAAAAAAGGGAAAAAATCAAAAGAAAAAAGGCCATGTAGAAACTGAAGAAAAGAGAAAAAGAACTTCAATAATTACTAGTGTTGGATTGATAGAAGGATATCCTAGGATAATCTTATGAGAGTGAAGATGAAAAATAATATTTAGATAAAGGGGAACATGATTTGGTGATAAGGAAGTCCAAAGTGATAATTAAGAAAAATAAAAAGGAGAGGATAATTGTAAGGTGGGTTTCATCACCAAATAAGTCTATAAACTAAAAAGAATTGAAAATTTTGGTAGAATAAGAAGAGGTTGGGATTCAAGGTTTTGATTGGATGAAGTTGGATAAGGTTATTGGAATAAAACTCATGTGAAATATGGAATTGGTATTTTTTATAGCTTCATCCAATTAGAGTTAGCTTGTGAATGAAGGAAGATAGTATGTTAGATGATTAAGAGGAGTAAGGAATATTCAATTAGTTTAGTTAATTATTAGGGTTGGATTAAGGAAAAATTATAAGTTATTGGTGCTATTATTTGTAGAATTATTGGTTTCTTGAGAAGATGATAGGTTTAAAGAAATAGATACATCAAGGTTAAAGAGGAGGTAACTTTAAACTGATCTATCACCTATGTATAATCATGCAAGGTGGTACAAAGAGTTATAAAAGTTGGATATTTATGCAAGATATTTTAATTGCAAAGCTTTGGGAAAATATTCTTAATAATACCCTCTCAATATTAGAGTTGAGAAGAAGATAGAAGATCTATGAAAGAAAGGATTAATAATAGAATATAAAATACATCACCTTCTCACTTGTTCCATGATTTTTTAATGTGTAACATTAATGAAATTGACATGCAATCTCATGTTGAATTGAATTTGTTCCATGAAAAGATAAGTGAGATAGAGGAAGGAACCCATAGAATAGGTAGATAAAGATTAGAAACATTATAAGGATTTTTCCTTAATGAATAGAGAAAAATCTTAGCTAAGAATTGATTATCAAACTAATTTAGTCAATGCACATTGATCTATAAAGGATTGAACTTTATCTTAGGATATCTTATCCAATTATACATGTATGTCTATGTTTATCATGATGAGATATGGTTCGTGTGCATGATTTATTATAGCCAAACATATTATGTTGTCGAGGAGGTTTAAGGTTCCACCCCCTAGGGTATAATATGATGAGAGAATAGATAGAGAGTATTGCACGAAAAATGATAAGGTTAGGGGCATAGGTTGGGATGTTGAGGGTAGGAGACACAAATTTTTTCATGTTACGATAAGTTTTATGGCAAGGGTTGTGAGGTTAAGGGTAGGATAGGAGAGGGAATGAAAAAATGGTAAGTGAGGATCAAGCAAGATAAGTGAAGGGTGAGGTTTGAGAGGGTGGTTCATAGGGGTAGGAGGTAAATCCGTTGCCTAAAAGGACATGATCATAGTTAAAATGAGGAATGGAGATAGAGGGACATAAATAGTAGGAATGTGGGTTGGATGAGGAATCAACGTGGAAATTTAGGTGAAGGAATATTGAGTGGTAGGAAAAATAAAAGAGTTTTGCTAGAAGAGAGGGATGAAGGTACAAGAATTAGACTATAAAGGGATATGAATATGGATAATAAATCCCATACCTTGTAATAACTCTAGCCCCTCAAGATGGGTAATAATGACATTTGTTCAGGAGTATGCAAGTGAAGAGATTTAGGATTAGTGACATCATTGGGTAGGCTACTTTAGAGGAGACACAAGTGGTGGTCAATTTTTGTGAGTGGAAAACTTAGCATCATCTAATAGGGGTCCATTATCAAAGTGGTCATCATTATGAGACATGTAGAATGTGACATTTGTGGGATGGATGACAATGAAGGAAGGGTAATGAAAGAGGGAAGATGAAGGACAGTACATAGATAGGTTTAGATGGGGGTTCCTATAAGATATAATGTGCATGGGAAAGGGATGGTCAAAGAAGGATAATAATCTCTATCGAAGAACAACAAAAATGATTCATCCTTGTATACTATAAAAAAACTGAGTAGAAAAATGTAAAGTGTTTATAAAATAATAGACAACAACAATAGTGTAGTATATTGGCACTAACCTAATTTTGATAATGTCTATAGACTACGATTATGTTTACTCAAAACTAAATTTTTGTTGAAGATGAAAAAATTAAAAGTACAATTAACTCATTTTTGGATATTAGAGTGAGATTTTGTTGTTTAGAGAGAAATTTTATTTTGAAGATGAAGAAAGGAATAAATAATGAAGGTTAGGATTCACATCAAGTTAAATATAGATATAGATAGAAAAAAGATAGCCTACAAAATTTAAATGTAGGAAAGTCTTTTCACTTTATATTGTAGGACTCAACTAGCAACTTATCATAAATGGGTTTAGTTAATATAAACATATCAAACTTCTATACCAACTAAAATATAAATTATTTTTCTTCTACTTAGATTGTTTAACATGTCTTACTTATACTAAATTCTTAATCTAAATACGAGGATTCAATTGGGAAATGATAACAAAATAAGAAATTAGTTGTTTCACTAGCAATTAAATTTATGAGCAACAAGATTGTTTAAAGACATTTAAAAGATAATAGGAATAAAATATGAAAACTACATAAGCTAGTTGATGGAAAATAATAGGAGGGCCTTATTGAAAAACCTTAGGTCACTAATAGGAGGAACAAAGTCCAATTTTGATATAAGGATGTTGACATACTTGTAGAGTGCAACCATGTCTTTCTTACATGTCATTTTTTTAGAAAAAGAGAATAGATAACAAAAATAAAAAAGAATACTAAGAGTTTGGAGAAATGTAGAATAGAATATAAAGATACAATTCATTGTAAATAAGTAAGAAATGTGGTCTCAAAACAATTCACGCCCCTTGTCTATGTTTTCACATTTTGCAAATGTACATTTTAGTAAAGGAAAATATAGAATTCCAAAATTCTATGACTTAAGATAAATCAATTAGGGATCATTAATGTGTTGTGCCAAACACTGGAAGAAAAAAGAGAAAAGGAAATAAGGTGGAATATTTTCAACATTTAGATATTGGTTTTACCACATACCTTATGCCTTTTGGGTATGATGGTATGAGTAATCCTACAAGTATGGGTTCCACAAGGACGAAGGGAGATGGGAAGTTGGGTGAGGGAAATGAGTAGGGAAAATGATAAAATTCTAAGATTTTGAGACTTAAAGAAAAAGTGAATCCTCAAATTCTAGGAATTAAGGATGGTGAATACTAAATGCTAAAGAAGAGAAAGCATGGAAAAATGTAAGTGGAGAATAATTGAGGTTCATGGGTTAGTCTTATAGCTTAAGAAGAACATGATTACATGGAGACCTAAAATCCTAGGGCAAAGACAAACACAACGTAGGGAGTGTAAATGTGGGTTAAGCCATGATAAATAACCTAGGTAACGAGAAGTCTAAAAGACTAAAATAGTCAAAGGTCTAAAAAAAATAGAAATGTTGGGTTTCAAGGAATAGAGGGAAAGTATATTGCTATAAACCTAATAAAGGCTACAAATAGACACAATCACCCCCAACACCTAGAAATTCCTATAGTTTGAGATATTTAGGCATGTGACAAGTATAATGAATTGCAAAACACTACAATAAGAACATTTTTGAATAAGGGGGTCTATTAAACGAATTCTTAGACCGGTTATAGATGTTGGCCAAAACATGGTTCTATTAAGAAAGGAAGCACTCAACTTAGATAAATTTGCACTAAAAAATATAGGCCCCACCATTACTTGGAATGGGGAAAGGCAAAGACATCACATAAAAACTATAGGGAAAAAATAAATCTTTGATCAAATATTAATGAGGGAGTCTAAGGCGACAAAATCAAAATAAAAAATAATTAGAAGAACAATATAGTCCTTTCGCTAAGAATGATATGTAAGGTAAATGCTCAAAAGGACAAACTTCAACAAAGGAGTTCCTTGATTTTATCTTAAATTAGAAATGGTGTTGCAAGGAATAAATAAGTGGAAACTTTATTAGAGAATGTTTCTTACTCTTTAAGGATACACAAATCAACTTAGAAACCCATATATTAAGGTTTATCATAATTAAATCTTTTCAAAATAACTTCATACAAGAAAATAATCCTCCTAAATTAACAAGGTCTTTGACTTGTCCATGGTAAAATGTGTGTGCAAGTGAGTTCATCTCTTCTTCATGAAATCAGCTAAACTAATCATTAAAAGTAGGAATTGTAACAATCTTGGAGATAAATTTCATTGCAATATGAAAATTAATGCATACTCGAAGGTTCTTAACAAGTCTAATAGTTGTTCTAGTGAGCATGTCTAGAAAACCAAAAGAATTTGACAACTTTTCAATATGGTGGTAGAAAAATAATTATTTCCCTCTTTTTCGAGACCACTAAGTGAAAACACCCTATTGCCATCATCTTCCAAGTCCATTTCTCTGACTTTACATAAATTTACTGTGTTTGTGAATATCATATATTTTCTACACAAAAAGCTCATACCATTTTAAGGCCTTCAATCCAATTAAATCCAGGGAGCTTTTTAGTTTCTTATCTTTGATCAATCTCCTTACCATTTGCTCACATCCTTTTTAAAATTCAAATAAAAAAAATGTTGTAAATACTCCTAGGCCTGCTTTCATATGTGATCTGTAGGTAGCAAGAAAATACATCCACACATCCGCCACATCAACATCTGACAAAATTGATCTATCCTTTATGCTTTAATGGATGTCCATATGCTGTTCGAAAGCTCCTATTTTGGCACAGACAGGAAGGATGCTGACAAAGGTTGCGGAGCCTGGATTTGCACCTGCCAATTTCATTTGCTCGAAAGCTTCTGAAGCCTTTTCAACAAATCCTTTTTTCGTATATCCTACTATCATGGCATTTAATGAGACCACACTTTTTTTAGGCATTCTGTCAAATAGTTCACATGCCTTGTTTGTGCTTCCATATTTTGCATACATGTCTATCAGGGCAGTTGCAGCAACATCTCCTCTTTCCTTTATCCTGTAACGAATGTCCATACCCCATTCCAAAGCTCCCATTTTAGCACACGCAGGGAAGGTGCTGGGAAAGATTGTGAAGTCTGGCATTACACCTGTCGATTACATTTGATTGAATGTTCCTTTTCAACAAATGCATTTTGTGCATATCCTGCAGTCAGCATTCCACGAGACCACATTTCTTTGAGGCATCTTGCCAACAGTTAACGTGCTTGTCGATGCTTCCACAGTTTGCATACATATTTCCATATGTAATATCTGAAGAATCCCTAGTTTGTTACGTTTTGATAGACATCCATACTCTGTTCCAATGCTCCTAATTTCGCACAGCCACGAGGGAACTGACAAATGAAAACCGATGAGGCTTGAAGCCTACTTTTGAATGTGGTGAAATGGACTGGGCGGGAATAATTTGAATGTTGGCGGTGAATGGAAACGGCCTAATAACGGTGAATGGAAATGGCTTTCTAAAGGTGAACGGAATCGGTAAATAGCAGACGGGATGGGTTAGTTGGGCCCCACAACAGCCACGTAAGCATGGTCAACGCTTAGAGTGTGCTGGTTAAGCCAGCCCAGCATAATGACTTATTTAACTACCTGCACTTGAGGCGACAGGAAATGCATTTACCCAAACAAGACTGAAATAAAACAAAACAAGAAAATTAAAGAGAATAGCTCGATGCCCCTGCATTAGATTTGAAGCTCAAAAATTAGATCACCAAATATCTCTACGATTGATTTATATACACAGAGAGAGATAAGATCACTAATAATTTAACATCTTTGTAAATTTGGAGCTTTACAGATGCTTCCCCATATTTTATTATACCAAGTGTGATGATGTTTAAGCCAGTATAGTATTAAATTGAAGTTATAAATTTGTACATACATTGATAAAAGGGTATCCTCTCTCTTCTAAAATTTATAGACAAAAGAAATTTGATAAAATTTTATTTACACAATTTAATACAAATTATAGAATTATTATAACCTAAAAGTTATTATATAAAAATTTATATGAAAAAATTATTATGATTAAAAACAACCAACATAATAAAATTTAACCATTCATTAATATAATATCTTTCTTTATCCTCACTTTATTAAAAATTAGAAATTTTCCAATTGCTATCAATTATTAAATATTAAAAATATATAAGACTTATCCAAGAGAAAAGCATCAAGGATATGATTAACAACATCATCAAGAGAAATCAAACTTGCGTATGCGTAAGCCTGCCATCGCACAGTTTGTCTCCTATATTAGTTACTATGTTTCTTTTTATCCTCACAAAACTCATATTTTAGCGCATTTGATACGTAAGAGACGAAATAACCCAACCAATCTTGACATCATTTATAGAGCTTCAAGCTTCTCCCTATTTACCATATTTTCCTGTTGAGTTTCTTCAGATGAGCTTGCCGGATCTTTCAAGTCCTCAAGGGTTTCTGGCATGGCCATCTCCGGCTGTAATTTTTTCCCACAAATTTCAATTTTTTTCATGGAAATTGACTGGTTTTTTTCTACTTCAGCAAAACCACTTTCAATCAAATTGAGAGATATCTCTATCTCAGAAGACTTATTTTCAATGGTAGAGCAGGGCAGGGAAGTTGCTGATAAGCTGTGTAGTCTTCCACCGCCTGTGTCTGCAAATTCATATGGCTGGGTTTGTTAGCTAATACAAACTGATTGCCACTAAAACTTTTTTTTGAACAAAGTCCATAGTTTACAAGAACGTCAAACGTATTAACTATTCTAACATGGACAAGCTTAAACGGCACTCTCTAGTTTATTTATTTTAAACGTCATCCACAAGGACGTCGATAAAAGTTATTCTATAATATTCTTAAGAAGTAAAGCAATTCCCTAGCAAAAGAAAAAGAACAAAAACAGCATACCTTCTGCAGGTGTATTGCTTCCTCTCGAAAAAGCTTACTTCAAAGAATCTTTAAGAGATTTAAGCATAAACAGTACATTCAACATTCTTTGCTTCAGACAATAAAGAACAAAGTGACGCCAGCAAATATGCCATGCATAGTTATATATCTTACTAACTGGAAGACATTAAATTATTCGAGACAACTTTTGCTCATCTATTAAAACATGTTAAATTATTGGATTACACATGTCCAATAAGTTGTTGCTGACTTAGGAAGCTGAGCTCGACACAAGGTTTCCAGCCCTCTAAAATCATTCAACAATTAGTTCATAATGCATTTGAATTCTTACCTCTGTGTCTGAACTATGCTGCAAAATATAACTCTTAAAAGAAGAGAGGTTGTTCGTCCATGTCAAACAGACCTTCAAGATTCCCATCTTTTAAATCTTGGTTACACACTGAAAATACACCACATTCTTGATCTTGTGCTGTATTGGGTTTCTTCTCATAACTTTCTAAGCTTCTCTCAGATTTGAAATCATCATGTTGGTGTGCATAGTTATTCTTCTGAGATGCCTTTGCATCTCGGTAAATCTGTTGCACCATGTATTCTTCTTCTGCAGCAGATGAATTGCATTCTTCGAAGTATGTAGCAAGCATCCTCGACTCGGAAAGAGTTAGCCCTTCAACATTTAATGGTAATGCTACAGAATCTTCATATTCAAGTACAGTTTTCTTCTCAACCTGCCAAACCAAGCACACAAAGAAAATCAACACCATCAATAAAAATGAAATCTGACATACTCATGAAGGAAAATGGGACACAATTATATTGAAGAAATTTAAGATATTATACATTAGGATGGCAGCTTGTAGACTCATTCGGTGATGGGTAAATGTTGCAGCTATCAATTTCATCACCCACAAAGTGTAACCATCTATTTGCAACTGCATTGTCGCTCATCAAATCAGAAGACGATTCGGATGGAATCAGTGAGTTTGTTTGGTCGATTTCCTCAATTTTTACTGATGACAACTCTTGTGGCACTGAATACAAATTGTTCATCTCGTCAACTGGTTCTTCGACGTGATTGCCAAATCTGAGCCCTGGTCCACTTTTCTTGAAGACTCGACAGAGAGAATAAGCATCCTACATTCCACGTGATATTAAATGAGATTATTTAATTTAGTAAAATATTAAACAAATTACAAAGCATGTTATTTTATGCTACTCTTCTCCTTTAGCAAGACTCCTATTAACAGTGAAATTTTATACAATGTGATTTTTAATTTGCAATAAAAGGAAAGCTAAATAAATATATATTACATGTATTTTTATTGTATTTTTAAATATCAAAAAATGTTGTACAACTTCTATATAGCATTAGAAATCACATTATAGGTCGGGATTACAAGAATAAAATATTAATTTTAGTATTAATTCGACTTACAATTAAGTATTGAAAGTATAAAGGAGGGAAGAAATTTTAACCTGCAAATAAGTTGAATCTCCATATTTTTTCTCATCAAGACGATATTCATGCATGATCCAATTCGTTCGAGAACCATGAGGAGCACGACCTGTATAAAATACAAGAGTCTTCTTCATTCCAATGTAATGCATATGAGAGCTGACCTTGCGGTCCTTTCCTGTAGCCTTCCAATAACCTGCTTCTGTTGCTCGATTTGTTCGTAAACCATTAGGATACTTTTTGTCCCTCAAATTAAAAAAGTACCATTCCATATCACTACTTGGGAGGAAAGATTTATCTACAAATTTCAAAAAAGAAATCATTTAACAAAAAAAAATTAAACTCTTAGAATTGAAAAGATTGTTATCTTTATCTATATAATGATTAGAAACTTACCCAAAATTTAAGTAATATATACTCCAAATTACAAAGGGTCTATTAACATTTAATTAATAATTCACAGTGTGTCATAATTAAACTATAATATTCAAAATTACAAAGAAATTATATAGAAAGATTGTCTAGTTTTATATATCACTAATATAGCCACTTTTAAAAAATATGTAAAAAATATCAACAAATTCATTTCAATATGCTTATTTTTAATTCAATTTTTAATTTAATTGGAATAAGCATCTAGAAAATGATATCTCTCACCACATTTTATATTAAATTTCTAATGATAAACAAACTATTGTGAAGTCCTTTGACAAGTGGGTCAATTGAGAAAATGAGGTCAATGAGCTTAGCATTGTGGTTGGTATTATGGAAGAGAGACAAAAGCTACAAGAGGAGATGCTATCATGCATAGCAATCAAGATAAAACCCTTAAGTGTTTGCAAGAAATTGTTGACTATAGCAAGGAAATGGTAAAAAACACTACGGTCACCATTCAGGTGTTCTAGTAGGAGCTCCATAATAGCCATGGAAAATGGGTTAGTGATGACTATTAGGAAATTGTCCATTTGTAGAAGAAGGGTAAGAAAGGTGGTAGTTCTACTTCACCCAGTACTCAAGAGGACCAACCTATGCAAAAGAAGACCTTGTCCTTTGAAGAAAAATTGCAATTTAGGGAAAATGAATGGCAGACCATTAATGGCCTCAAGTTGTTAGCTGACTAGTAATTGGTCTGGTCTCTGGCTAGTTCTCCCTTGTCTTCTATTATTTTTTCTCTTCTTGGTCTCTATATACTTGCTTTTATTTTGCTTTTCGAATGCCTCATATCTCGTGAGCTCCCCTATTTGACCTCTATGACCACTTTTTAAAAGTGAATAAGTCCTTTTCAACTTTATTCTAATCAAAACATACTATTTCTCTTGCTAAATATTATTTTATTTTAAATTTTTAAACTATTTTACATTATTAAATTATTTAATTAAATTATGAATTACTTTATTTTACTTTAAAACATTTTTTATATATATTTCATAGTTAAAAGTAAAATAATATGAGTGGGAGGTAAAAAGAAGGAAATATTCTGTTAGAATCTATATATTATAACATTTTATAATAAGAAGCAATAATTTTTTTTAATTTAAAAAATTATAAAATCTCACTAATGTTTTATCAATACAAAATTTAAAAAAATGCTAGTTTTCTTGATAAACATTTTACTCTGTAAAAATACTCCATATTATCATCTTTATACATTAAATAGTAAATAACAACTCTTGTTTAATTTTATACATTTCTATATTATAATTTATTTTACATTTTACATAATTCAAATAAAAATTAAAAAAAAATTCACTCAATATTTTAAACTACATATTTTTATAGTCATATTCTTGTAATTTGTATAAAAATATTTGTCCTAATCAATCCTTTGTCTTCAATTATATACTATTTAGAGGCTAAATATTATTTGTTTCCATTAATATGAACTTATGATCCAAATTTATAGGAAGATTTTTTTTTAGAAGAAAATTCTATTAAAATTAAGTATACAAGTGAATTGCATACTCATAGTAAATTTAATGGACACAAATCATTTTGAAAAGTTAACATATCTTAATATTATAAATCTAAATCTAAATTTAATATTAAAAATTAGTATAAAAGATTTAAGCATCAAGGATATGATTAACAACACCATCAAGAGAAATCAAACTTGCGTATGCGTAAGCCTGCCATTTGAAGCTGCCAGCGATCTTTCGTTTGGTGGGTGGCATAATCCATTTAACACGCTACTGCAGCCATCGCACAGTTTGTCTCCTATATTAGTTACTATGTTTCTTTTTATCCTCACAAAACTCATATTTTAGTGCATTTGATACGTAAGAGACGAAATAACCCAACCAATCTTGGCATCATTTATAGAGCTTCAAGCTTCTCCCTATTTACCATATTTTCCTGTTGAGTTTCTTCAGATGAGCTTGCCGGATCTTTCAAGTCCTCAAGGGTTTCTGGCATGGCCATCTCCGGCTGTAATTTTTTCCCACAAATTTCAATTTTTTTCATGGAAATTGACTGGCTTTTTTCTACTTCAGCAAAACCACTTTCAATCAAATTGAGAGATATCTCTATCTCAGAAGACTTATTTTCAATGGTAGAGCAGGGCAGGGAAGTTGCTGATAAGCTGTGTAGTCTTCCACCGCCTGTGTCTGCAAATTCATATGGCTGGGTTTGTTAGCTAATACAAACTGATTGCCACTAAAACTTTTTTTTGAACAAAGTCCATATTTTACAAGAACGTCAAACGTATTAACTATTCTAACATGGACAAGCTTAAACGGCACTCTCTAGTTTATTTATTTTAAACGTCATCCACAAGGACGTCGATAAAAGTTATTCTATAATATTCTTAAGAAGTAAAGCAATTCCCTAGCAAAAGAAAAAGAACAAAAACAGCATACCTTCTGCAGGTGTATTGCTTCCTCTCGAAAAAGCTTACTTCAAAGAATCTTTAAGAGATTTAAGCATAAACAGTACATTCAACATTCTTTGCTTCAGACAATAAAGAACAAAGTGATGCCAGCAAATATGCCATGCATAGTTATATATCTTACTAACTGGAAAACATTAAATTATTCGAGACAACTTTTGCTCATCTATTAAAACATGTTAAATTATTGGATTACACATGTCCAATAAGTTGTTGCTGACTTAGGAAGCTGAGCTCGACACAAGGTTTCCAGCCCTCTAAAATCATTCAACAATTAGTTCATAATGCATTTGAATTCTTACCTCTGTGTCTGAACTATGCTGCAAAATATAACTCTTAAAAGAAGAGAGGTTGTTCGTCCATGTCAAACAGACCTTCAAGATTCCCATCTTTTAAATCTTGGTTACACACTGAAAATACACCACATTCTTGATCTTGTGCTGTATTGGGTTTCTTCTCATAACTTTCTAAGCTTCTCTCAGATTTGAAATCATCATGTTGGTGTGCATAGTTATTCTTCTGAGATGCCTTTGCATCTCGGTAAATCTGTTGCACCATGTATTCTTCTTGTGCAGCAGATGAATTGCATTCTTCGAAGTATGTAGCAAGCATCCTCGACTCGGAAAGAGTTAGCCCTTCAACATTTAATGGTAATGCTACAGAATCTTCATATTCAAGTACAGTTTTCTTCTCAACCTGCCAAACCAAGCACACAAAGAAAATCAACACCATCAATAAAAATGAAATCTGACATACCCGTGAAGGAAAATGGGACTCAATTATATTGAAGAAATTTAAGATATTATACATTGGGATGGCAGCTTGTAGACTCATTCGGTGATGGGTAAATGTTGCAGCTATCAATTTCATCACCCACAAAGTGTAACCATCTATTTGCAACTGCATTGTCGCTCATCAAATCAGAAGACGATTCGGATGGAATCAGTGAGTTTGTTTGGTCGATTTCCTCAATTTTTACTGATGACAACTCTTGTGGCACTGAATACAAATTGTTCATCTCGTCAACTGGTTCTTCGACGTGATTGCCAAATCTGAGCCCTGGTCCACTTTTCTTGAAGACTCGACAGAGAGAATAAGCATCCTACATTCCACGTGATATTAAATGAGATTATTTAATTTAATAAAATATTAAACATATTACAAAGCATGTTATTTTATGCTACTCTTCTCCTTAAGCAAGACTCCTATTAATAGTGAAATTTTATACAATGTGATTTTTAATTTGCAATAAAAGGAAAGCTAAATTATTGTATTTTAAATTAACAAAAAAAGTTGTACAACTTCTATATAGCATTAGAAATCATATTATAGGTGGGGATTAAAAGAATAAAATATTAATTTTAGTATTAATTTGACTTACAATTGAAGGCATAAAGGAGGGAAGAAATTTTAACCTGCAAATAAGTTGAATCTCCATATTCCTTCTCATCAAGACGATATTCATGCATGATCCAATTTGTTCGAGAACCATGAGGAGCACGACCTGTATAAAATACAAGAGTCTTCTTCATTCCAATGTAATGCATATGAGAGCTGACCTTACGGTCCTTTCCTGTAGCCTTCCAATAACCTGCTTCTGTTGCTCGATTTGTTCGTAAACCATTAGGATACTTTTTGTCCCTCAAATTAAAAAAGTACCATTCCATATCACTACTTGGGAGAAAGATTTCTCTACAAATTTCAAAAAAGAAATCATTTAACAAAAAAATATTAAACTCT
Organism: Sequoia sempervirens; assembly: GCA_007258455.2. Taxonomy (NCBI): domain Eukaryota; kingdom Viridiplantae; phylum Streptophyta; class Pinopsida; order Cupressales; family Cupressaceae; genus Sequoia; species Sequoia sempervirens. Next base: position 416,853,171 of record VDFB02353493.1, on the reverse strand, counting down.
TAGAACTGAAAATTTTGTTACCTTTATCTATATAATGATTAGAAACTTACCTAAAATTAAGTAATATATACTCCAAATTACAAAGGGTTTATTAAAATTTAATTAATAGCTAACATTGTGTCATTATTAAACTATAATATTCAAAATTACGAAGAAATTGTATGGAAAGATAAGCTAGTTTTATATATCACTAATATAGCTACTTTTAAAAACTTATGTAAAAATTATCAACAAATTCATTCTCATATGCTTATTTTTAATTTAATTGGAATAAGCATCTAGAAAATGATATCTCCCACCACATTTTATATAAATTTTCTGGTGATAAACATACTATTGTAAAGTCCTTTAACAAGTGGTTCAATTGGGAAAATGAGGTTGAAGAGATTAGGGTTGTGGTTGGTACTATGGAAGAGAGCCAAAAGCTACAAGAGGAGGTAGCTACCATGCATAGCAATCAAGATAAAACCCTTAAGTGTTTGTAGGAAATTCTTGACTATAGCAAGGAAATGGTAAAGAACACTGCGATCACCATTCAGGTGTTCTAGTAGGAGCTCTGCAATAGCCATGGAAAATGGGTTAGTGATGACTATTAGGAAACTATGCACTTGAAGAAGAAGCGTAATAAAGGTGGTAGTTCGCCCAATACTCAAGAGGACCAGCCTACGCAAAAGAAGACCTTGTCCTTTGAAGAAAAACTACATTTTTTGGCAATTGAATGGCGGACCATTAATGGCCTCAAGCTGTTAGGGACTAGTAGTTGGTTTGGTCTCTGGCTAGTTCTCACTTGTCTTCTATTTTTTTTGTTTTTTTGGTCCCTATATACCTGCTTTTATTTTGCTTTCCAGATGCCTCATGTCTTGTGAGCTCCCCTATTTGGCCTCTACAACCATTTTTTAAAAGGGTATGAGTCTTTTTCGACTTTAATCTAATCAAAATATACTATTTCTCTTACTAAATAATTATTTAATTTTAAATTTATTTAAATTTTTAAACTATTTTATATTATTAAATTATTTATTTTTAATATGAATTACTTTATTTTACTTTAAAACATTTTTTTATATATATTTCATAGTTAAAAGTAAAATAATATGAGTGGGAGGTAAAAAAAGAAATATTATGTTAGAATATATACTATAACATTTTATAATAAGAAGTAATTATTTTTTTTGTTTAAAAAATTATAAAATCTCAATAATGTTTTATCAATAAATTTTTTTCAAAAATGTTAATTTTCTTGATAAAGATTTTACTCTATAAAAAATACTCCATATTATCTTTATACATTAAATAGTAAATAACAACTCATTTAATTTAAAACAATTTTTATATTATTATTTATTTATTTATTTTAGATTCTACATAATTCAAATAAAAAATATTTATATTTTTCACTTAATATTTTAAACTAGATATTTTTATAGTCATATTCTTGTATTTCATATAATAATATATGTTCTTATAAAAAAAAAATTAATTTTTTTTTGGCAAACTGCTATGAGAGACGATAACACTCATTCTATTAATTTGGAATCCAAGATTACATATTCATTTGATTACAATTAATTATTCATATGAGATTTTGTTGATCTTAATGTCATTGGATGTTTGGCCCTTGAGGGAGAAGATTTCTTCCGTTTTACTTCCGTCCAACCTTGCTTCAGGTTGCAGGAGATATTCTATTCAATACAATTTTCCTGCTTTGCTGCTTCTTTAGATAATAAATTTGTTGAGACCAATGAAGATTCGATAGACTGAAAAATGGATTTCCCTTGTGAAATTGGTACAAGTGATTTGACAGGAGTTGTAGAGGCACTAACTACCTCTGGATCATTGTTTTAAGGAGCCATTAAAGGAGTATCCTTTGCCATAGGGGCAATTACGTAGTGGCTCGATTCAGCCCCACACCACCAAGAAGGTTGAGAAGAGACTTCACCTTGCACCTCAACTTGCTTCTGATTACATTGTGAGGTGCCATGGGTTGTTGAGGAACATTTTCTGCAACAAAAGGCAATTTTTTCATAATCCACTGGTTGACACCGACGTCTTTTTCCGACTTTCAATGAGATTTCAGCAGGTAGGCCTTTAGATAAATCAAATTCAACACATAAACGGTTACAAATAAAGTTTTCATAATTGATAGTTTCTTTCGAAATGCTATGATACTTACCTAGACCATTTGCAATTGCAATCAAGCACTCAATTTCCCAAAATTGCAGAGGAAGGTAGGGTAGTCTTACCCAGAAGAATGTCGAAGAAAAAGTCTCAGTTCGAGGATCAAAAGAGGGGAACCAAGGCTTCATGCATAGACAATCTCCCTGGCAGAACCACAGACCTGTGTTGAGGATTAGTTCCTTATCTTCTATAGATTCAAATTCCAAAATAAAAAAGCCCCTTTGCACATGGATAAATACTGATTTCATCCAACATATACTCTTTCCAATTTTCGCTTATCCAGGCATGAAGATTGCACAACTTTGGCCAAACCCTCATAAATCTGCATATCAGTGCGTGGCCTTTCAGATACTCCTCTCTGTCGAAGGCAATGTTGTCCAAACAAATTTCTGGAGCCGAATCAGAGTTTCGAATGTAAAATGGAGGTTTCAGAGCACAAGGGCGGGAAGGATAATGGGCTTGGGAAGGGGCCCCTGGCTGTTCCTTCCATCTCCGCATCTTATCTGGGGCATCGAGACCAAGAGCCTTTTTATATGACTTTGGTTTTCGAGGAGAACTGGCCTCCCCACCCGACGCATACCCCTGCAGAATTTGAGGATTCCTGGCCGCGCTCTTTGTAGGGCAAAATAAATCCTCAGTCGATGCCGCAGAAGTCTGGGCACACGGGACTTTCACCGATGGCGCAGAGGAGAAAGGGGGAGAGGGCATGGAAAAACCCTCGGCAACACGGGCAGGAGAAAACGAAGCACAGGAAACCATCGCGCGGAATATGTCCTTATAATATGTTATGATCAATACTTTGTCTTCAATTATATACTATTTACAGGTTGAATATCAATTTTTTTTTTCCATTAATATGAACTTATGATCCAAATTTATAGGAAGATATTTTTTAAAGAGAATTCTATTAAAATTAAGTATACAAGTGAATTGTATACTCATAGTAAATTTAATGGACATGAATCATTTTGAAAAGTTAACATATCTTTATATTATAAATCTAAATCTAAATTTAAGATTAAAAATTAGTATAAAAGATTGAAGCATGTTTTATTTATATAAGAGAGGATAGATTGTTTATATTTTTAAATGGCTGCAATTCTTAAAATTCATTTTGTGTCTAATCTATTTAAAAGTATCATCCTAGTTCATTTTTATTATCACATGATCATGTAGAATTCAAAATATTATGAAGAGTATCTAATTGAAATAGGAGAACACATTCATGTTCTCTATCACTAATATTTATGGATTTCAATTGTTATTTCTACATCATCAAATATCATTGTAGGTCCTAACTTCTAAGATGGAAATTAAGATCACTCTTCTTCATTATTATAGCAAGTCCCAAAAGTGGCTATTAGAACTATGTTAGGTTTTCCTATGTAAATATACATTAGAAAAATATATTATAGGCCAAATTCTAGAGAACATGTTGTAGCTCAATTGGTGTGGATAATAGTATGTTCCTTGATTTTATCATCTACCAAGTTTCAAATCCCTATATTAAGGGATGAGACTAAAATCATGTCCCATGTGATTTTGGCATAATGAATACTTTACATTCCTTGACTCCCAACTAATGAAGTATCAATTTGTACTCATAATATTGTTACCAATCAGTTGGAAAGATAATCTAAGTTTGATACAACCCTCTAAAAAATAAATCATGAAAGATAAATAGATCGATTTAAAAAAAAATATTGCACAAGTCATAATCCTCCATAAATTTCTAAAGAATGTCCACATCAAATTTTATCATTCTCTATTAACTAATGAAATTATATAAATCCCATGTACTTGGAATTTTCTTTAGCCCTTGGAAAGTTAACCATGGAGGACAAGAATATGTATCTAATTCTTTGGGAGTTCTCTATTAACTAATGACATTAAATAAATCTCATGTACTCAAATGTTCTTTAGCCCTTGAAAAGTTAATCATGAAGGACAAGAATATGTAACTGGTTCTTTGGGAGTTCTCTATTAACTAATGACATTAAATAAATCTCATGTACTTGCAATGTTCTTTAGCCCTCGAGTAGTTAATCATGGAGAACAAGAATATGTAACTGGTTCTTTGGGAGTTCTCTATTAACTAATGACATTAAATAAATCTCATGTACTCAAGATGTTTTTGATAAAAGGGGTAAAATGGGTTTTACAGGGACCTGAAACCACAACGTTTACAAAACAGAAAAGAGGACACAAAAGTCCAACCAAAAAAACCAGCTGCCCGAGAAAAGATCAGCAGCAACCAAACGAAATAGACCATAAAGGTCAAACCAAAAGGAACAACAAATGTACTCAGGATGTTCTTTAGCCCTTGAAAAGTTAATCATGGAGGACAAGAATATGTAACTAGTTCTTTGGGAGTTCTCTATTAACTAATGACATTAAATAAATCTCATGTAATCAAAATGTTCTTTAGCCCTCGAAAAGGTAATCATGGAGGACAAGAATATGTAACTAGTTGTTTGGGTGAGTTTCTTTGGGGATTGTTTTTTCTTGTGTGGATGGTGATCTCTTTGTAGGACTCGGGTCTTCTACTTTGTAATGTTTCTTTGATTTCAATAAATTTTTACCCTTTTCTTTTTCAAAAATATATATATTTTTTAATATAAATCTACATTTCTATACTATTATCTCAATCAACTTACCATGCTTAATTTTTTATTTATTTATATTAAAATTAAAATCAATTAATTTTATATATTGCATATAATTAACTTCTAAAAATTTCCGCATACAAAACGTAAGTACGAAACGTTGAAATGTTGTAAGGCCAGCCAAATAAAAGTTATAAAATATTTAAGTGATGGAATATTTATTCGTAAAACATGTCAAATTTTCTATGTTTTTTCTTAAAAAAACAACTATTCCACCCTTTAATAGTTTAAAGGTTATTAATTCATTTTTTTATTTCAAAATAGTAAATATTCCTCTGGTTCTTTCCAAAGAATCAAATACTAAATTTCATCTGGTAACAGCAAGCCCTAGAAGGTAACCATTTCGCAATAGTAATGAGGCGGACGGTATCAAATGGAATGCCAGAGGAATTTGAAAATAATGTAAAAAATTATCAATCTTACCAGGTAAATCCCAGGGCTCGCATTTGTAAAGATCAACCTCGGGAATAACCTCAAGTTCGATCTTCTGGCCATGAACTTTCCTTTTCAAATAATAATCAACCAACTCCTCATCCGTGGGATGAAATCTGAACCCTGGCGGCAAACTTGTCGGCGCCATGCCTCAACACCAATCTACTTCGTTATCCTACAAACACTCAAACCATTAACCACACCGCCTAATCAATTCTTCGGCTAATCTACCCAAATCTCGTCCCTCTATTCCCAAAAACCTTTGATCGATTCCCTTATTCCACCACGTCGATTCAGAAATTCGAAAGCCTGCAAATTGTTGTCCTATGCCTGCAAACAAAACATAACAAGCAAACAGCGTTAAACCCGCTCATAAGATCTGGCAAATTCGTTACAATGTTCTTCAAGCGAATAATTAGCTTACCAATAGACTTGAAAGACCCAGGCTTGTGAATTCCTTGCATGCGCAATTTGGAGATTGCCGGAGAATTCGTTGAGCGAGTAAATTTACGAGCAGGCTACGAAACATTTTATTCTTGTGAGACGTCTTGAAAAAGTTTGAGGAATCATCGAGAAGGCAATTAAAGCACGCACACGACACTTTACGCTTCGAGTTCTTTCCTACTTTGCATTAAATGTTCGGTGGAATAATTGTACGTGGCATTGGATAGATCTGAAGTTTCGTCGAAAGCGTCAAGGTAGTCGGTGACAGTGCCTATAGAATATTTGCAGGAAACTTCTCTAACGCACTTGTGCATGTATCTAACATAAGGAGTTCTATGCTGTTTATTTTACCTTATCTAGTGCAAGCATTACGGGAAAGGTCATGTTCCATTCATTGTATATGTTAATTAAAATCTCATTAAAAGATTTCAATCATATCAATAGTTATTCACTTGTGTATTTAGTAGTAAAAAAAAATAAAAATTAATTGTAGTGCAATTTTATTGGTACAAATAGTGTACAAATATTGAGACATGTGTGCATATGTATTGGATAAGCTATACAAATTTTAAACAAACAATTATTGAGGCAATAGAAAATGTATCAGATGTCACCTTGAAATGACCATTTTTTGACCTTTTGTGTGCATAACGATTCTTTCTTTGTTCATTGTAACTACCCAGAAGCCAAAACAATAGTAACCAAAAAAAGTCATCAAAATTTGGCATACCATTTAGGAGTTTAGGGTGCATGAAGTTAAGGCGGGGGACTACTAGGACCTCTCCACTATGTCAATTAAAGAAAATTATTATCTATGGGAAAACTTAAACAACACACTCTAATCTTTGACTTGTTTGGGTGTCTCATCAAAAATCACATTAGTTTCTTCAGTAGGTCCCACCTATTAGTGTGATTTTAGATGAGTTTCCTAAGCAAGTCAAAGCTTATAACGTCTTGTTTAAACTAAAATATTGTCCACACATATCAATAGCATCTATGATGTATGCATTCTTAAGGAAAATTACTAAAGAAACGGTGATTCTAGAGTATCTAGGTTTATGATATCACTTAAAGATAATGCTAAGTTATGTTCAAATAAAATATTTAGCTTTCCTTTGTTACCTTTCTTTAACATTTTTTAGATTTATAAGAATATGTATTCTTAAAACACTATTATATATTTCTATAAGTCATCTACAAGTTGTTGTAAGTGTTATATAATGTGCTATATTATTGTACAAGTTTCTCTAGGTGTCATATTGATCAAAGAGGCTTCATGTAACTAGATCATATCACAAATTGTGAGTGTTGCTTGGTAGCCTTCTTGATTTCATCCTAGTCATTGTCTATGTTCCAAACTACAAGTCATATCTCCACAACAACAATACCACATGGCTTAACTTGTTCATAATGGTTGTGAGTGATTGTGATAGTTGAATAGGAATGTGAACTAGCATGATTCCAACTAAGAATCCATCATGATCCATTTTGTTTAATAAACTACATAGTCATATTTTCAAGATAATGGCTTGATGAGGAGATAGCTATCTCACATCTACTCTCAAAGATATTGTATAGAACAAACATTATTCAAATTTGATGTTGAATTGCTAATATAGTTTTCAATTATCTTTTCAATTTTCCTATCTAGTTATACTTTACATTCTCTATCATAAATACTTCCACACATGTAAACTAATTGAATCTCTTTGATTAGATTCTCTATTGAATTCTAGTCTAGGCCTTAAATCAATGGTATCATAGCAAATTCACTTTGTATCATTTATTAGTGGCATTTGAAAAAAGATTTTTTGGATTCCCACTCACATGAAGTTTGAATATAAGTTATGGCTCAAAAATAATAACCCTTAATTGTAGCTTTGTTCATATCTATAATAATAGGAAATGCACTTTGAAATTCCTTTGACTTATTTTTTGGCTTTTTACCTCTTTTAATAGCATGCCTTATATTTAGCCTTATTAATCCTTGTCCATTTTCCTTTTTCCTATGTCTTTCTCGCTTTCCCATGTGATCTTTAACCATTATTAAGGATGTCTTGTTTCTACTTCTTATGTACTACTTATCCTTTTCTAAGGTCCTCAATTTAATATCTGTATCTATCCTCATGTGTAGTGAATATTTTCCCTTCCTTTCCTTAAATATCAAATTTAATGGATTAATTAAGCTTAAAATTATGACCATCTAATCACTCATGGTGCCCTTTACTTCCCTAGAAAGATGAACTTTGTAAAATAAAGGGTCATTGTTGTAATTAATTACACCCATTAGAGTAGAAATAAACAACTTATTTTATCACCAAAACTTTATTTGAGACACAACTAATATGTTCTCACCTCTTTGTTGACTAACAACTATCCAAAAATAAATGAATAAGCCTCTCCTTCCCTCCTTTCAACAATAGAATTCATAATCTCTTTCATTTCTTCTTTTGAGCAAGACAACATCTTGTATTGGCAATCTCAAAATTGACCTCGTGTTGATGTGTTTGCATAGGTGCAAGTGCTCTAAGATACCATCTTTCAACCCATTTTATATTTTCATATGCAAGTTACATTGACTTATTCTATAAAAGTGAAAAAAAATTACAAGTTTCTACTCCACATAGTCAATTTCCACACATCTAAAGTTTGAACTCTTAAATGAATAATATTTGTGGATCCACTTTCTAGGTCACAATCCTATCATGGTAGGATTTTTTATTCTTCCACTATCCAAACGAATAATTGAACTTTACGCTTTTAGAAAATACCTAGGATAATGTTTCATTACTTGAATCCATAACTTTGCATTCATATATAAATATTACTACATCCAAATAATTTAGCTACTCATTAGTAAGATTTATTTTCACACATGATCTAAATCCATCATGCTCTCCTTTACCATGCCCTTGTTAGATATTTTTTATGGATCCTAGACATACCTGATAAAATATTCATTTTAAAAAATCCCCATATAATTGTTTGACCAAATGAGATGCCATGCCATCTAGATTTTTTCTCTTAAACTATCATAAAATACATTGAAATATTAGCATATAAACTCTTATGAATGTAACTAAATTCTATTGACTCCTTTAAAAAAGTGGGCATTGTTGTACTACCAACTACATGTCTATGTGTACTAAATTGTACTATTGAGATTGAACCTCATCCTATGGTGAAAGAGTGTATTTTTCACACTGTAACAACTAAAAGTATGTTTTCCATCAAGAAAATTTATTTTCCCATATGTAAAATTGTTCATCAAGCCACCAAGGATATTGAGAGTATTTTATATTTTTTTTAAGATTTGTTCTTGATCTACAAAATTGTATGAAATAGATCCTCATGCATGCATTCTCCCAAGAATAGAAAGGTTTCCACATCTATTGCATTCTCTAGAATTTAATTCCATATTTCAAGTAAAAAAATTATTCAAACTTTTTATCAAATGATAAATTTGTTATACATTCTCTTACAAATGGTAGGTTAAAAGCACATTCTTGCACAATTGGCAACTACGAAAAGTGTCACATGTAGATTGAAAAATCCCATAACAATAAAGAATTACGCATAACTTTTAGAATAGAAAGTGACCTATTAAAATTGTGAATAAACATGAGATGCGGGATCAAATAGGGAATGATAAAACCTTCCATGCAAGAGAGATGTAAAAAATAATCTACCATATCACCAACAAGAAAAACTACAAAATAAACCTAAAGAGTCTTCAAGGAGATCCTCAAGAGATAATACAATTAGGGTGATTTCTTTATATGAGAAACCCTAAATGATCAAGGGATTAGATCATGACAAGTGTCATCATCCTATATGATGAGACAAAATTATCTAATAAAATCTCACTTCAGTTCACATAAAAAAGAACTACTAAGTTTAGCTTTTGTGTATGAGAATAAATTAGCCTAATATATAATTAAATATTAATTAATTATTAGCTATGCATGATTACTCTAACACCCACCTTAAGATGAGCTTAGGGAGTAGGTAAAAAACCCGAAAAAGATAATGCATAAAAATCAAAGAATTAATGATGGGTCTTGGAAAATAAGGCCCGATGAGATACCCATATAAAAATAATTTAATTTCTCACAAGTGGAGAAAAAAGGAGAAAAAATCATGGGAAAAATCCCTCTCCAAAAGAGAGAAAAATGAATGAAGGTTTGAAAAGCCTCCAAAACAATGTCCCAAAAAGAATAGGTATGAAGAACATCACAGACACATGAAGAATTTGTAGACAATTGTCGAATAATGAATGATATAGTATTAAAATGAATAACCTCATCTAAAACAAATGAGATCAAGATCAAGAAGACAAGAATTTGTATGAGTACCCCCAATGTAGCTACTCAAATCAAATGGCAAATAAAGGTAAACATCTAGAAATTAAAGATACAAATAGCATAGGTACAAATAGTCTAAAGAATATTGATCAAATGTAAATGGAAGGTCACCTCTAGAAATAAGAATGCAATATTGTCCATATGGTAAATGCTCCATCTCACTAAAATGGATGGGGGTGTTATCATAATAGTGGTTTACAATTCTTGAGAGGAACGAATTTTAGCTAAAATCGCATATTTTTAGAAAATATAATGATTTAAGCCTTAAAAAGTTCCATTTTAAAGATTCCAATTGAAGAGGGTTTGATCAAATCACCTTAGATCAAACCCCCTTGGATAGAACCTCGCTAGTTTTAAACCATACCTATAAATGTATCTCCTTTACACCTATCAAAATGCTGATAAAAAATCACTTTTGATTTAGATTTTGGGGAAATTAAATGAATTCATTTAAAATTTATTTCAAATGATTATGGTATTCCTCAGAACAAGCTATCCAATGAATATAATTTTAATATGTTTTGGTTTTGTTATATATTTGTTTTTTAAGTTTTATTAAACATAGGTTTTTCATCGAAAATGAATTTCTTTGTTCTTCACATGTGGAAAAATAGAAGATTATCAAAAAAAAAAATTGAAAAATATGAGTGCACCAGATATTGAAGTCCTTGATCCAACTAAAAAAATAAAATAAAATTTTGACATATACAAAAAAGTTGCCACGTTAAGTCGCGTTGTGTCTAAATTGTAATTCATTTGACTTTGAAACTTGATTAAGGAAAAAATATTCAATAAAAACTATCTAACCAAGTGGAAGCACTAGATATCGAGGAACACAAATCTAAATTTGAAAGAATTAGAATTTTATCCTTCAGAAAAAAAAGTTATGCGCTATACCTGTGTCACTTTTTTAAAAATGTTGTTTTCTGAAAAAATCTATTTTCATGGGAGATGGAAAAGAAGTAATTTGATTCCAAAAATTTTGAAAAAATATTTTAGAATCTAGACAAAAATTTGATGAGACTCTAGTTTGCACCATCTTCAAATTCCTCACAGTTTAGCCGCTATAGGTGCCCGAATGTGAAGATTTAGTTAAAAATAATAATTTCAGTGTCCAGTTTGGCCAAAAATTGTAAACCACTATTATGGGATCCCCCATGGGTAACTATTCATTGCATCTGCCTAGTACATGGGAACTAAAACTAGATGCATAGATCACTCCAAAAATTAAACCAATGAATCATTGGCACCAATAGTAGAAACCCCCTATAATGGAGAAAGGGAGAGCCAAGTAGGTCCACTAAAATTGTGAGTTGCTAAGAAGTGCATGTACAAGAGCAAAGAACATCTAAATTTGTATGTGAAAGTACCTATAATTGAAAAATGGTGTGCAAACAAGGCATACATGCATGAGGAAAGAATCATTGAGATTTGATGTTGTCGTGGAAGGAAAATTCATTTGATAAAGGTGTGATGGCAAAAAAAATGGCACTACACAACCCTCTTATGGAAATTTATACATCATAGTGCAAGTACATAAGGCATGTTAAAATGTGTGAAATCCCCAAATGGTAAACACCAAAATGATAGTTTATCTCAATGCATTGATAAAAGAGAAGTTGCATGCAAAAAGATGTTCAAAATGCACAAATAGGACATAATGCTAGAAATATACTTAGAACAACCTAAAATAAGTCATCCCATGCAAACATGAAGTTTCCAGAAGCTAAAATGTCTAAGTAATTCACCAAAATGTGAAAACATGGAAAACAAAAAATGTACTTGGAGAAAATCTATAAAAATTGCACGCATAGCTGCGAAGAGCTCTGAAAGAATTTTCCAATGCCACTAGAATCACAAAAGGCCAAGAAATGGATCACAAGTTATCTCACAACAAGACATTATGATGGATTACTCAAGTACAATAGTTTTCTCATCACCAATACTAGATTTGGAACTCAATATCTAGTATTGATAAGAATGATTTTCATTTTGAGGGTTATCCTATTTACCTAAGATAAAATTAGAAAAAAAAATCCTAAAAGTATCATAATATGTAATTTTAATATCATAAGTTCACAAAATATAAACCTCGCATTGGACTATAAATATAGTCATTTAATTTTATGAAAATAATTTTTTGCACTAATTCAAAGATAATGTGCAATTATTATAATTCCATAGAAAAATTATAAATGTGTGATGAATCCATTTAATACATCATCTAAAATTGATTTTGGAATATTTTCTTAACATCTTAAATATAGGTGAAATTTTAAAATTTGATTCTCAGTTATTTAACATGTGAATTATTATATATAGAATAGTTGTCATATTTTCTTACATGAATCATATTTTTTAATATTCTCAATAAAAAAATAATTTTAAATATAACTATAGTGTATAAAAATGCATCCCTTTACATTTTCACACTTGTTTGGATCCTCCTAATTAAAATGGACTGAATAATGCCTTAATTTAGTGTTGAAAAATGTATCCCTTTACATTTTCACACTTGTTTGGGCCCTCTTAATTAAATTGGACTTAATTAGGCCTTAATGAGCCCTATTATTCATATACAATCCTAATAAATTACATTTTCCAAAGGGGAAACCCGACAATAATTAATTCCAACACATAACACTTTACCTTGAGCAATGTGTGTTCCAAGAATAGAGACTTGGGACCCATTCTCCCATGGGTGAATGGATCCTCCCTGGACCTTTGAACTTAATTTAAAATATTTTTTTGATGGCATTTTAAGGTCCCTGAATCCATATTTCAATGTTGGCTTGTAATATTTGAATTTTGAGAAATTAAGGATACATACCTATAAATAAAAGGTTATTTTATTAAGTTTCACATAGAACTTTTATGATATTTCAAGAGAAATTTCATAGGAGAAAAGTTGATGATCAAGAGCATTCAAGAGAAGAATTGTCAAAGATTTATTATAGAATTCTAGATCCAATCATCATGTCAAATTCTTCTTGCATCATGCATGTTTTTGGAGCTAACATTGTGATGTAGGTTTCAAGATCAAGTTCAAGCATTCAAAACATTATTTCAAGTATCAAGATCCACATCCATTGAAGCCATCTCATGCAAGTTGTAGAACTTCTAATATCTACATTACCAAGGTTCATTCAAGGGTTTGTTGGGTGGTAACATAGCATTTTTCATTCTTCATTCCCTCTTTCATGCTTTATTTCAATTAAGGGTTTAATTACCCAAATGGGGTTTGACCAAGGAAAACCCCTATTCACCAAAAATAAATAATTTTCCCCTCTTGTGTGTGTGTTGCAGATTTAGGTTGAAGAAGAATTGAAGACCTTTCAAAGTGCAAGGTTAGAAAAGTTTTGAAAGTTACAAAAGTAACTGTCAAAGTTGTTGTCAAATCACAAAATCTCACCTATAGATCTGATTTTTGAATTTTTGACACTAAAACCTGGACAAATCAAAAGCTACATATTAGCATTAGAGGCTCCCAAAAGTTGTTGAAAAACCTTGACAAAAGACCCGTTCGCCCATGGGTGAATGAGTCCCAAGCAACCTCCTAAAAGTGACTTTTGGTGACTGGTAAACATCATTCTACCCTTCTTAGATTTACAATTAGTTTTTTGTCTCTGTTAATTGACCTTTATATTGTTGTTTCAAGTTTGAATTGGCATAATTGGGTTGATTTTCTATTTTTACTTTTTCTCCCAAAAGTGTTGTTTGAACTTGACCCCCATCCTCAAAGCATAAGGAAATCTATAGATTCTTACATTGAGTTGATACACCTAAGGGTTGTTAGTCAATTCTTTGTGGGGATCTCATTTCCTAATGAAATAAATGAAAATAGGTCCATCATGCACCCCTCGTGTTACCATCCCATAATTGATCAAAACCTTTTTTACATTGTTTCAATAACATAATAATTTTAATTATATTTTTTATTAAAATAATATTAATTATTGTAAAAGAAATTATGGAAAAAAATCCTACACAGCCATAGAAAATAAAATAAAAATGAAAGAATAAAATTAGAACCTAAATTATACTAAGACAATGTCACCTATTTATATATGATGACATCAATAACTACCGCTTTGTGAACATGCTCACTATCATGCTACATAAATTTGATACTATGCATAATTCTAAAACTAAAATTAATTAGAACATTAAAAAATGATATATTATAAACATACTTTTAATTTATTTCATAATAAATCTAACGAGAAAATATATAATATTGATCCTAGAATGACCCCATATTTAAATAACAAAGTTATTCCAACTTTTTTAATGTAGTTTGTCTTTCATCCATCATCTCAAGCATTGTGATCAATTTTAATTTATTAATATATGATGAGTCTAAAAGATATTATTATCTAGATTTTAATTAAAATCTCAACATTTCACTACAACACCATTGATCAAAGTACACACTCTATCCAAAAATGAGTCACACTTGCATCTTTCACTATTACTTTTCCAGTGTTACTTAGCTACTTCCCTCACATGTGAATGATGTTGTATTTATAAAGTTTCCATTATTTTCCATGAAAGTATGATAGAAAATACATGTGCAAGGAACCATCAAGATTTATGTTTGTAAAGTCACTTAACATTTTCCTCTTTATTTCTTATCAGTGAAGGGGGCAATTAAACAATATCAGGTTAATTGCCATATCTAAAAATCTCTACTTCATATGGAATATCATTAACAACCCAAAAATCATAGAAATGTCTATTGACACTATGATTCAACAAAAATTAAATATATTTGCATCTCATAGTTCTTTTAAGTTGATAATTTTCCATATCTCCACATACACACACAAAAAATCATATCATACATAAAATTTAAAATTATACTCACATTAAAAATAAAAATGAAAACAAAATACATGTATACTTACAAATCACACAATGAAATATAATATCCACACTATTACACATGCTTTTTCTTTTAACTTCTATTTTTTTAACTAATTGAAAAAAAGACAAAGAAAAATTAAATATCTTAAATCATATAATCAATTATTATAATATTCCCCAAATTAAAACCAATTTGATTGATATAAAAGCTTGAAATGATTTCAATCTTTTCATGTCACCTTGTCATATTCTTATATTTTCTTTTAGGGATTGGGTTGGATGCTCTTATTTTTTAAGAATCTTTTTCTTATAGAGGTCGCTTCCTCCCTTGAATGTGGTTTTTCCTTTTTTAGTTTGTTTGATAACACATCCTTTAATTGTATGTATCGATGGTTTTTTTGGTTTCACTTTTCAATCATTATCACTTATTATGCATCACAATATTTGTATGATAAATTAGTTCTAGGTTACCTTCTATGTGAGGCTCCTTGGATTTCAAGATTATTTCTTTATTTTTACTTTCTTTATTCAATACTTTATTTATTCAATAATTTTTTCTTTTCTTTTTTGCATTTTATTTATTTTTTATGTTTTTTTTTTGTATTATCTTATTGTTTAGTGGTCTCATATTGATCACAAAGGAGATGTTACTATTAGACATCTAACAAGAATTTACTCTTTAATAGGTGTTTAATTCTTATCTATAATTCTTCTAACTTGATTCCATTTTTCTATTGAATCACATTTTGAATCTATTGGGTGTGGGAGATATTAGTGTTGCCACTCCCAAGAATCCATTTGGAGGATTCCTTGCTAAGGCTTGAGGCTAATGTACATGACCCAATAATTTGATCTTGTATTGTGAGGTTGTTGGTGCAGGATGGAGCTTGTCCTTAATTATTTATGGAGGAAATCTCAATAGAGTCTCCTAGTATAGGATTAATCTTCTCTATATGCTATAAGCGATGAGCTAGGTGTCTTTACTACTATCTTGATGATGGTTCATAGAGTGTGATCCAAAATATTAACACAAAAACTTCAACACAATCTAATCTAAAAATTATAATAATCAATATAATAGATTGTGGAAACTTGATCTCATTAATATCAACTTTGTTGTTAATTTTGTGTTTATAATCTCAATAGAAACTAAACATCAACATAAAAATCCTATAAATTTATAGGAAACAAAGTTGAAGAATCTAAAAGAATTCAAGAGTGAGGCATCATCTAGAGGTAATGAATCTGCCTCAAAGATTTATCATAGAACAAAAGCATATGTCATAATACTATTCCACAAACTCATCGTTTTTTCTTACAGAGAACTCTCTGAATTATGACTGACAAAGCCAAGCACTCAACTTGACAGGATTAGATCCAGAAGCCAAATTGTTTTTGAAAGACTCAAATTTATTAGTTAAATTACTATCAATGATAATGACAGGAAGGAGCTATGGAAATATAGAAGCACAGTTTTATTTCCTCACCAACCTAGGCTACCACCCTCTCTCTTACTTTGTCTTGGTAATTTTTTTATCTTTTAAACGCTGATTTAGAGTCCCAAATTCTTATCCATCGTTATTTTCAATGCAATTGAACCAAATCTCAACTGGCCAATCTCAAATGTTTACTTTGGAGTTTCATAAAGAACACTCCTAAATGCAAAGGAACCCATACTATAATCTACCTTCAAATTTCACGATACCCATATGATCCTTTTGTCGAAAGTCAAAGTCGTTTTACCCAGGCATAAATATGTATTAACCTGTATTCAAAGACTGTTAATTTAGCTTCAGTAACTTTATTTGAATTACTTAATGGTTTTGGTGTCTTTTATATAGGAATACCAGACCATAAGATCGGAGAAGAGATTGAAATGGGTGACAAGTGGGGCATGCTATTCATTTCTATTCGCACCCAGATTTTAAATACGCAATCCCAAATTTTGTGATTTGTGCAAAGAGTATTGCCCAAACTAACCATGCCTACAAGGCAAGGTTCACTGGTAAAAACAATATTTTAATTTTAGGGTGACACAATCTATTCAGTCCAACTATTTTATTACAGGCATGGCACAGTTTGTCTGCCAGGTAATCAATCTCTTTATCCTCGAAAAACACATATCTGGCATAGAATTGGGTGAATGCCTTTGACACGTAGAATCCACGGCATCCCCTTTTCCTCTGCGAAACAGACATGGGATTGCTGCTAACACCACAAGGATGCAAACCAGTGGTTATGGTTGCCAAATAATCTTTACACATTTCCAAAGGTTTCAGTTTTTATATGGGCTTCTCAAATCTTTCAGTTGCTATTTACTGTGATTGATATTTATGTAGACCATTTCCTTACACGACCATTACTAACTCCACTTGTTTCAAATGATTACCTTGAATTTAACTGGCTTCCATAAACCTGAATCCATCCACTATTTCAGACTTAATGAAATCCATCTATAGAATGTTAGCGAGCTAATGTTTTAGCAACACAATCTGAAATATTATAATAAAGTAGAGAGTCCAAAGGACTTGGATTAGAGCTTGGTTTTCTCCGAAAGGTATATTTGGTATCTAAACTGTAAAGATGTTGCATGAACTATTCTAAAACACTCTATCCAGATGATTCCACATGTATCTCAGAAGGATATCGATAAATATTATTCTATAGAGTGTTAAGCGAGCTAATGTTTTAGCACCGCAGTCTGAAATATTATAATAAAGCAGAGAGTCCAAAGGACTTGGATTAGAGGTTGGTTTTCTCCGAAGGATATTTGGTATCTAAACTGTAAAAACGTTGCATGAACTATTCTAAAACACTCTATCCGGATGATTCCACATGTATTACAGAAGGATGTCGATAAATATTATTCTAATCTGAAAAAGTGCGGCAATCCCAACCAAAAGAATATAAATCTATAGCATACCTTCTGCAGTTTAGCTGGTAACTGTTAAAAAGGTTCTGGCACGGAATCTTTAAGCTGTTTAGGAATAAACTGTACATTAAACATTCTTTGCTTCAGACGTTAAAGTACAAAATGACGACAGCGTATATGTCATGCATGTTTATTACTTGGTTAACTAGATCTAGATATCATAGTAAATGAATTAATAAAGAAGAAGGAATTATTCGATTTAACTTTTGCTGATGCAACAAAAGATGTTGAATGAGCAGATTGTACATATTTGGAAAGTTTTTCCCATCGAAACAAACATTAAATGCTGAGCTTGTCACAAAGTTTTTAGCCCTTCAGAATTATTTATCTAGTGGATCTGACTCATGCGCTTGAAAATCTCACCTCTGCGTCTGAATCCTGCCGCATTATATAACTATTAAAGAAGAGATGTTGTTCCTGCATGTCTAACAGACCTCCGAGATTATAGTCTTGGAAACATTGGTTATTCAATGCAAACGAACCATCTTCTTCTTCTTCTTGTCGTCCAGCATTTGGTTTCTCTTGCTCACTATCGAAGCCTCTTCCAGAGTGGAAATTATCAAGATGGTTTGTATAATTATTCCGCTGAGAAGCCTTTGCTTCTTGGTAAAGTTGTTCTACAATGTCTGCGTCTTCGACAGTTGATGAATTAACTTGCTCGAAGTATCTAGCAAGCATTCTCGACTCGGAAAGAGTTAGACCCTCAAATTCACGATTCTCCACAACCTGCCCAACCCAACAGGGGAAAATATCATTTCAGTAATTAATGTTCTGAGATTTCCACAGGATATAACTGTCTCCATGGAAAATTATTGGATGAAACGTATGAAACATTGCAATGCAAAAACAGGGGATTGAGAAATGGACATTGAAGTTTTTGAGGTAAACAACATATTCTAATTTTTAATTTGTTTAGGTGCTTCATTTTAAATTATAAAAAACAAAGAAGTAAGATGAACCACCTAAACAAATCAATAATTAGATTGTGTTATTTAAACCCCACCACATTGAAAATATCTGCAACATTATACCTTGGCATGGCAGCTTGTAGACTCATTGGATGACTGGTAAACATTGCAGCTATGAGCTTCATCAGGCAGGAAGTGTGACCATCTGTTTGCAGGTGTATTGACACTCATAACGGCAGACGTTTCCGAATTTGTTTGGCCATTATCTTCCATTTTTACTGGTGATAATCCTTCGGTCAATGCAGGCATCTTGTCATTAAAGAAATTGTCAGTATCTTCATATGGCTCTCCATATTTGGGTCGTGGTCCGCTTTTCTTGAAGACTCGACACAGAGAATAAGCATCCTACATTTCACATCATAGTAAGAGAACAGAACTACATCGATTTCAATGTAAATAACTATTCACCATTTTTTAATTTTATTCACTGTTCAATCCTTAAAAAGAACGATTGTAATCACTATACCATAAATAGAATGGCGATATTCTAAATGATTTTTAGTATTGACCACACCATTTGAAGCTTTGAAAGAACAAAATATTACCATGGGCCACAGATCTTAACTCCTAATTAAGCATATGAATATATTTGTGTGTACAAAAAGTGTAAGGGAAGGGATTCGAACCTGCAAACAAGCCGAGCCCAGGCATTCCTTCTCTTCAAGACGATATTCATGCATAACCCAGTTCGTTCGAGAACCACGAGGAGCACGTCCTTTGTAAAAGACCAGTGTCTTCTTCATTCCAATGGCCTGCATATGAGAGCTAACCTTGCGGTCCTTTCCTGTAGCCTTCCAATAACCTGCTTCTGTTGCTCTGTTAGTTCGTGAACCATTTGGATACTTCCTGTCCCTTGGACTGAAAAAGTACCATTCCAGATCTCTCCCTGGAAGGAAAGATTTCTCTGCAAATTTCAACACAGAACAATCTTTCCTAATAAATAAAAAACGCTTAAAACTTTTCATCTATAGTTATATATCACTTTGTTCTGTAGAATTAATAGAAAATCTCGTTAGCTTTACGAGAAGCGAAATTTGGGACAACACCAAACATCCTATAGGAATTATGATTCCAATTAAGCTCCATGAGATTCATCAGGAGAAAGCAATAAAAGGCTGCAATTTGAACGCTGCAAGGTCAATTATCTCAACATCCATAGATTGTGAACGTGAAGTTGATAGAAAATCAAATTCACAAAGTATATCTCAAAAAGAAATCATTCTAATTGACAAAAAAATCTCATAAGCCAAGGTCCTAGGTTCGAATCCTTGCTAATTGAGAAAAGCATATAAAAAGCATTTCTCTTACCAGGTAAATCCCAGGGCTCGCATTTGTAAAGATCAACTTCCGGAATAACCTCAAGTTCGATTTTCTGGCCATGAATTTTTCTTTTCAAATAATAAGCAACCAACTCGTCATCAGTGGGATGAAATCTGAACCCTGGAGGCAATGTTGTCGGTGCCATGGCGCTAACAGAAAACTATTTCCTTACCTTACAAACAAACAAAAGATTAACCAAACCACCTCTGAACTAATCTGGCCAAATCGCGACCGGGTCTTCCAAAAAACGTCGACCGATCTCCTTATTCAGCCACTTTGCTCCTAAAAAAATCAAAACCCTGCTATCAATTCTTCTATGCCTGCGAAGAAAACAGACACCATTAAACAAGCTAAGGAGATCGGAATTTTTACAAATTTTCAAGCAAGCTAATTGCTTACCGACAGCCTTAATAAAACCAGGCTGTATAAGAGAATTGCACGTATATACAACATGGAGATGACCTGCACTTCGACCGACTTACGGATAGTAAGAGTATGCGTTAGGCAGGTAAAACTTTTAGGCGTCTGCACTGCAATTTATTCTTTGGTGACGGAAGCGTCTGGACAAAGATTAGAAGAATGTGATTAAAGTACAAACGCAGCCTTTATGCCTCGACTGAAAACGACGTTACGCGGTGCGGAATGGCGGCTCGATAAAAGCTTAAACGTAGCTGGGTTAGTGTAGAGGTGAAGAGTTCGTCCCCTCACACTTTGGGAGGTTAAGGTGGCATCCTCCATAGTTTTCAAGTTTGCTCTAGTGAAGAGGTGAAGCATGCGTCCCCTCACACTTTTCTCCTAATTTTTACCACACTTTGTATGGGCGTTTTTATTTGAATAGATGTAAGTAAATAGTTTGGATTCTATTTATTTTACATTCAGGTTTATTAAAAAGACATGTTATTTTATTTAATCTAGTTTTTATATTAATATTTTTGAAGGTTAAATGATTACACTATAAAAAAATTAGATTCATTTATTGTTAAAAAGTAATGATGTATGAAATTATAAGTGATCAAAGTATAAATTTTAATGATTTTTTAAAATATGTTGAAAGCATATTATGAGTAATAATGTATTACATTTATATAGGTATTATGATACTTTTTTAATGGATATGAATTGTTTGATTATAACGTGCATAACAATTAAATTAGTCTTGACACTCTCAATTTAAATTGATTTTTTATGGCCTTCGACTAACTTAATTTAATGTTACTTTTACCCACCAATTCACATGTCAAAAAGTTTAAATTATATACTCAGGATTTATTAAAACGTCACCCTTAGAACTTTATTAATTGTGAGAGATTATCAATTATTGCCCTTGATCATGCATTAAAATGAAAATAGTCAAAATCCTCTATCTTAGCTTTGTCTTTGCATCAATAATCACAATTATACCAACTCTTATATCAACAAACATTAAAACCCTAATTCTTGCAATTTGTCTACAACACATGCATCCATTACACTTCATCCATTGCATCAAGTCTCCATCTCTCATTATAATATCACTAAATTACTTCTAGCTAGTAATGCATCTATTGCACATTCTAATTATTGTGTCTTTAAACATGTCTAAACATTGTTGAGCCAATTTACAATGCTTAACTAAAATTGAGAAAGTTTGAAGGATTCCCTATTGCCATACAAGTTCTAGTGATAATTTTTAACAACGCTGTGCTTTCTATTTTTAAGGTGCAAACATAGAGAAGTGACTTCTACAAACAGAGATGAACAACTTCTACAAAAAACCAAAACCTTATCTTATCAAAGATCAAGGTTATATAAAAGGATTACAAATGTCATTTTATGGTCAAGGATGATCTTAAAAGGTTTAGTGTGGTCTTGATTCAATTATTTGCATAGTTCAATATTTTATAATGTGTATACATCATAGTCATTTGTTTCCATGTCTAATATTTCTAGGTATAAGTCATCTATCATAATTAAATCAATATCCTTCACTTCTAACTAAACTAGGTACTTAATTGTTTTAGTACTTGTTATATCTTAGTTCTAAATTCAAGTGAATATATAAACATAGCTATTTTATCATGGTCAATCTATTATTAATTTCTCTATTGTATATATTAGCACTAGATATTTTCTAATGGGCTATTTTATTCTTCTACATAGCTTGATGAACCCAACTAATCCCATACCCCATTATAACCCTAGGGTCTATTCTACTACCATGCTATTTTGAAAATTTGATAGTCTTGATTACTTTCTTATTTTACTTAATATCTAAAATCAGTTTACACTTTCATTACTTTGACACATAGGGTTTAGGCCTTTATTATTTATTGCATCTAGTATCACAACCCTCCACCTTATCTTAGCTTGTGCTACATTACTATATCATTCACCATTGATTCCCACATACAGTTGCCTTTCCTTCCTACCCATGCATAATTTTTTGACTTCAATGTGTTCCTATATTGTGTTACATTTAATTTTTATCCTTGATGAGATCACACCCTTCTACCCCATTAATAGTAGTTTATTTTCTATGGGGGTGTTATTTAATTGTATATGCAATTAGTCAATCTTCACAAAGCTTACCATTAGATTCCTTTCCTTATTAGATGCACTCTTTACACTTGCTTATGATCTTCATCTTGACTATGCTTCTCTTAAGTCTAGTGATAATTATTTTAATAAGCATAGTGCTTTTTTACATTTAAGGATTTTTTATTCATAATTTTTATGATGATTAATTATGTGATGTATATTGTCTGTTTCCTACATCACATGCTATTTATTTAATTTGAGATGAATATATTGATGTTAATAAGGTTTTATTGAGTGATGATAGTGGAATTATTGTTTCTAGTTCATACATTATTTGTGAAACTATGTTAGGTCTACATATAATTCCTTAGCTCTAACTTCCATGGATATATCTAAGGCTTATGATTCATGTGATGATTTTCCTCTAACTAATGATGATGATGCTTCCTTCTTCTCTCTTGATAATTTTTCTCACCTTTAAGGATCTTTGTGATGTTTTACTTTCTTTATCACGTAATGTTACAAATGATTAATTATTATTCTCAACTAGTAAATTCTATTGATACACATGCCAATACCTTTTTAATATCATGTTTCATATCATTTGCCTTATAGTGCAAATATTATTATAGAAACATTGATTGATGCATTTACTTGTGATATAAATGGATATCATAAAGGTGCATATTTACATGTTAATTTTTCATGCATTATGTACATGTAAAAAACTGATTAATATTTATTGTGGCTTAATTCTATTAAGTACCAATATAAAAATAATATAAATACTTCAATTAATAAATATATATTACAACTCAATAATAGAATTACTTTAATATTTTTAAAATATAGATCAAACCCATGAGGCAAGAAACACACCATACAATGCTCCTTAATAGAAGGAATCCACTCAACAATAGATCCTGATATGAGATTCAAACACATTCAATATTCTTCACCCTTTTTGCTACTTGTTTTATTGTCTCGTGAAAGAAAATAGTCTTTATATTTTTATTTTTATTTTGTTTCTCTCATTCTTCCTTTGATTTTTCTATTCAAGATTCATCAAAGTTTTTGAACTTGCTCTACATTCACTTTTCTTTGGTCTCCATTATTTAAAATCTTGTAATGCTACTTTTTTCTTTCTATGTGTAATGCTGAAAAATTGCATCCTATGCAATTTCACATTCCATAACCTCCCCTTTAGATTAATTAAATTTAATAACTCCCCTTAACCTAACCTTAATGTGGTTTGTATGATAGATGATAGAAATCAAGATGGCAATGTTTTCTATGGATGGTGTTGTGCATGCCTGTGCAGAGTAGGGGAAACCCTAGCCGCATCTTTGCATGTTGAAGTTTATGTGTTGGGGGTTGTGTAAGGGGCATTTGGAGGGGTTTGGACTTGGTTAGGTGTTTTTCTTATTTCTATGGTGATGTTTTGGGGTTTTTTTTGCTACATCTTTTATTGTTCATTTCCCTCTCAGTTATGGGGTGTGGCTCCTATGGGGTTTCTTTTGCATGCAATTTTTTTTTGTCTCCTTTGAACAGATCAAGTGTGGGGGCTACAGTTTATGGTATTGGGGATTCTACTTTTCTGTGGCCTCATATTTGTAATAGAAAAATACAAAGTGCTTCTTAGAGTGTAATGGATTCTTGAGGAGTGGATCATGTTGATACTTCTTCTTCATTGCATCCAAAGGCTGTGGAGCATTTAAATAAAATTTTAGCTAGGGATGGTTCTCTTTTGGAGAAAGGATTTACCAAAATCTAGAAAGTGAATAGTTGTTTTGGAGTGATGCCAAGACTATCTTGTCTTGGTGATTCAGCTAGAGTCTATCTTGAAGGGTGTTTCCTACTTGAGCAATCATGTTGTAATCAATAAATTCATGGGTCTTTGACTCTCATTGTCAGCACTAGAATCTTGGGCACGTCAAACTTGGAACCCTGAAGGTGATATGGAGGTAATGATGGTTGCTAATAATTACCCTTTGGTTGTGTTTACATGCATTGCTAATAGAAATAGGGTTTTTGATAAAAACCCTACTTTTTTAATCAAATTGCTCTCTTTATGAAACCTTGGCATGTGGGGTTTAATTCGGCTAAGGAGATTCCTTTGAGGGTTCCTGTTTAGGTTTGTCTTCCTACGATTTTGCTTGAGTTTTGGAGAAGTGACCTTTTGCACATGATTACTCTTTCTCTTGGCAAGTCGGTTGGTCTAGCTTAGCAAACTCTTGATAAGAAGGTTATCTCTTATGCTTGTATTTGTGTTGAGATAGATTTTAATAATCCTCTACTAGATTCTTTAGATATATGCAATGCTTCCTCTTCTTGGATTCAACACCTTGATTATGAAACCCTTACTTTCATATGTATTTTCTATGAAAATGATCATTTATAAAGGAAATATTCCTGATTCAATTAGGTGGATACTATAGCTAGGTCTCCCTCAAGCTATGTTCCCAAGAATGATAAAGGGAAAGCTCCTTTGGTTGAGGGGGCTATGGATAATAAGGGATTTCTTATTAAGCCTCAAAATAAAGGGATAAGTCAAAAGAGGACTCTTAAGGATAGATAGAATGATGGTACCTTTAACTGGTTTGATGTTCTAGATTATTTAGTTCAAGAAGAGGGAATTCTAGACATGCATCCTACCCATGGTGGTTCCTTGGAGGTGGTTTTTTCTGAGGACATAGTGAATAGTAATCAGAATTCATCTTCATTTGGTCTACAAGATGGTTAGATGGAAACAAATTTACCTTCCCATTTGTTGGATCTTGGAGTGTCTTTGGCCCCAAAGGATAATGGAGCCTTAGCTGTTTCTATTCCTTCTCTAGTGAATGATTCTTCTAATTCTAGTAAACATGGTGGAGTTGTGCTTACTCTGGGTCTGTAGCAAAAGACCCACAGAAAGGGGCCTTTAGAGAAACCTTCTAAGGCAGGGCATAAGAAGGATCTAGAGAAGGTTAAATTATTAGGTGAGATGTTGGTGGATTCTAGGTTGGTGAAAACCTTAGATTCCATATCTCTCAATCTCATAAATGATTATCATTTCATGGAATGTGAGGGGTATGAATAACATCCCTAGACAAAAGGCTATTTGTGATATGATCAAAATTCATTCTCATGATATTGTTTTTACTTAGGAAACTAAGTTGGCAATGGATGACATGTTAAATTGAGCTTCTAGTGTCTAGCCTAGTGGTTGTTGTCAATGTGTTGGTGCCCTTGGTAGCTCTGGTGGTGTGCCCTAGAAAGGTTGTTCCTTCATGGTGGATCTCAAGTTGCTCTACAATCACTATGATTACTTCTAGTTTGGAATTTGGTGAATCTTGACTTTTCACTAATGTTTATGCACCTACTAATGGGTATGTGCATGATCATGATGGGTGAAAAAGTGGCGATATGATGGGTATGTATAGGGTATGTGGCTGATGAATTTTTTTACCCAAAATTGATGAAGCAAAAAGGGTTTTAAAGGAGATTCTCAGCTTTCCACCAATATAAATTATATTTACTTTGAATTTAATAAATAATTATTATTCATTTTCTATTTGAATTATGACTAAAGTCCTAATTGATAGGTTGATTGAAAAACATTTATAGCTTTCAAACAAGTATCACATTTTTGAATCAAACATGTGTCACATTCTATGCTTTATAATATAGGATTAAAAAAAAATGAATTTCATGAAGTTTTACCAAGTTAAGGTGGTCGACATACAAGTTTTTATAATTTTTAAAAGTTGTAATAAAAAATTCATAATTAATTATTTACTTGGAAAAAATTACAAAAAATATGCATCACATCAGGACATGAGTCCTCTACTTATATCTAAAATATTATAAAAAATATTATCATTTTATTGTGGTTAGGGGTAAGACACCTACTTCTTTATTTTTCCCTAAAATTTAAGTACTATCATTGAAATTTCAAAATTTCACCAAATAGATTTTTATTTTTTTAAATAAACCTAGTAGTTTAGAAACTACATTCAATTTTCTACAAATTCTATTCTTACATATTTTTGAAATAATATCGATAACTTATTCAAATTTTTACTTCAAGTTGTCTAACTCTGATTTTTTTTAATTTTTTGCCACTTAAGGGCTTATTTTTTCCAAGATGATCCTGCACATACCCTAATCTTCTAGGAAAATCCCAACTCTGGACTCATATTAGTTACATTCGGTCACTAGCTCCTCTTCTTCCTTGGACTATAGTAGGTGACTTTAATGTTGTTTCTTGTTTGAAGGAGAAGAGTGGGGTATTGTCAGGCTTGATCCTTCTACTTTCCTTCTATAGGAAAATATGGATTTTTTGAATTTAATTGATGTTTCAAAGCCAAATAAAGGTACCTTCACTTGGAACAATCGAAGGTGTGGAGATGTTGCTATCTCAGAGAGGCTTGATAGATTTAATGTTTCCTATTTTTGGATTGGTGATAGTTGGATGACCAACTCTAATATCTTGGATTGGAGTGGTTTTGATCACTAGCCAATTAAACATTCAATTGTTCCTTTCAGAGCTCATAAGAACCCTTCTTTCATGTTCAAACTCATGTGGTTACGAGATTTTTCTCTCCTGTGGACACAAAAAAAGTATCCCTTTTTGCTTGCTTGATTTGGGAATAATTGATGATAAATTAGACTTAATGAGGCCTTGATTTAGTGTTGTGAGGTGTTTTTCACATCCACACTAGGTCTTGGACCCTTACAAACTGAATAAAATGCTTTTAACAATGTCTTGTAAAGGTGTTGTAAAGTGTTGTAAAAGAATTTCACGCCTCTCTAGACTTAATGGACCCATCTTTCCCTAATTCAATATTGTAAAATGTATTTAATTGCATTATCACATCAATCTAGAAGGCTTGTCAAATAAAATTAGTGTTAATATAGTGTTGTAATGTGTCTTACACATTCACATTGGAAGTTATGCACTTCTAGGCTAAGTGGACCTCGTTTTAGTTTTGTAAAGTGTATTTAATCACACTTTCACATTGAATTTTGTGTCCCAAGCCCTAATTGACCTTTACATCTGTTGGGAATAGGATTGCATTTAATTGCAGTCCTAAACATTATTTCATGTATCTCCTAAAGTCCTTGGAAAGTGTCCCCAACACTAGGATTAGAAAGAGATTAAATTTAAATGAAATGAACATGTAAATTGACATTTGTAATTAATTCTAAAAGAGTTTTGATTCTCCTACAAAGGAATCCTCAGATGACGGTAATCATGCATTGATCATTTCACATAAGAATGTTAGTGATGACTCTTTGCTTGATGTTGAGGAGTGATCTTCACGAAGAGGATGGTAGTCATGATGCCATGTGTACCTCGTACCACGGTTCAGTGGGAGTTGTTAGTAGTGACGTGGATGCATCATTGGTAAGGTTATCTTCATGTGATTAGGGATATGTTTTTTCTTGGTTTAGAGTAGTTTCTATTATGTCATGGTTTACTCTTAATACACATTTAGAGTTTGGCATGGTACTTGTTCTCTTGGGACTAGGCTTTTTATGTATGTTATGATGCATGTGATCTCCTTGGAGGAGATGGTTAGATCATGTTGTCATGTTTATGTTCCAGATTCATGATTAGAGCTTTGACATTGATCTTGTGTAGTTCTCTTATGTATTAGGTACATTAATCATTTACTTGATTACTTCATGATAGTGCTATGTTGCATTTGGAGTTTGGCATGGATTGGTTAGTTACAGGTCCTCATGGATACTTGGAGAAATAGGTGAGGCTTGAGTTCTCTTATGGTAAGAGATACATGTTGGAATGGTTACTTGTAAGAAAATATTTTTCAACGGTAAAGACCAAGAAGCCTACTCCTTAGTTAGACATGAGTTAAACACACTCAGTGGTTTCACATTCCTCAAAAGAGGTAGTTTGGTTACAGAGACTTGGGAAATGTATTGGTTTTAATTCCAAGTAAGTTAAACTTGAATGTGATAGTTAGAGTGCTATTTCTTTAGCCAAAAATCCTATGTATCATGCTCGTACTAAGCATGTTGATGTTCAGTATCACTTTGTGTGAGAAAAGGTTAAGAGTGGGAAGGTATTAATTGAGAAAGTTGACACTTTGATTAATGTTGCAGATTATCTGACAAAACCAATTCCTATAAATAAGTTCTCTTGGTTTTGAGTATTAATCATTTGCTTGGAGCTTCATGATTATGCAGGTTGCATTTGAAGTTGGCATGGATTGATTAGTTGGTGTAGGAAGGCCATTGGTAGGTTGAGTCGTGTACTTGATTTATAATAATGATTCCTTGTTTAATAATAATTGCAATGTATAATTTCAAGTAAGAGAATGTTGGGAATATGATGTCATTTAATTGCAATCCTAAACATTATTTCATGTATATTCCTAAAGTCTTTGGAAAGTGTTCCCCAACACTAGGATTAGAAAGAGATTAAATTCAAATGAAATGAACATGTAAATTGAAATTTGTAATTAATTCTAAATCATAGGAACATGTGGGGATGCCCAAGAAGAGCTCCTACAAAATAGGAGCACATGGGGCACCCACATGGAAGGTGGAACTCACCTTGAGTTAAGTTAACTATTTGGAGAAAGATAACATTTTAGTAATGCATGTAAAGATCCTAGAAGTTAGGAATTGATGTTTACATGCAAGGAGTTCAGTTTAGTTCAGTTCAGTTTAGTTTAGTTTAGTATCAGTTCACTTCAGTTTAGTTCAGTTATGGTTCAGTTATCTTTAGTTGCATGTAGTTATTTTTAGTTGAATGCTAGTTAACTTGGAATGCATGACTAATGACTTGAGTTGCATGAAAGATAATAGGTGATACATTCAGTTAAGTGGGGATGATTAATCATGCATCCGTTTGCATGAATTGATGGAGAGATATGTTTTAGTTAATAGAGATTGAATTGGACCTACCTTAGGCACCCAAGTTGGCATCTTGGAGTTAACACTTTTGCATGAGAATACATTTTATAAGGTTGAGTTAAGTGGGCCCATTCTTGGGCACCAACTTTGAGGTGGAGCTTACAAGATATCTTTGTAATCAATGTTGAGTTATGACTTCAGTTTAGGATGCCCAAATTGATGGACTTGGTTTGAAATTATTTTTTAAGGAAGAACTCTAATTGTAAAGAATAGGCATAGGTTTTGTGAGATAAGCTTTGTGCTTTGTAATTATCAACTCTTTGGAGTTTACAAAGCTCATTATTGTCTATAAATTACAGAAAGTTGAAGAGAGTTCAATCAGATTTTATTGCAGGTTGTGAAGAAGAATTGTTGAAGGAAAAAGAAGAATCTCAAGCAAGGATTGATAAAGAATTATTGGGTATGTGCAGAATCATCATGGAAGAAATAGGCCCTTAAGTGGCGAAAAATTTAGAAAAATCAGAGTTAGGCAACTTGATGTAAAAATTTGAATAAGTTATCTATATTATTTCCAAAATATGTAAGAATAGAATCTGTAGAAAATTGAATGTAGTTTCTAAACTACTAGGTTTATTTAAAACAAAATTCTATTTGGTGAAAATTTTAAATTTCAATGTAGTAGCACTTAAATTTCAGGGAAAAAATAAGTAGGTGTCTATCTGACTACCCTAACCACAATAAAATGATAATATTTTTTTATAAGATTTTAGAAATAAGTAGAGGACTCGTGTCCCAATGTGCATATTTTTTTGTAATTTTTTTCCAAGTAAATAATTTTTGATTTTTTTATTACAACTTTTAAAAAATATAAAAACTCGTATGTCTAGCCACCTTAACTTGGTCAAAACTTCATGAAATTCATTTTTTTTAATCCTATGGTATGTGAAGCATAGAATGTGACACATGTTTCAGATTCAAAAAATGTGATACCATTCGAAAGCTATAGATGTTTTTCAATTAGCCTATCAATCAGGACTTTAGTCATAATTCAAATAGAAAATGAATAATAATTCTTTATTAAATTCAAAGTATTTAGAATAATTTATATTGATAGAAAGTTGAGAATATCCTTTAAAAACCGTTTTTGTTTCATCAATTTTGTGTAAAAAAATGTCGTAAGCCACATACCCTACACATACCCATCATATTGCCACTTTTTGGCCCATCATGATCTTGCACATACCCTATTGCAATCTTATTCTAAGGTTAAATAATACAAGAACTATTGATTCTAGTGGTGGAGGTTTTTCCCGAAAGGGTTTCTCCATGGTATATGCTATGTAACTTCTATCTTCTGATCTTATTCTTCTACAATCTTTTGTCTACTTTTACAAATGGTAAAATGAATCTAAACAGATAATCATCCACGAAGAATCTATAACAAAGAATACTTAACTAGATCAGTAATCTCATAGTTTTACAAATTATTAAGCTACAAAATCACCTCAATTTTCAACATTTGGTATCAGAGCTAATGGTTGGGGTAGAGTTTGGGATGCCTTTCTCTTAAAAGTTTGAAGGTTTTTTGGCTATAGTGGGAGATTTTACTATTGTGTTATCGTTTATTTTGGAAAATAAGTTTTTTACAATGAGTTTGTTGGTCTAATTAAGTATTCTTTGTGGATGAATATCTATTTAGATTCATTTTACCATTTGTAGAAGTAGACAGAAGATTGTGGAAGAATAAGACCAAAAGATAGAAGTTACACAACATATACCATGGAGAAACCCTTTCAGGAATATACTCCACCACCAGAATCAATAGTGCTTGTATTATTTAACCTTAGAACAAGATTACAATAATTCTTTATCAATCCTTGCTTGAGATGTTTATTTTCCCTTCAACAATTCTTCTTCACAACCTGTAATAAAATCTAAATGAACTCTCTTCAACTTGCTACAATTTGTAGACAATAATGAGCCTTGTAAACTCCAAAGATTTGACAATTGCAAAGCACAAAGCTTATCTCACAAAACCTATGCCTATCCTTTACAAGTAGAGTTCTTTCATGAAAAACAATGTCAAACCAAGTCCTTCATCAATTTGGGCATCCCAAACCGAAGTCATAACTCAAGTTGACATTGATTACGAAGATATGGGTATGTGCAGGATCATCATGGAAAAAATAGGCCCTTAAGTGGCAAAAAATTCAGAAAAATCAGAGTTAGGCAACTTGATAAAAATTTGAATAAGTTATCTATATTATTTCAAAAATATGTAAGAATAGAATCTATAGAAAATTGAATGTAGTTTCTAAACTACTAGGTTTTTTTTAATCTATTTGGTGAAAATTTGAAATTTCAATGCAATAGTACTTAAATTTTAGGGAAAAAATAAAAAGTAAGAGTTTGTCTGACCACCCTAACCACAATAAAATGATAATATTTTTTTATAAGATTTTATATATAAGTAGAGGACTCACGTCCCGATGTTATGCATATTTTTTTGTAATTTTTTTCCTAGTAAATTTTTAATTATGAATTTTTTATTACAAATTTTAAAAATTATAAAAAATTGTATGTTTGACCACCTTAACTTCGTCAAAACTTCACGAAATTCATTTTTTTTAATCCTATAGTATGATGCATAGAATGTGATGCATATTTCAAATTCAAAAAATGTGATACCGTTTGAAAGTTATAGATGTTTTTCAATCAGCCTATCAATCAGGACTTTAGTCGTAATTCAAATAGAAAATGAATAATAATTATTTATTGAATTCAAAGTAAAGCATAATTTATATTGGTTGAAAGCTAAAAATATCCTTTAAAAACCCTTTTTTGTTTCATCAATTTTGGGTTAAAAAAAGTTGTCAGCCACATACCCTACACATACCCATCATATCGCCACTTTTTGGTCCATCGTGATCCTACACATGCCCATATCTTGTAAGATCCTCCTCAAATTTTTCACCCAAGAATGGGACCACTTAACTCAGCCTTATAAAATATCTTCTCATGCAAAATTTTTAACTCTGAGATTCCAACTTGGGTGCCCTAATATTAATAGGCCCCTATGGCCCCATATTGTGCATCCCAAGGCATAATTTGATCAAATACCTGATGAAATCAACATAAGAACTAAAATTCCTCATTCCCCAACATTCTAGCTATCAAAAGGGCCCCTCTGGGACTAAGTCACCCATCTGGGTGAATGAGTCTCTGCCAGGTGGGACTAAGTCACCCAGCATGGTGACTTAGTCCAATTTGGCCTATTTTTGAGGTTTGAGCGAGAAATTTTGGATTTTAAGTTTATTTTTATTTCATGTCGGCCTTAGGGATCCAATTAATGAGAAAATTAGGTGAATTTCCTATAAATATAAGTTTCTCAACCCTAATTCATAACTCATCATCATTCATTCATCATTCATTATGTTCTCAAGTCAAGCAAGTTAGGGCTTTAGCATTCTAGGTCATTAAGGAAGCTTTTTTAGACATCCAAGGGTAGATTCTTCATCCATTGTTGTAGAAAATCAAGATTAATCGTCATGGAAAGGTAATAACTCCATTTTTTCATGCGTCATTAAATATTTTCTCCATTTTGGTTTAATTACCTAAAAAGGGGTTTGACCAAGGCAAACCCCCATGCCCTAACATTCAACATTTCTCTTTCTTTCTTTGTGTGTTTTCAAATTTAGGTGTTTTAAGGGTTTGAAAATAATTAAATAATAGGTTTAAGATTGGTTGGATTCATATTCCTCTTTGCAAGGTTAAAATATCCACTAAAAGTCACTTTCGGGCTCGAAAATCAAAGTTTCAAAAGTGAACACATATAAAGAATCAAAGTGCAAACCGAGAGCTTCCATTTCCACTTTTGGATTTTTAGAAATCCAAAAGTGGACTAAGTCACCAAAAATGGTGAATTAGTCCCATTGTCAGGCTTGAAAAGTATTTTCTATAGATTTGGACACCCATTTGGTTGAAACGAGCTCTAGAGCAATTTTTCTAGAACCGGGACTATCGCCCAAATTGGCACAAGTGTCCTATTTGGCTTCTGCATTAGGTTTTTCAAGATTTCAGACCTTTATTTCATCCTCTTTCAACCTCCAGGTGCACACCTTTAGTTTCATCAATTTATGTTACAATTTACCTTCATTTCTAGGTCATTTTGCATATCACAATGTGTTTTCTGACAAGTTGCATTTCTTAGGTTTTGCATTAGTGATCAACATCTTTTATCAGTTTATTGCATTAGAACATTGTATTTAGGAATATTCCATCCATCCTTGCAGTAATTTTTAATGTGTACATTGCATTTTGGCCCATATTTATCGTTTTAGGTGAAAAAATCTAGAATTGCAAGAAAGCCATTTGGGTGCCAAAATATTTGTTTACATTTTGGTGAACCCAAATTTTGAATACCTTCTTTTTTTATTTTGGAGTCCATCATTATCCTAGAATTAGCTTGCATTTTTTTTTGCATTAGTTAATTTGCATTCTAGGGTTTCAAATTTTGCATTAGTGAAAGTGCATATAGGTTGCATTTTTGCATCTTTAATCATTGCAAAGTTTTGAAATTTTTTTATTTTTAACTCAGGTCTGCATCATAGAATTTAGAAAACATAAAAATCCATCAAAAATCTCTAAAAAATGTGAAAAAATCCCTACTGGGACTAATTTGCCATGTTGGGCGACTTAGTCCCTTTATGCCCCTGAAACTATCATTTATAGCACTGAAAACCCTATTTTTAAGCTTTTGTTTGCTACCCAAGTACCTATTTGTATTAGTTGGAAAAGTTTATGTAATGTGCATTTCATTAGATCTAGCTTAAATTAGCTCATTTTTATGAATGGCTTAATTTCAACTATGCATTGTCACATTGTTACATGGCATAATCAGTCAATTGGCATCCTTAAAATCAAAAAAATTGCATTCATCTTATGCATGTTTCTTTAGCATGGTTACATTTCAAGTTTGTAGAATAGTCGTTACATCATGTTTTCATTATAAAACTCTATAGTTATCATACTTGATGTTCTATTTTTAGATCTTATTGAGTGTTGTAAGAATTTTTTGTTAAGTGCATATGAATATGAGGTCCTTTCCCCTCTCTTTTTGTTCATCATCGATCCCTCTCCTAGTTTCCCTTGTGTGGGTGAGGTTCTTCTAGTGAAAGAAACCTTGGATACTCATAACAATCACATTTTTTCTTCTCCTATTATCTCTCACACTTGTGAAGAAGATATTATAGTGCTAGAAGAACCAAATGATGAGAGTTCTAACACCCTGAGTTTTTTCTCTCCTCTTACCTCTCCTATTAGACAAACCATTACTACAAAAGAGGACATAACCATGTAAGCAATCATGATGATCACATAACACAACAAGAGACCATTGAATCCTACCTATGTTCATCTCCTAACATCTTCTCCTCTTGTAATAGTGATGAGGATATGTTGGTGTTAGATAAGCAACCTTTCACGATCCATGATAACCCTCTTTATGATCCTTCACCTACCTCTCCTATTTTGGAAGACATTAGGGAACAAAGGAATGAAGTCATAAATAATCATGATAATCATGCTTGTTCTTGTCCTAGTATCTCCCCTAGTTGTAAGGAAGATGCTTTGATGTTAGAAAATACAACCAATGAGAGTCATGAGAATCTTACTTGTCCCCTTTCACCTAAGGCAACCCTTATTGAGCAAGATAATTCAACCATTGATCATTCCCCATGTGATTAAATCATTTTAGAAGAACCAATCCATGAATTTCAAGAACATTTGATTTGTAGTTCTCCTAAAAACTCTCCTCCTAGGGAGAATATCATGGTGTTTGAAAATGACAACAATAGTAATGTGTCTTCCTTAGATCAAAAGGTGATTCTAGATTTCCCTTTATTAGAGATGCATCAAACCAAGACCATTGAGGTTATCAATGCATAAGTGTCCATTAGATCCCCCTCGATCAATGGACCTCATACATACCTCATGGGACATCCTAAGAACCCTCTAATTATCTACCCACCTTCACACAAACAACAAACCCAACACCAACCTAAACTCATCCTTTACCCACCGTCACATAAACCTCCACCTCCACCTAAACCCGAGTTTACCCTTTACCCACCTAAGCATGATGTCATTGCTCACACACACTACACTAGAAAAAATCTACGACCACAACAATCCAACCCAACACCCTTACCTTTACCAAATCCCATCTTTCCTAGTGCTCCTTGCTTAAATTCACACCTTAGGAAGTATGATCTCGTCGACCAACTTAAGAATATTCCTGCCAAGATATCCCTTTGGGACCTTCTTCATAATTCACCTACCTATCACACTATGGTCCAAATGGCCTTACAAAATTTATTCCTATCCCTTCTAATGTGCAACCAAATGACATAGCAGCCCTCATTCAAGGATTGAATGCTGACATTGTTTTCCACCAAAGCGAACTCCCCTCTTTGGAAGTAAAAAAAAAAATGAAAATTTCATATAATCGTATCTCAATACAAAATAATAGGGATAAAGTGAACCCTTATTGACAATGGATCCTCCCTTAATGTGTGTGGTGTAAATATTTTGGATAAGCTACATGTGGATAAATTAGAAATTCAACTTGATTCCTTGTATATCCTAGGATTTGACAATGTAGGAAAACAACCGCTTGGTGCGATCACTTTGCCTCTTAGAGTTGGGGAAGTTACATTGGATACACCAATTCATGTTATGCCTAACACTCTTTCATATAATCTAATTTTAGGCCAACCATGGATTCATGCAATGAATGTTGTGCCTTCCACTCTTCATGGTAAAATGAAATACATCCACAACAAAAAATTATACACACTTGACGTTGATATCGAGCCTTGTATTCTCTTACAACTTGAGAAAAACAAAGAAAATTTATTAAGCACATCAACATCAACTACACAAGTGGAACCCGTCCGACAAAAAGACAAACAACATATTGAACACATCACAACACTATTAGACGATGATTGGGGTTCCTTAGATTTCACACCAACACTCATGAAAGAATGCAAGCTTACAACAAAAGACTCTAACACAGTCATGACAACGCAAAACTTAGACAACCCTTCAAAATCATCCACCTCAACCACTTTAGACCAAAACATAATGAATTATGCAATGAATTTTGATGAAAAAAATGCACAACCACTCGATTAAAAAGCAATGAAAAATCTTTATGGAAAAGGTTATGAACTTATGAAACAACTTGGATATAGTGGAAAAGGATGTGTTGCTAGAGAGCAAGGTATTTGTGTCCCTGTCGATCCTAACACGCAAGAAACAACTCATGGTCTTAGTTATTTTCCTTTGATAGAAATCACCAAACCTTCACCCAACATTAACACTAGATTACAAAAAATACTTCTATGACAATAGAAACTAGTAGTCTTGATGGTTATCCTTTGCAAACAAAGACATCGTCACTTAATGTCAATGTCATCTCGTAAAACACTAATGATTTGAATTCGTTAGATTTTACACCCTCCTGCCAAGGAGGGAACAAAATATCACTCTAAAGAGTCTTGCATACATATGACATCTTGTACTAAGCAAGAAATATCTTTGTCACAAACTACAGGACCACCTTTTACCATTGATCAAGAGGGTATCTTGTCAAGACTTCTCCAAGATCACTTGATCACCCTAAATCCAAGAACTTGCAATAAATTTTATTACAAGAATTCACTTTGTACATATCATAGAGTTCATAGTCAGTCCACTAATGAATGTAAGGATTTGAGTCACAAAATCCAGCATTTTAAGGAATTTGGTGTTCTTCCTTATGAGGGGGCACCCCATTCCTCTAATTGATACCGATTTTCACTCTAACATGCATCTTATCAATCATTTTTGGCTCACCTTTGTCCTACACTAAGTGGGGCAAAGGGGTTAGGTAGCCTTGTCCTTGTATGTCACTTGTTGTTGCCTCTTTTTTCTAGCCATTAACCTTTCATGATCATATAAGAGCAAGCTTGGGATGTGGACGACATGCCTTAAGTTGGCTCACATGCGACATACTACCCTTTTCATGACGTAGCTTATAAGAAACATATGACTTGGCATAGGGATTTCTGAGCAAGCTCTCATGTCCTCCTTCTACTTTAAAGCAATTACTCACAGTAATGGTGTTCACAATTGCTTTAAAGTGGGGGCATACATCAAAAATCAATGAAACCCTTAGAACTGAAAGAAACCCCTCCTAGGACTTTCCTAATTGTGAATTGACTCATCTTGAGAGGTTGTTAGTCAATAAAATTGGGACCCCTAGGACATTAGTGAATGATGGAGTGGAAAAGTGTGATACCATTAGGTACCCATTTTCCTATTCATTAATAAGTTGCAACATGATATTATGAAGGGTATCAAGTAAAGGAGTGAACTCTCTCTCCCTTTCCTCGAAAGGAGAGATCATTTTTATAGTAGCCACTTGATTATTAGTTTGTTGACTTGTTTGAGGGGAATTGAGTTGTAAAAATATCTTATTCTATTTCTTGAAAGGTTGATAATTGTTTTGAGTTGTAGATTCAGACTTTTCAGGGCAACTAGGGGGATTTTTCACATCACAACCACAAGTCAATTTTTGATAATCATGAAGGTCTATACATAATTATGTGAAAGATGGAAATCTCAACATTTCAATTTTTCTTTGGAGTTTATCTTGTAAGTTGGAAATAAACATCGTTGAACATTGGCATCAAGAATCTTAATGTTCACTTGTGAATAAATTTTTTGGTATCTTTTTATGAGATCTATCACTTTCTCATCTTCTTTTTGTTTGCATGTCATTAAATCAGCAAGGGTCATCTTGGGACCCATGTGAATATGGAAGTGGTTGTAAAAGGCATCAATGAGTTCATTAAATGAACCAATTGAATTATTCGGCAAAGAGGAGAACCACTCTAAAGCAATATCCTTCAAGGATCTAGGGAATAACTTAGCCAAAAGTTTATCCTCAAAGATGAAATCACTACACAAGGTTGTAAAAGTAAAAACATGGCTAATAGGATCTCCTTTCCCACCATATTTCTCAAAGTGGGGGACTTCTATTCCATGTGGAATTTGTGCTCTTAATATGTTGAAGGAGAATGGGTTATATTTTATGTATTGTAAAGGTTAACTATTATTGTTTTTTTGTAATGCTGCCACTTGTTGTTGAAGGGATGTCATAGTTTGCAAAACTGAGCTGATGAGGGGATCATTTTGGTTGTAAGGTTAAGGGAATAAGGTGAACTAGTGTATGTATGCAGAGGGCTAGTGAATTTTAGGTTGGTGGAGGTTGATTTTTTAGGAGTTATTGTGTTTGAATGGACAAGGTTAGAAATATTTCCTATGGGAATACCTATGGAAGTGTACACAGTGCTAGTGGGTGTGATTATTGTGGTTGGTTGAATGGTCGCGGTAGGTTGAAAGCTTGTGTTGGGGTGAAAGGTTGTTGTAGGTTGAAAGGTTGTGGTGGGGTGAAAGGTTGTTGTGGGTTGTGTACTAGTGTATGTAGGAATGGACATTGGTATCATGGAGGATGGAATTGAAATTCCACCTTGGCTTAGGGTAGACCTTGAAGCTTGAGTGGAACTAGGGATGGTGTTGGTAACATTAAGCACATTGGTTGTAGGAGGTGAAGTCATGGGAAATGAAGTATGCAAACTATGAGCCATGGAGGGTTGATTATCAACATTATCAAAAAGAGAGTTAGGAAACCCAAGATCCACAATGAGTGAGATATTGTGGGATGACATAAGCCTCGAACTATGTCTTACAATAGTAATTCTAATAGGACACCAAGTTATAAAGTTCATACAAGTTTTACAAACCTATAATGTAAACCCTAGGTAAAATAGCAAAGGGGCAATGCAACAACCTAGAATGAAATGCAATTTTCAGATTCTAAGAAATGTAACTTACTAATTACACAATGCAATAAGCTCAAAATGAAATGTTTGAATGCAATTTTGAATTTTAACAATGCACCTAAATGAAGCAATTTAAGATAGTTGCAATGAAATTAATGAAACAACAAATCAGAAAACTGAAATAGGAAAGTAACAACACTAATCAGAAGCCTAAAACTAAAATTTTAATGTCCAAAAAATGTAAATCAGTAGCTAACAAGGACTCATTCACCAGTAAGGGAGAATGGGTCCTAGTTAGGTTTTTCTAAGATGTTTTTGTTTATTTTAGAGTGATTTTTAATGCCTTTTCAGATGCTAGAAGGTTCAGGTTTGACCTGATCAGGGAATCATTCACCAGTAAAGGTGAACAGCTCCTGGGTAGGTATTTTTAAATTATTTTTGAATTATTTTCAAGCTTTCAGTAATGTATTTCACTTCTAAGTCTGAGGCAGTGATTTTTAGTTTCAATTTTTTTGGAAATGCAATGTGAAAATGCAATGAAATAATGAATGCAAGGACTTAGGTTGAAATTCAATTGTTTTTATTTCCAAATGCAATTTTTTGAGATCTAAATGACATGGAAAATGACTAATTTTTTTTTTATATTTTTCAAATTTAGAGAGATGCAAAACAATGCAAATCTAAACCCTAAATGAGATGCAATTTTGAATGTAATGCAAGAAACCCTAGATGAGATCTAATTCAATGCAAATCTAAATGCGAATGAGTGCAATATCTAATCTAAGATGCAATGGAAGACTTCAAAATCATAAAATTGCAATATACAATAGGTCAAGTTCAACAAAATGAAACATAGAGAAATGGTAGTCTACCACAAATGAGATCAATCAAATGGATACACCTAATTTTTTCTTTGATGTTTCACTCAATTATGAAGGCCAGAATGCATAGATAGCAATAAAAAATAATTCCTAATTATTATAGAAAATATGAGGGGAGTTTTTAGAGCTTAAAATGGTGTGTACCTTGCTACAAGAAGCCTTCTTTTAGGGAACAAAGGACTCATTCGCCTTTAGTGTTGAATGGGTCCTTGTTAGGGTTTCTGAAACTAAGATCTAGGTTATTTTTCTTGATGCCTACACTCTCAGACTCTCATTTGTTAGCTCCCAAAATTCTATAATAAATTTTGTAGCTCCAATTCTTTGTTCTTGCACTTTGAAGGTCAATCTTGCAACTTGACAACTTTGACAATTTTTCATCCAATTTCTCCTCCACTTGATCTTCAACCTATAAATCTACAAACACACATTCAAGGGGAGAAAAACTTGTTGATTGTTAGTGAATATGGGTTTTCCTAAGTCAAACCCCTTGTAGGTAATTAAACCAAATGATGAAATAAGGAAATTGAAGCATGAAACATGAAATATATGTGATTGATGATACCTTGGAAGTTGTCTTGGAAGATAAATCTGCAATTTAACATGTAGTGGTCATGAAGAATATAGATCTTGATCCTTGAATAATATATTTTAAAAAAATGCTTGCATGTATATCTTCAATGCTACATCCACTATCTTAGCTCAACAACATGCATGAAGGCATTAAACCCTTGTCATGATGAAATGATCTTGAATTGCTGCAATAAACTCTTGATATTCTACCTTTAAATGCCTTTGAAAATGCTCTTGTAAACTCTTGTAAACTCAAATTTTCTATAATGCATGAATGCTTGGAAGTCTAGGATGAAACTATGTGAATTAACCCCATATTTATACTAAATCAAGAGATTAACCTCAACATTCAAACAATTCAAGACGAAACCAAATATGGAAAAAAACATTATTAAAATCCCACCAAAATGAAATTCAAAAAGGGGGTCCTCATTAAGGGATTTCACCCATTTGCCACCTAGGGTGAATAGGTCCTAGCACTATTTTCTAGGACCTTGCCTTTGGGGAATGAAAGAACATCAAAAACCCATGTAGAATCTGCAAAGAAAGAGGGGTCCTATAGAGGGAGGACCCATTCATCACCTACGGAAAATGGATGCTAGCACCAATTTTTAGGGCCTCAAACCTACCCAATTAAATGTTATGTAATTTGAATTATGGGTTTTAGGATGAATCCTCAAAAGGTGTCATAAATAAGGCTTAAATTTGAATTAAAGGGGATAATTAACTCTAATTAACCACAATTAATTAAGGAGGCCCTAGATAAATGTGAAAGTGTGTTACAACACTAAGTTACAACACTTAAAAGAGGGTACAAGTTAGGTACATTTCATTAAAAGGGGGCCCAAGATCAATGTGAATGTGTTACAACACATTAAAACATTAAACCTAGGAAAAATTAGGTTAATTCAATGATAATTATTCCCAAATCGAGTAAGGAAAAAGGATACTTTTTCTATTACTATTGATAAAAAATAAAGGAGGAGATGCAACAACAAGAAAGGGAGAAGCTTGAGGATGCAACTGACATAGGTGATGACTCATAGCATCTAAGCCTGAAGATCACATGGAAGAGTCGAGAGAAAGCTTCAAATTTGTTGAGCCTAAGAAGTGACTGATGATGAGGATGATGAAGAAAGGACTCTAAGGGGGGACAAAAGATATGAAGCTCATGAGGAGCGACAACATAAAGAAGAAGATTTCCTCAAGAATGATAAAACACAAGATGAGGTGTTCAAAGAAGAAGAAATATAGGAGAAGAGGGAAAAGGAAGCAGATATTGATTCTAATAAACTTTAGAAAGAATCAAAAGAGGATCTTGTCAATAAATAAAGGTTAGTCGAGGCAAGGCATAAGGATAAGAAAAAAATGTAGCAAGAAGAAAGGAAAGAAGGGTAGCAAGAGTGGGAGATCATTGTCATATCCTCAGTAGAGAAAATGCCAGCTCCCTCTTGGTTGGAATGTCAATT
The DNA here is from genome assembly GCA_007258455.2 of Sequoia sempervirens. NCBI lineage: Eukaryota > Viridiplantae > Streptophyta > Pinopsida > Cupressales > Cupressaceae > Sequoia > Sequoia sempervirens. The sequence continues at coordinate 416,810,810 of VDFB02353493.1, read as the reverse complement.
GAAGGACAAGGATCCTATGGTGCATGATACAAGGGCAAACTTTGAAGCTATCATGGCACATACTGGCTAGCAGCCTTTTCTGATACGAAGCATAGAATGTGATGTATTTCTATCAATCATAGTTGTAATTCATTCAAAGTAAAGCATAATTTATATTGTTGGAAAGCTAAGACAATTTTGGGTAAGAAAAAAGTCGTCAGCCACATACCCTACAAATACCCATCATATTGCCACTTTTTGGCCCATCATAATCCTGCACATACACACATCACCAAGGATACCTCAAGGTCCCATTCATTGTATATTTCCACCCCGATAGTAGACAAGGACACTACAGCCATATTGCCTTCTAAGTATAAGGTAACTTCCATTGATATTGGCCCAACCAGCAAAACACAAGACATCGATGGATTCCAAGGGTCGGTGAAGACCATTTTAAATTAGATGGATATGGATCAGGCCACAAAAAGGAATTAAAGGCACAAGTGATAGAATTGACTACCTTTATTCAACAATTTGTTACTCCTAGCTAAGAGATCCCTGCAGAGACTCCTACTCCTACAATTTTGTCCAAGGAAGAAGTCAAAAAAGTTGAAAGAATGAAGAATTGGACAAAGGTCACTTCAAATTGGACCAATCATGTTGCAACTATAGAAGACAAGGAAATTGGCATAGGAGTAAAGATGTATAACAACTTCCTAATTTTGAAAGTGGAAGTTGATAAAGATATTGAAGACTTTATTGCCTTCATGAAATATTATGAGCTCACATGCCCAAAGTTATAGGTCATAAGAACTTTGTCTATATAAATCTTGGAGGAGAAAATTTTAACCAAAGAAGACATGAAGCATCCATAATTTTGGATGAATGAGATTTATTTCCACAAGGAAATTGTTTCTAAATTTTTGTCGGAGTTGAAGATAGTTTTGGATAGGATCAATAATCTATTGTCTAATTGTGATTCATTTTTTGGGCTCTTGGCTGGAGCGCGCTATATTTTTTGTAGAGAAACTAGATGCTCATGTTTTCAAGCAAGCTTGGTAGACAAGAATTCATAAGGGACCTATACATGGCTTGGATGGTGATTACATGGATATAGTTGTTGGGGAATTTTCAAACTTAGAGGAGTTTATCAAATAGAGAAGGGCTTGTGTGAACCTACACCAGGATTTGCTAGAGGAGTTCAAAGTTAGGGCCTTCAAGATCAACAAAGCTCAAGTGACACCTCACCAAAAACTTTCCAAGGCATTGGCTAATATTGTTAAATATTCTATAAAAGAGAAAGAAGCTGAAAATATTATAATAGAAGATAAACATTTGTAATTTCCAGCTACAGGAAAAGATTAGTTATATCAAAGTGCATGCACCCATTTTTGCATATTTTGTAGAATATCTCTTAATATAAAATATGTAAGGATATTTTACATTTTCCTAGGTTCACATGTGATCCTATTATATATTGGGATTAATTTTAAATGCATTTAATGTACCCTAAACCCTAAGGGGATATTAAATCTGGGCCCTTGAATTGGATTTAATCTTGGCCATTGATTTGCAATGTAATATCTATAAAAGGTAGTCCTCTCATTTGAAAGGGGTTGAGAAGGATTGTTGTAACAAACATTTTAGAGAAATACAAGTGAAGAAATTGAAGTGTTGGTGATTTCCTTGTGTTCTTTGGATGTATGCATGATTCTATCTTCTAGCTTTATTTTTGTGTTATTAGTTTATGTTCAATTTCAATAATGGAAAAGTGTTAATATATTATGATGAACTTTCTACTCATTTTTGTAATTTTTTTATGGTAAATTACTTTGCAAGGTTAGTATAACCTTATTTAGTGCACTTAAGTTCAACTATGTATGTTTATACATTTATGTATGGATGTTACAGTCTGAAAATATGAAGGTTACCTCTAAAGATTGCACTTGTTCTATAGCACTGTAGGTTTACTCTTGGTTAAGCAGAGCTAAGTTTTTGGGATTTTGTCTATCTAAAGCATCCAACATTGTTGTAGTTGTCCTTAGGTCCTTAGAATTAGGAATTATCTTAAACCCTCAACCTTTTTCTATTTCTTTATAAATATGTGTTAGTATAGGATTAAAGAATCACCCAAACTACCATATTGTATGATAAAAGGTTATTTTCAAAATTTTGTTTTGAAATTACATCTAGAGTTTTAACCAGTCTTCAAACTTTTTGAAACTTCATTGTTGTCCCATAGGATTCTATTCTTTGTTACCACAAATGCCCCTTGTGATTACTAGCAAATTACACTAACTACTAAGTTGTTTTTACATCGTCAAGACCTAACATCTAGAACCTTGGGGTCATTTTTTGAAGATTTTCTACAAAAAGTCACATTTCAAGAGAGATAGAACACTTATGTTTTATCTATGTTGTGCAGTGCAGAAACACTCATCAACAAAATTGGCGCTAGAGGAAGGGGTGATAAAAACAAAGCTGGATCGCATAGGGTCATTTTCTCTGAACAAACTCCATAGAATACTAAGATCTACATAAAACAAAGGATAATTTTAGGAGCTTAAAACCCCTACATGAGCTAGAAGAGCTAGAAAAGGGGAAGGTTCATCTTTAACACCACCTGTCGCATATTTCTCACCTCCACCTTCTCCATCTTCCAGTTCTACATCTACTTCTCCACCTTCATCTTCACCTACAGTTCAAATTTTTATTATGGTTGTTATACCACAACCATTACCACCCCACCTCCACCAATGGCCTAGTTATATAACAACCCATCACATCTCACCTTCAATGACTACAATGAGATGCCTAAGAATCTAGAAAAATTCTACTACAAGTTGTACACTAATATCCCCAATAGAAATATAGAAGAGCTTGTTAAAATCTTTGAAGCAACCCTTAAAGACTGAGTGATCAGCCATCAAGATGTGGCTTATAGACTCTTTCCATATTCTTTGGGGTAAGAAGCTTTCTACTACTTTATTCATTTACCATCTGGGTCAATACGGGATTGGAAAGGTATGAATAATATTTTTCTACAAAAGTTCAAGGTTCCCATTAGCCCTAGAGATTTGTATAAATAGTTCATCTCAATTAAAAGGTAGGAAAATGAACACATAAGTTCCTTTAATAACATATTCCACAAAACAGACACTAGGCTACAAAAACCTTATGTTGTGAATGATGCCATCTAAGGCAATTTATTATGCAGCATTAGATAGTTTTACCTCATCCTTTGTAAAAAGAGTAAGTTGTGCCCCACGAGACTTAGTGGTTGCATATGTTGAAGCAATTACTACAAGTCTTGATTTAGGTCAGAACATAATAGGTCCACTTCCTTCATTTGGCTCAATAAAGAATCCAAATCAAATCCAAGCAATGACCCAGGCCTTAGCTAACCACACTCCTGTGATGAATTAGGTTCCTCAAATTCCAGTGGTACCACACCCTAGACCTCTATTAGATCATATTCACCCAACTCTACCATCATATTTGTAGAACTCTAATACACCTACTTATTTGCATAATTTCTCCACACTCACATATCTACAAAATTCCACCTCATCCCATCCTATATACTTGGAGAATTGTGTCCCAACCCAAGCTCCAGTTGACAAGGATGAGATTAAGGAACTGAGTAAGTAAAGAAGATTTCTATAGAGGTCACTTACCTCAGAAACCAGAACAATCAATTGTATTATTTTCCAAAAAATTCCAAGCCAGCTACAACAGAGATCAAGGACAAAGTTCTGGAAAAAGTCATAATTATGAGTGTAGGAAGAAATAGAGCTTTCCAAGATAGAATAAGACTTGGAATACTAGGCCTAATAATGGTGGTCTTTCTTCTCCATTAGATCCACCTAGTACATTTGAAAAGTTGACTGGAGGATTTTTCTGGCTAAGGAAGTCATGTCTAGCTGGTGTAGATTATACAACACGAGCTAGCATTCAGAACTAAATTGTCCAAAGTTCTAGATTATTGCAAGAATATTCTAGCTAGAGGTACAAATGTGAAAGGATTAGGAAATTCATCTTATTCTAGATGTGAGATAGTCCCTTCTGATTCTTATGACTTGGTTTTGGTGGTGAATCATGTCCCTTTTCTAATGTAGAAGATAATGAGATAGAAGTTGAAATTTCTTCAGAACAAGCTACCAAATTTGATGCAGTGCTCAATGAGGAGTCCCTTACCTAGTTATTTCAGCTCAATTTTGAGCAAGTACAAGAGGATGATATTCAAATGCTAAATCAAAGGAGAAGTCCTTATGACTTACAAAATAGACAAGTCAGAGGTCCGTTTACCACATCCACCCCTCCAAAAAAAATTGGAATTCCTCTTGATCCTCATGCAAGCAACAATCCTATGCTACCAGCAATCCCAACATAATATTTTACTAAAGAATTTGGTAGCAAGATATAAATCATTCAAATGGGATAGTACATAGCAAAGGAATTGAAGAAGATGAAAGTGAGTCTTTTAGTTTTTGAGATATTGAAAGTACCTAAAATAAGAAATGTTGTCCTTGGATCAATAATGGAACTAACCCAGCCCAAAGCCTCATCTAGTTCTACTACTACTACTGCAACAACATAGAAGGTGTCATCTAGTATGCCTAAAAATGAACCAATAATCTGTCAAATCTTGGATAAAGGAAAGGGGAAGGAAAAGGCACAAGTTTCTCAGGTTGAAACCCCTATTAATACTCTCTTCAAAGATAAGTAGTAAATGCCTCCTTTCTTGCTAACACTATGCATCTTTGGAAAAAATCTACATAATTGTTTGTTAGATTATGGTGCTTCCACAAACATGATGCCTCTTTCTATTTGCAAGGCATTCAAGCTTACTCCAAACCTTTAAAAAGGAAGGTGCTAGAATTGGACAAGACAAAAGTGAACATTGTAGGGGAATTGAATAGAATTCCAATGCAAATAGCATTAGACCCATGAGTATAGCAATTGATAGATATACAAGTGGACATACTTGATGCATATGGCATGTTTTTGAGCTGAGATTGGGCTAAAATTTTGAATGGTTACATAGTTATTAATATATCACACATGCGGCTTCCCTAGAAAGGATTTCTAAAACAAATACTATAGAGTGGGAGCCACGAATGAAACATATGATCACAAAATACAATAAAATGAATGAGGTTTTGTTTCCTAAGGTAGATCTAGGAATCTATATTCCCAGGGAAACTATAAAATGAAGTACTTATGTTGCATGCCACATATGAAACAACAAAGGACTTGACTCAGATTTCCAATCGCATGGAGGTGTACATTGAAACAGATGATGACTCTCAAGTTGGCAGTGATATTGGGCTATTCAAGAGATTTCAGGAATTTATAACTAGATGTGTTCATGGTCAGATTAGCCTTGGTAACAAGGTGTATTTCAAATATCTTTTGCTTCCCTATCAGTGTAGAATTCATGTTGCATCTCATTCAAAGTTTGAGTGTTGTCTATGTAAAACTATCATAGAGGAAATTACAAAGTAGATCGATCCCCCCAACCTCACTGTAGAAAATTAGAAGATTTAGAAGAAACAACCATTTGTACAACAAGGAAAACCTAAGTAGGTTTCTTAGAAAAATACTAAAATCCGTTCGAGTAATAAAGAAAGAACTAATCAAACTAAGTTCTGGACTTTAATATTTGACGGGTCCAATTCCAAGCAAGGTTTTGGAGTGGGATTTGAATTAATTAGCCTTGATGGTAAGAAATTTTTCGTAGCTCATAGACTACAATTTTATTTCACTAATAATGTCACAGAATGTGAGGCCTCAGTACATGGTCTGTTAATAGCATTATGTAAGAAAGCCAAAGTACTCCAAGTGTTTGGAGATTTTGAATTAGTAGTGAAGCAAGTTAGGAAACAATACTTTTTGTCATGATTGAAGGATGACCAATTATTAGCATTGTGCCTAGGACCTGATATAGTGTTTTGATGCCTTCAATATCCAATTGATCCCTCATAGAAAGAATCAAACTATTGATGCACTTGCCCAAGCAACAAGTACATTGTTGCCATTTTCATTATCAGGACTGAAGAAATTCACTTTTGAACTAACTCCTACACCGTCTATACTAGATAATGTTACCAACTTCCAAGTATTTGAAGATGAAAAACACATACTCTAATTCATCATGAGCTTTGATGTATTCAATAAAAAAATCATTGATGAGGTTGAACCTGAAGAGGCAGAGTTGGATTTGGAAGGTGTGATTAATTTAAAAAAAAATACTATCCCAAGCGGTATGGTGTAGTTGGAGAGGATCTTCAATTTCAATCAACTAAGAAAACAAGGTCAACAAGCAAAAATGGAGTCTATGGAAAGTCAATGTGATGCATATAAGATGGGAACTTCAGAAAATGTCAAGAATGTCTTTATTTGTAAGGTATGCACTCTTGCTAAAAAGGAAGGGATCATCAAAGCATTACACATATTAGGATGTAATCGCATGGAGCTATGAATATTTGAAGACACACGATACATCCATCATCACACACATGATACCACTTAAAGCTTATGTAAATCCATTTAGGCAGAGACAACGACTAACTGATGCCTTATTGGAGCCAATTATCCACAAAGAAGTACAAAATTTGTTGTCAGTCTGGATCATCTTTCCTATAAGGCACTCAACATGGGTTGCCAACTTGGTACTAGTTATGAAAAATAATGGTGAGATTCACCTGTGTGTGGACTTTCATAATCTTAATCAGGCATTAGAAAAGGAGAATTATACTATGCCCTCTTTGGATGAAGTTCTACAAGTCGTAAACATTTGCTTATAGGATGAAAACAACATTCACCACTAAGTGAGTAACATTTTCTTATAGGAGTTGTAATAATGGAAAAAGTACTCCCTAGCATGACCTTGATTTAGTGTTGTAATATGTCTAATGTATTCACATTAGATCTTGGGCCCTTGTAAACTAAATGTACTTAATTTGCACCTTGCTAAGGTATTGTAAAGTGTTGTAACACACTTTCACACTTTTTTAATGCTTTATTAATTAATTGAGCCTAATAAACCTCTTTTTAACCAAAGTGTGCTTAAATTATGCCTTATTTAAGGTGTTGTAAAGTGTTGTAACACATTTTCACACTTTTCCAAGGTTTTCATAAATAATTCGGCTTCTTTATTCCTTAATTGGCCTTATTTTGCACCCAAAATCCTTAACTAATGCATCTTTCAAGGATAATCTTGACATAAATCAATATCCAATCATAATTCAAGTGCTTTTAGGTTGTGTGGCCCAAATTTAGTGATATAGAACTCATACGCCACCTTGGGTGTATGGATCCCACCTAGGTTTTTGGATCCCAATCTGGATTTCACACCTTTCTAAGCATTTTTTTTAAATGGTCCCATAATTTATGCCTAATGGGACTCATACGCCACCTTGGGCATATGAGTCGCATGTGGCCCAAAATTAAATGTAACTCAAATTATTGGAGGGATTTTATTCTCCTATATTCAATATCAGCTTGTACTATTGTAATTTCAGGAAATTTGGCATAATTAAGTATAAATACAAGTTTCTTTCACTCATTTTACACCTAGCAAGTTGAATGAGAATCCTTATAGAAAATTTGAGTTCACAAGAGAATTCAAGAGTCTTCAAGGGTAGATTATCAAGTTTTTTAGAGCATTATTCAAGCATCAAGCATCATGTCAAAGTCTCCATGCATCATGTTTGGTTTTGAGCTAACAATTGTGATGTGTGGTTTTATGATTCAATCTAACACTCAATTCAAGATCTATCACATTCAAGCAAGATTCAAGATCTACATCCATTGGAGCCACTTCATATATGTTTGTAGCACTTTATTGCTAAGGTTTGGTGAGTTACAACATTACATTTTGTTCATTCATCATCCTCCATTCTTATTTCATTTTATTTCAACGTTTGATTACCAAAATGGGGTTTGACCAAGGCAAACCCCTTTCCACTAACAAAAAAAAAAATTCCCTCTTAGTGTGTGATTTGAAAATCTAGTTTGAAGGCACATTGAAGAGAAATTTTGGAGAAAGTTGTCAAAGTTTTCACCTTGCATTGGAGATCATTGGAATACTTCTACAGGTTGTAAATTAGGTTTTTAGATCTAGAAATCAATTGGAAAGGACAAAGCAGGCATTGAGGATTAGAATCAAACTTTGAATTTCTAGAAAACCCTAACTAGACTGATATGCCACTTTTGGCATATGAGTCCTAGTATAGGTCAATTTCTAGCTTTTTGTAGATTCAGAATCTATAGTGCCAGAAACTTGTTCCTACCCAGAAACCCTAATTTGGGACTAAATTTCCCAGACTAGCGTATGAGTCCCAACAACCTTTAAAATCATTTTTTAGCATTTAAGGTCTCCATCTAGCCATCTTCAGGTTTCTAGGTGCACACTTATAATATATCACCTTTTTGTTCTAATTTACATGCATTTTTAGGCCATTTAGTGAAGTCTTGCATTATATTAGGGTTTACCATTGGATCTTGCATTTCATTAGTTTTTCCAAGCCCTATCTTGGTGTTGAACCCATCATTATTTTATAATCAAACCCGAGGACAACTCTATAGCAAGATCTCTTTCTCCCTTACATACTTTACATTGAGATCTCTAGGGTTTTCCTTCATTGAAATGATGGTGAAATGTGTTTGCTCTATGTCCTAAACCATAAGTAGCAAATCCATTTTTTTTTATTTTAGGAATATTCCATTTGTACTAACCAACATTGGAGCCACCTTTCAACATGCAATGGACATAGCCTTTAGGGAGTTGATCAGCAAGTGTGTCATAATATATATGGATGATCTAATAGTTCTTTCCAAGAAAAGGGGAGATCACATTTCATACTTGTGTAAGCTATTCTAGTGATTTTGAGAGTTTGGTATCTTGCTCAATTCAAAGAAGTGCATCTTCATTGTAATGAAAGGGAATCTTCTCAATCACATGATTCCATAAAACAATATATCCATCAATCGAGACTGAATTTAAGAAATACTAAGAATTTAGCCACCTGCAAGCAAGAAAGAACTGAATTCTTTCTTTGGTAAGATCAACTTTTTAAGGAAATTCATCATAGGTTTTGTTAAGATCGTGAAACCTCTGAACACCATGTTGGAACAATATGCTAAGATTGATTAGACACTACAAGGGAAACATGTATTTCAGGAGATAAAATGAGCAATTTTTTATGCTCTTGTCTTGGTGAGCCCTGATTACACTTAGCCATTCTATATGCATTCCTTTGCTTCAAATCATTTATGTGCTAGTATGCTGACACAAAATAAGGAGCAAGGTAATGAGTGTCCTATTGCCTTCATGAGTTCTCCACTCAAAGAAACTGAACTATGATATCTAAGTGTGGAGAGGCAAGCCTATGCATTGGTATATGTGGTCAAGAAATTCAAACACTATATTCTATGAAGTAAGGTTTTTTCCATTGTACCATATCTAATAGTTAAGATATTTCTTGTAGACACGTCAAATTAGCATTATGCATATTCATCCACTCAATAAATAAATCAAATGCATCACATCCATTCACCTAGTAAATCAGGTTCTTATCATCAAAAGCTCAATCATAGTTTAATTAAATAAATCAAGCTTTATTTAATTAAAATCTCAAACATGCATCTTCCATCCTTTTCTGATTTAAATCAAACAAATATTTAGTCTTAAAAGTCAAAATCATCTAATCAGCATTAAATCAGCATAATCATCATCTATTTAATCTAACCCTGATTAAATACTCACCCACTTGCATTCTCTAGATTTGGCCACTTGCACATGAAATTGCATTTAATTGATTTATCAAACTTACTTATTTTCAACTTGGCATAAAGGAAGAATATTCTCCAAGTTTGAATCTCCCCCCAAGTGGACATGTACACCCAACAAAGCATTTATGAGGCCTTACATGCCTCTTACATGTCCCCTTCCAAAGTCAAACTCAGCATTTATTGGAAAATTTGAATCAATTCTCCCTCATGGGCACACTCTTCCCAAAACTGCACAACCATGATTAACCTACCATTTGACAAGTGTCATCTTCTATTTGAGGATCTTTGTTTTGCACACACCACCAAATCTCTCATAAAAAATGTATAAAAAGGTATAATCAAAATCTCAAGGAATATTTTACTGTTTTGGATTCCTTTCTTTCATAATAAATCACTTGTTTCTTCATCTCCCACTTTGGAATTCAGATTTAGCACTATGGTTTTCTCTGGGTTACTGCACATGTTATGCCAGCTCTTTGAAGAATTTAAAAGAGTTTAGATCTAATCTGAGTTATTTGACATAGCAGGGGAGAGTTGTTATCCACACCAACAGTGTCTGGGGTGGTCACTGGTAGTCACTGACAGTACATTTCTATAGTCATGCATAGTGTTTGATGCAGTCAAATTTTGTATTTCTTTTTCTTCTTCCTTTCTACTATTCTATACTAGATGCTTTCCATGAGATTAAAAGCTATAAGTTGATGTTAGCAAAGATTGAGAATTCGGCTTTACACCTGCTATTTGCATTTACTTGGGAAGTTTTTCAACTTGACTTTCAGTGCATCCTTACACCTGCTATTGGCTATGGCATACTTTAAGTGCTTCCAATGTTTATTTGAGTCAACATTTCAAAGATTGTGATTGATATGATAGCGATTTTGTCTTCTCAAAGAAACTACTACTTTTTACTCTCAATCACATCAATTAACTGTGTATGGTTGTCACTATCTCTGTCTCTTTCCATCGCTATATATGCTAACACAGTAGTAAAATGGATTGCAGCTAGCACATATACTTTGCATGCTATTGTCTGACGAATTTTATTTAATCTTCCACATACCACAGTATTGTTTTATCTTTGCAATTGTGAGTATCACTCAGAATTTTACATTGGTTAGGTTATGCTCTTACAGTTGCTTGTATTGGAAGATCCTTTGGCTCGATACCTAACCACATCTTATTTGGTCCTGAGCTCTATTCAAAACAACTGTCCTTTACTGAATTTATTAACTTCTAAATGACGATGATTGGTGACTATTGATTATGGAGGAATCATAGCATCCTGGACTCAAGGATACCATAGCATTCAGCATTTGAATTATGTATAGGACAGGCATCATTTGTCTCTTACATCAGCTGCACACAGAGTTGCGCATTTAAAAGCAAGCTGAGTGGTCTTCATAAAGAACTCATGAACAAGATTTCGGTCTCTGTCTGTAGAAGACCAAACACACATAGAAAAAGGGAATTAATCTGAAATATATTATGCTGAATTGGATTTTTATTACTTCCCAAATTTTCTAAAGCCTTGCATGTATCTGACTACACATGTCGAAAGTGTAGGGTATTGGTGGTGAGTAAAAGGGAGTACCTTAGTAGTAGTAGGAAGAGGCGCAGGAGATTTTCATGAATATTCTTGTCTCCTATCAGCTCTTCTATAGGTGCCCATTGTTATGCTCTGCACCTTCACACTTGGTTCTTTCTTTTTAAACTGACAATTTTAAACTAGTCTTCTATGATGATCACTTCTTGTTGATAATTGAATGCCTGCCAGAACAATGGTCAAATGTTTTGGTCCGAGTTGTTTAAAACTAGTGAAGGGATGATATTAAAGACTGACAGCCATCTCCATTACGTATTAAGGACGTCTCCTGCCCTGCTACAGATCAACAGGTATAAATATGTAAATCTGAGGCATTTGATTCTCACAGGTATAAGGCACACATTTCGGGTAGAAGGGCAGCCATTGATTACAGTAAATGAGGATCAAAAAATACTCACTGGCTACTCTGTGATATCACGTATTTACCAAGTGTTTACCATGTACATTTATTTGCTGAATAGAAATCTGTGCTAGCGTAGCTTTCTTCTTGAAAATCAATTAATGCAGTTAGGCACATTGCGTGTATAACCAAATGCATATCTTTTTTTGAAAGAATAAGGGTGCTTTCCAATAAAAATTTATCATTGCTGATATTTTATTGATTTTACAGGTTGAAACAAATAATCAAAGTTGTTTGACTTCTATAAAGGATTGTAAAATATGATATCATGTGTCGTTTTGGATTTAAAAAAAACTCATTGAAGAGATGTTTTAAAATTCTAAAAACAAGTATCCTTTATAAAAGTGTGTGTGGATTAACATTTGTTATTGGGTTAATTCCTTATCAATTTTGTTAAAATGGTTTCATCAAATGGTTAACACTTCTTGTGTATACTTTTATCACTTATTATAGAAAGTTGCCTAAACTCTTGTTTGTAAATTTTCTATAGGTACAAGGAAAGCAAAAAGTCAACAAGGTACAAGCGAAGGAGAAAGGCTAGCAAACGAAAACGAAAGGAGGAGAATTTTTTGAAAACTCAAAGTGTTTTTAAACACTTTAAGTGTTTGATCAACACTACTTCATGAAGTTTTTTATCTTTTCATTTTAGAACACTAATTTTCATTTTGGTCTAAAAAATGAATAATTTGATTTTTCATTGCAAAGGGCTTAAAATGAATCTTAGGACAAACTCACTAGATTTTGTTTGAGGTTAAGAATTGAACAATTAAAACCCACACTTCATTTTGGTGCTTAAAACGAACTCACAATTGCTTTGAAGGCTATAAAATGAACAAGTGCTTGAATTGTGTGATTTTTTCTTTTGAGTGTGTATCCTCTCCCCTTGCGCTTCGTGCAATCTAGGGTGCAAGAGAAACACTCAAAATACATTTTATTGCTTTGAAACACTTCGATTTGGGCTTAAAATTTGAACATCTTGTGCGAGTGTGAGTAGGGGCATTTTTGCGTACATTCTCTTTCTTTGTGCCATAAAAGATCGATCGAGTTGGATTGTGTGTCTTTGCTTGCTTTTGTTTATCTTAGAGGGCCTGCCTTGGGGAAAAAGTACTCACCCAAGGGACGACTCAACCGATAACACTCTAAAGCCAAGAGTATTTCCAGCCGGGATATAAATGTGGGTTTTGGTTAAACGCCATTATCACGCGGTTGGCTCCGACAAGATGGATCTGAAAGGGGACTCTTGTCATATGGGTCAATCTCCATGAACGGAAAGTCTAAACTAGAACCTTTGTTTTGTAGTGGCCTATTTATCCATTGAGCGAGTTTATCAAAGTGGTGCATTGGAACTTAGATTCCAAGAAGTTACTTGCCATGTCCGATCTTGGTTGAAATATAGAGGTTAGGATTTCATCATACCTTTATATTTTTCCTTGGTTGCATGTAAAATCATCTCTTCTATGAAGGGCATGAAGCAAGCCCACTAAGAAAAACGTACCCATTAAGCTAGGATGTTACATTGCTTGTTTGAAAACACAGTGTTGTATTCGAAAACATTTTGCAAACAAACATTCAACATGATTCTCAAAATTTCAAACCCTCTTGAAGACAAATATCATTGACTCAATCCATATGTTACTGCTTTCCCTGGGATTCACGTCTGTAGAGGTTCCTAAGCATTGGATTATATCTCAATTTGTCTTCTTGAGTAAACAATAGGAAAACCCTTGCCTTAAGTTCATTGAATTTCCACATAAAATATCTTGTGGGGTTTAAAGAAATTAAGACATTGGACATCTTAGTTTGAAACTTTAATCAAAGAGAGTGTTTTTGGTAAAATAAAGCCATTAAACAAAGATAAGCAAAATGAACTTTCATGTGTGTTGAAGACTCCAAATCCCAAAGCAAAAATCATTGAAAATCCAAAAATGAAAGTTCAAATGAAATCAATCCTTGGTTACAGAGGTATTTAGGAAGCATATGCATGCTCTTCAATACTTACATTTAGGAAAACAAAGTGGTCTTTTTAGGTTCATCTAGGGATCAAAACAAATCAAACCTCTTTTCATCCATCTTTCAAAAACATCAAAATTCATCTCACAAATCATCTTTTGAAAAACCTTGAAATCATCCTTGAAGTGCTAGGCTTTATGAAAAAATCAAGCAAACACCAAAATCATTGAGACCAAATCCTTGAAAACATTTATCAAAACACCTTTGGCTAGGTATGTGTAAATGCATCCTTTTGCATATGCTTAGTCAAAGTTATCAAAATCATCTTGTCCAGCTTAGTGTATGTAGATGAATCCTTCTCCATATGCTTAGTGAAATAATCATCTTGTTTGAATAGGTGGAATGTGTAAATGCATCCTTTTGCATATCCTTAGTCAAAGTCATCCAAATCATCTTGTCTAGCTTAGTGTATGTAGATGAATCCTTTTCCATATACTTAGTGAAACAATCATTTTGTTTGGTAGGTGTGGGTAGATGCATCCTTCTCCCTCACACATATTCAAATCATCATCCTTTGAAACACAACTATCCTTAGATCATTATCGTAAACATCTTAGGGTCTTTTTGTTCAAAATCCAAAACAAAATCCAAATCAAGATCAAGGACAAAGTCTCAAAATCCAAAAAATCAAACCAATCAAAAATCCAAAGCCTAGTATTTCATTCAAGATCTATCAAAAGTCAAAACATCCATAACATCCATCTTTAAACATCACCATCATATCACCATCATATTTGATCCTAAAAGCATCCTAAAACTTTCACTTTGGGACATAA
>VDFB02353493.1:416720513-416796141 GCA_007258455.2 Sequoia sempervirens | reverse complement strand
ATGGATGTCATACACGTGCATGGTATAGTATAAAAAAGTGACTTTTAAACAGTGGTTTTTAGAAACGCCTATTGAAACTCAATTTTTACAATCTAGGTATTGAAATAAATTACATATTTGGAAACTAGACTCCGAGTACTACATTTTATGATTAGTGACTTTTTTGAAGATTCCATCTCTAAGTGCTTCAAAGTTTAAGGTCAAATGTGTCAAATTCTGAAAATCAGGGAAAACACTTCCACTTTTTGGCCAAAAAGTGGACTCAACTTCTTGCACACACCCTACCTTATTCAAAGCGGAAGGCTTTTCATATAAATTTTTCAAGGTTTCCATCAACTCTTGAGTTGTCTTTGCTTTTGTAATATTGAACGCTACTGTTTGTGCTAGGCACAAATGAATACTACCAAGAGCCTTTCTATCCAAGATCTCCTAGTCCTCATCTACCATTGATGCGAGTTTCTTGGTTTTCCCTTCTAATGGCCGCCATAAATCCTTCTGATAGAGATAGTCCTCCATTTGCATCTTCCATAACTGATAGTTCTACCCATTAAACTTCTCAACCTTCTTACCCTTGTCTGCCATTGCTCCCACTCAACCGTGAGACTCCCACTCAACCGTGAGATATTTCCTACAGACGATAATCGAAACACAACCCACTCTGATACCACTTGTTAGGGTTAGAGATGGCAGATATCTAACAATTGAATGCAGATTTTAATTAATAAATAGAGAAACTAAAACACACATAGATTAAATCATAACACAGAAATTTAACGTGGTTCACCCAATCCGGGCTACATCCACCAAATTGTACCCATCCAATACTTTTATTATCCAGTGTAAAACCTATCACAATTTTGTGAATAATCGCGTTTTTCATCATACAGTAATCCCCATCCGAACCCCTTTTTACCAAGCTTAGAAGCTTCCAAATTTTAGGGTTCTACAAAATCAAATTTTTTTTTTTTCATTGATTTTTCCCTTTTTCGGTGATCACGTGAAAAAGTAGGACAAGGGGCCGGGGTGTATAGTATAGTATGATCAGTCACCACATACCAACAATCTCCCACTTGGAGACTAATCAAGCTCCATACCAACACAATCTCCCACTTGGAGACTGATCCTGGACGACACTGCTGCAATTACAGCTCCCACTGGAAATAAGTACCTTGGACCCTGTTGCTCTATTATACTTGAATTCAACCTCGAAGACCAATCAAAGCTAAAGAGGAGCTCGGCTTCTCCCTTGTATACTGTATAGCCCATGGTATACTATACACCCCGGCAAGGACAGGGGGTCGGGGTGTACAGTAACCATGGGCTATACAGTATAGCATGATCATTCACCACATACCAACAAGAATTTATAAGGAAGAAAACAAAATATTTCAACAATCCATATAACTAGATATTGGTAGCCATTAATTAATTCATAAAATATGTAGAATTAGTCCCTATAAGAAATGTTATCTCAAAAGTAGTGATTGGATTTATGATAAATAATATAATTACCAGGTTTGGTGTTCCATCTAGAATAGATTCCTACAATGCAATGTGTTTTAGATCCTAGGATTTTTTACATGTGTTCATAATATGGGATCTCATGAGTGCATTCATCCCCTTATCATCTACAATTATGGAAAAGTTGAGTCTTGATATAAATACATGATGAATATCATCACAAAATATTTAAATCCAAACACAAAAGGATGTGATAATAAATTGAAATATTTTATTAAATAGTAGACAAGGTAACTTATAAGAAGGTTACTAGTTAGAGTCCCTTTGAGCTAGTATATGGCATGGAATCCAAATTTCCTACTAGCCTTGAATTATTGATATACAAATTGTTGTAGCATATTGAAGGTGAAGAATAAAGTATCATTTATCAAAGAGTGAATGAGTTGACCAAGTTCAAATAAATAAGAAGGATGGTCCATGACATAATTTTGTTGAGGTAGTAGAAAATGAAGCACCTCTTTGGTAAGAGGGCTATTAGGGGGGATTTTTACATTCAGGGTTTTGTCATCAATGGAATTTTACGTTAGAATTCAAGTGAAAATATAGAAAATTTGATGCCTTATGGGTTGAGCCTTATCAAATTGCTAAAGGATAAAATCAAGGAATTCTCTACCTCAAAAGCCTTGATGGATATTTCATGGAACTGCTAGTTCATGGTCATCATCTCAAGCACTATTTCTCATAAGGATAAGGTTTCATGAACCGTTATTAAATAAATTATCTCTATGTGTGTTTGTGTCTTGTTTTTTATATACCATAATGCATTTGTGCAAATTTCATTCTCCCTATTCAGTCATGATGAAGTGTGAGTTGGCTCGATCTTCTCTCTTGCCCCCTTTTTGGTCTTCTCTTGATGATCTATATTCATGTTGTGTTTATGAGAGACACACATCCTCAACTAAATATAATGCTAACACCCCAATTATTTTATCTCATTTTCCTTCATTTTACTTTTATGTTGTGCATTTGACTCTATCTCACCCACCATTGATAACCAATCTAAGAAATCTCTAGTTGAGTTCCCTATGTCTAAGTGTTGTCTAAGGGTATTCTAGGTGTATTCATCAGTTACCTTAGTAAAATATGTTAATGAGGTGTGTTTTGGTCATTGTTGATTAGTTCATATTTTCCATGGGTGTTTTGAAGCCTATCCATTTTTCTGTGGTTCCTTTAAATTATCTTTCCAATATTCTCTCTACCCCTACCAAGTTTTCCTTGATTCTCTTTTGGATCTTGGATCTTGTTGGAAAGTTTGGACTTATGCTTTTGATTCCTTTTCCCAATTTTCTTATGCTTCTCTATCCCTCATGGTCTTACCCTTCTATTTTTTATAAAATTTAGGGTTTCCTATGGACTTACAACTTTAGCTTCTAATTCCTTATAATTTCATCCCATTCCCTACATTCCCTTCTTGCAAGTTTCCTTGTATTTTCCTTTTGGGCCCCAAGCCCTGATAGGAATCTAGAACCTTAGGTTACAATTTTCCATTTCCATCTAGAGTCCACCCCCTACCATGTGTTGATCATTCTTCTTTTTTAGACCCTAGGTTTTAACAAGAACCTAGAACCTTAGGTTCCAATTCTATGTTTACATTTGGCATGCACTCCCTCTCTTGCATCCACTTTCTCCCCTTTCAAAACTTGGGCCTTGATTGGAACTCAAAAGCTTACATGTTGGTTCCTCTCCACTCTCAACCTTCACAATTATAAGAGGGCTCCAAACTATAATTACGAATTAGAATTGTATGTCCCAAATCCCCTTTTCATCCTAGAACTCAAAGCCCCCAACAATAATGTTTCAAAGTTTTATCTTCCCCCTAAAACCTAAAACCCACAAGATACCAAAAATCCTAGAATTTTGCAATAAGAGCTTGCATGTTTCTTCCACCTACTCTGTCACATTGTCATGGACACCATTAATGACCATAAGTGATGCCAATGGATGAAATATGCTTATGCATACTTTATGGGTACAAAAAGACATTATCAAGTCATATTTAGGGTACTAAAATGATGAAAAACATGATGTGGAGTTATGGGAACCCCTTAAAAAATATTGTGGCTATGAAATTTTTGAGATATTATTGTGAGTACACATTTCCCACTCTATCATGACTTGTAGTGGGGTATAAATACTTTCATGCTCATTGTTCAAGAGAATGGGAAAATTAGTTTGGAGAAGAACTAAGAAGAATAGACTTCCAAGCAACTAGAGATTCTAGTCTAGTAAAGGGAAAAGGCATATTTTGTATTTTGATAATCTAGGTTCATCAAAAAAATCAATGAAATCATTTTAATATTTGAAGAATGATTTTAAAGTGTGGAATCAACCTTGATTGAGTATCTCCATTGACATTGTGTTCATTTCTCTATGTATATGTGATTAGTTGGCCAACTAGACGATTGTAAAAATCTTGTAAAGATTTTGCATGGGGTCTTTTCACAATAATAAATTAAATTTTCAATTTTATCTATGGATTGCTAAGTGGTCTCATTTAACATTTTAGTAATTCTATTATTTCTTTGAATGCATGTGAAAAGCCTAGTTTGCTTGTGTATTTAAGGGGTATGGTCTTTAGTGAAAACCTTCATTTATGTGTCACTATGAGATCTCAATCATTACATGTTTTGAATGAATCCATGATAGTGCTGCCCTACTAGAATTAGCATTAGTTTGTTATTCACTTCATTTCTCATCACCCTGACACATTAAAACAAATCAATCATAATTACTTTCTTTTAGTTGTGTTGTATTTTTCCATGCTTCCATGTATGAGTGCATAACAATAATAGGGGTTGTTCACTAGTATTTTACACTCTACATTCTAAGACTTTTTACTATAAAAAGATGCATAGCATTGCATTCCTAAACTAGAACATAAGTACATTGTGACAATAATAATAGTGGTACACCATTTAATGGGTATGGTAAGTAAAGCAAGGTAATTATTTGAATACCTAGTAATATCATATAATTCAACACCTTAAGGATTCTCCCCTTGGTCTTGTAGAATAAAAAGTGAAATTGATCTTACCCACCTCAATAATTGGTCTTCAGTTTCCCAACCTAGACATAAGCTTTTTGATACTCTTCCTAGATTTGACATCCTTGACACTTGGGAGACCATCTTGCCTTAGGGATTTTGATGCAAATCGACTCTCACACCCTCATATGCCTCACACATTCTCAGATCAAACTAAGTAACGTGTTGCTTCTCCTTAACACCTAGATAGACTTCTACAATGCACGAACAAAACCCTTGATAAGAACTATATAGGTTAACAGAGAACAATAATGATAGGAGTTTAGGAATTTAAACACATTCTTAATAAGTGATAGAAATATGCAATCCACATACAACTTTAACTTCAAAGCGACAATAACTACTATAATTCGATAGAGCAAATAATAGACAAGCTTCAACATGCACAATCAAATGACAACAATAACATTCAAGTATTGGTTTATTCCTTCAATATTGATGAATACATACATAATATTTGGTTACTCCAGTACAGGCTTGGAATTTGTTTTGGCCCAAACTACCTTCTGGCACTCTTATTACATTCATGCTCTCCCTGTTCTATCCTCCATTAGAAAAGTTCCTTTCTCTGTCCGTCTTCTCATCACACACGTTAAACCTTCTTCATAACTCCTTCCAGGAACCATTGTCTAGCTTCCTCTCTACGTGCTTCCCTTCTCTTCTTGTCAACTCACCTTCCTCATTCTATTAATCCTCCTACCCGATTTCCTTCCTTTTCCAAACAATCTGAAATCGATTAAGCTCTCCTATGCAGTCAATCCTTAGACCTTCTCCACTCAGTCTCCTACCACGGCTTCTCTCTCTCCATACACTACAACACTCATCCTCAAAATCTTCTCTGCAACCCATCATCCTTCTTATCCGGCCTCTTTTCTTCTGTTCGGCCTTTCTTTGTTCTCTTTCTATCGGCCACCTCCAGATTGGCCTTCACTACTCTTCTTTACCGAATCCCCACATTTACCATGTAATGCCTCTTAACGATATTTACCTGTCTGTTCTTGGCCATCGAACCAATTCTTTCCCTTGACCATTTCGTAACTGATTCTTTAAACTGCACGTTAATCTTTAATTACTCATTTCCTCCTACTGTAGGTAAGCATAATGACTTATTTAACTACGTGCACTTGAGGCAACAGGAACTGCATTTACCCAAACAAGACTGAAATAAAACCAAACAAGAAAATTAAAGAGAATAGCTCGATGCCCCTGCATTAGATTTGAAGCTCACAACTTAGATCACCAAATATCTCTACGATTTATATACAGAGAGAGATAAGATCACTAATAATTTAACATCTTTGTAAATTTGGAGCTTTACAGATGTTTCCCCATATTTTCTTATACCAAGTGTGATGATGTTTAAGCGAGTATTATATTAAATTGAAGTTATAAATTTGTACATACATTAAAGGGTATCCTCTCTCTTCTAAAGTTTATAGACAAAAGAAATTTGATAAAACTTTGTTTACACAATTTAATGCAAATTATAGAATTATTATAACCTAAAAGTTATTATATAAAAATTTATATGAAAAAATTATTATGATTAAAAACAACCAACATAAAAAAATTTAACCATTCATTAATATAATATCTTTCTTTATCCTCACTTTATTAAAAAAATAGAAATTTTCCAATTGCTATCAATTATTAAATATTAAAAATATATAAGACTTATCCAAGAGAAAAGCATCAAGGATATGATTAACAACATCATCAAGAGAAATCAAACTTGCGTATGCGTAAGCCTGCCATTTGAATCTGCCAGCGATCTTTCGTTTTGTGGGTGGCATAATCCATTTAACACGCTACTGCAGCCATCGCACAGTTTGTCTCCTATATTAGTTACTATGTTTCTTTTTATCCTCACAAAACTCATATTTTAGCGCATTTGATACGTAAGAGACGAAATAACCCACCAATCTTGACATCATTTATAGAGCTTCAAGCTTCTCCCTATTTGCCATATTTTCCTGTTGAGTTTCTACAGATGAGCTTGCCGGATCTTTCAAGTCCTCAAGGGTTTCCGGCATGGCCATCTCCGGCTGTAATTTTTTCCCACAAATTTCATTTTTTTTCATGGAAATTGACTGGTTTTTTTCTACTTCAGCAAAACCACTTTCAATCAAATTGAGAGATATCTCTATCTCAGAAGACTTATTTTCAATGGTAGAGCAGGGCAGGGAAGTTGCTGATAAGCTGTGTGATCTTCCACCGCCTGTGTCTGCAAATTCATATGGCTGGGTTTGTTAGCTAATACAAACTGATTGCCACTGAAACTTTTTTTTGAACAAAGTCCATATTTTACAAGAACGTCAAACGTATTAACTATTCTAACATGGACAAGCTTAAACGGCACTCTCTAGTTTATTTATTTTAAACGTCATCCACAAGGACGTCGATAAAAGTTATTCTATAATATTCTTAAGAAGTAAAGCAATTCCCTAGCAAAAGAAAAAGAACAAAAACAGCATACCTTCTGCAGGTGTATTGCTTCCTCTCGAAAAAGCTTACGTCAAAGAATCTTTAAGAGATTTAAGCATAAACAGTACATTCAACATTCTTTGCTTCAGACAATAAAGAACAAAGTGATGCCAGCAAATATGCCATGCATAGTTATATATCTTACTAACTGGAAAACATTAAATTATTCGAGACAACTTTTGCTCATCTATTAAAACACGTTAAATAATTGGATTACACATGTCCAATAAGTTGTTGCTGACTTAGGAAGCTGAGCTCGACACAAGGCTTCCAGCCCTCTAAAATCATTCAACAATTAGTTCATAATGCATTTGAATTCTTACCTCTGTGTCTGAACTATGCTGCAAAATATAACTGTTAAAAGAAGAGAGGTTGTTCGTCCATGTCAAACAGACCTTCAAGATTCCCATCTTTTAAATCTTGGTTACACACTGAAAATACACCACATTCTTGATCTTGTGCTGTATTGGGTTTCTTCTCATAACTTTCTAAGCTTCTCTCAGATTTGAAATCATCATGTTGGTGTGCATAGTTATTCTTCTGAGATGCCTTTGCATCTCGGTAAATCTGTTGCACCATGTATTCTTCTTCTGCAGCAGATGAATTGCATTCTTCGAAGTATGTAGCAAGCATCCTCGACTCGGAAAGAGTTAGCCCTTCAACATTTAATGGTAATGCTACAGAATCTTCATATTCAAGTACAGTTTTCTTCTCAACCTGCCAAACCAAGCACACAAAGAAAATCAACACCATCAATAAAAATGAAATCTGACATACTCATGAAGGAAAATGGGACACAATTATATTGAAGAAATTTAAGATATTATACATTAGGATGGCAGCTTGTAGACTCATTCGGTGATGGGTAAATGTTGCAGCTATCAATTTCATCACCCACAAAGTGTAACCATCTATTTGCAACTGCATTGTCGCTCATCAAATCAGAAGACGATTCGGATGGAATCAGTGAGTTTGTTTGGTCGATTTCCTCAATTTTTACTGATGACAACTCTTGTGGCACTGAATACAAATTGTTCATCTCGTCAACTGGTTCTTCGACGTGATTGCCAAATCTGAGCCCTGGTCCACTTTTCTTGAAGACTCGACAGAGAGAATAAGCATCCTACATTCCACGTGATATTAAATGAGATTATTTAATTTAGTAAAATATTAAACAAATTACAAAGCATGTTATTTTATGCTACTCTTCTCCTTTAGCAAGACTCCTATTAACAGTGAAATTTTATACAATGTGATTTTTAATTTGCAATAAAAGGAAAGCTAAATAAATATATATTACATGTATTTTTATTGTATTTTTAAATATCAAAAAATGTTGTACAACTTCTATATAGCATTAGAAATCACATTATTGGTGGGGATTACAAGAATAAAATATTAATTTTAGTATTAATTCAACTTACAATTAAGTATTGAAAGTATAAAGGAGGGAAGAAATTTTAACCTGCAAATAAGTTGAATCTCCATATTCTTTCTCATCAAGACGATATTCATGCATGATCCAATTCGTTCGAGAACCATGAGGAGCACGACCTGTATAAAATACAAGAGTCTTCTTCATTCCAATGTAATGCATATGAGAGCTGACCTTGCGGTCCTTTCCTGTAGCCTTCCAATAACCTGCTTCTGTTGCTCGATTTGTTCGTAAACCATTAGGATACTTTTTGTCCCTCAAATTAAAAAAGTACCATTCCATATCACTACTTGGGAGGAAAGATTTCTCTACAAATTTCAAAAAAGAAATCATTTAACAAAAAAAAATTAAACTCTTAGAATTGAAAAGTTTGTTACCTTTATCTATATAATGATTAGAAACTTACCCAAAATTTAAGTAATATATACTCCAAATTACAAAGGGTCTATTAACATTTAATTAATAATTCACAGTGTGTCATAATTAAACTATAATATTCAAAATTACAAAGAAATTATATAGAAAGATTATCTAGTTTTATATATCACTAATATAGCCACTTTTAAAAAATATGTAAAAAATATCAACAAATTCATTCTCATATGCTTATTTTTAATTCAATTTTTAATTTAATTGGAATAAGCATCTAGAAAATGATATCTCTCACCACATTTTATATTAAATTTCTAATGATAAACAAACTATTGTGAAGTCCTTTGACAAGTGGGTCAATTGAGGTCAATGAGCTTAGCGTTGTGGTTGGTATTATGGAAGAGAGACAAAAGCTACAAGAGGAGATGCTACCATGCATAGCAATCAAGATAAAACCCTTAAGTGTTTGCAAGAAATTGTTGACTATAGCAAGGAAATGGTAAAAAACACTACGGTCACCATTCAGGTGTTCTAGTAGGAGCTCCATAATAGCCATGGAAAATGGGTTAGTGATGACTATTAGGAAATTGTCCATTTGTAGAAGAAGGGTAAGAAAGGTGGTAGTTCTACTTCACCCAGTACTCAAGAGGACCAACCTATGCAAAAGAAGACCTTGTCCTTTGAAGAAAAATTGCAATTTAGGGAAAATGAATGGCAGACCATTAATGGCCTCAAGTTGTTAGCTGACTAGTAATTGGTCTGGTCTCTGGCTAGTTCTCCCTTGTCTTCTATTATTTTTTCTCTTCTTGGTCTCTATATACTTGCTTTTATTTTGCTTTTCGAATGCCTCATATCTCGTGAGCTCCCCTATTTGACCTCTATGACCACTTTTTAAAAGTGAATAAGTCCTTTTCAACTTTATTCTAATCAAAACATACTATTTCTCTTGCTAAATATTATTTTATTTTAAATTTTTAAACTATTTTACATTATTAAATTATTTAATTAAATTATGAATTACTTTATTTTACTTTAAAACATTTTTTATATATATTTCATAGTTAAAAGTAAAATAATATGAGTGGGAGGTAAAAAGAAGGAAATATTCTGTTAGAATCTATATATTATAACATTTTATAATAAGAAGCAATAATTTTTTTTAATTTAAAAAATTATAAAATCTCACTAATGTTTTATCAATACAAAATTTTTAAAAATGCTAGTTTTCTTGATAAACATTTTACTCTGTAAAAATACTCCATATTATCATCTTTATACATTAAATAGTAAATAACAACTCTTGTTTAATTTTATACATTTCTATATTATAATTTATTTTACATTTTACATAATTCAAATAAAAATAAAAATATTTTTCACTCAATATTTTAAACTACATATTTTTATAGTCATATTCTTGTAATTTGTATAAAAATATTTGTCCTAATCAATCCTTTGTCTTCAATTATATAATATTTAGAGGCTAAATATTATTTGTTTCCATTAATATGAACTTATGATCCAAATTTATAGGAAGATTTTTTTTAAAAGAAAATTCTATTAAAATTAAGTATACAAGTGAATTGCATACTCATAGTAAATTTAATGGACGCAAATCATTTTGAAAAGTTAACATATCTTAATATTATAAATCTAAATCTAAATTTAATATTAAAAATTAGTATAAAAGATTTAAGCATGTTTTAATTATAAAAGAGAGGAGAAATATTGATATTATAGATTTTTTCTTTTACTTTACATCATTTTTTTATAAATGATTTTATTTATAAGGATTAATTTTAAAATTAATCGATCTATATATTTGTTTATATTTTTAAATGGTTCCAATTCTTAAAATTCATTTTGGGTCTAATCTATTTAAAATTACCATCCTAGTTCATTTTTATTAGCATATGATCATGTAGAATTCAAAAGATTATGAAGAGTATCTAATTGAAATAGGAGAACACATTCATATTCTTTATCACTAACATTTATGGATTTCAATTGTTATTTCTACATCATCAAATATCATTGTAGGTCCTAACTTCTAAGATGGAAATTGTGATCACTCTTCCTCATTATTATAGCAAGTCCCAAAAGTGGTTATTAGAACTATGTTATTTTTTTCATATGTAAATATGCATTAGAAAAATATATTAAAGGTCAAATTCTAGAGAACATGTTGTAGCTCAATTGGTGAGGATAATGGTATGTTCCTTGATTTTATCATCTATGAAGTTTCAAATCCCTATATTAAGGGATGAGACTAAAATCATGTCCCATGTGATTTTGGCATAATGAATACTTCACATTCCTTAACTCTCAACTAAAGAAGTATCAATTTGTACTCATAATATCGATACCAATGATTTGGAAAGATAATCTAAGTTTGATACAACCCTCTAAAAAACAAATCATAAAAGATAAATAGATCCATATATATATATATATATATATATATATATATATATATATATATATATATATATATATATATATATATATATATATATATATATATATATCTTGCACAAGTCATAATCCTCCCTAAATTTCTAAAGAATGTCCACATCAAATTTTATCACTCTCTATTAATTAATGAAATTAAATAAATCTCATGTACTTGGAATGCTCTTTAACCCTTGAAAGCTTAATCATGGAGGACAAGAATATGTAACTGGTTCTTTGGGAGTTCTCTGTTAACTAATGACAATAAATAAATCTCATGTACTCGAAGTGTTCTTCAGCCCTCGAAAAGTTAATCATGGAGGACAAGAATATGTAACTAGTTCTTTGGGAGTTCTTTATTAACTAATGACATTAAATAAATCTCATGCACTCATAATGTTCTTTAACCCTTGAAAAGTTAATCATGGAGGACAAGAATATGTAACTGGTGAGTTTCTTTGAGAACTGTTTCTTCTTGTTTGGATGGTGATCTCTTTGTGGGACCGTGGTCTTCTCCTTTATAATGTTTCTTTGATTTCAATAAATTTTTACCCTTTCTTTTTTCAATAAAACATATGTACTTTAATATAAATCTAGATTACTATGTTATTATCTCAATCAATTTACCATGCATAATTTTTTATTTATTTATATATAAGTTTTTATATATTACATATAATTAACTTCTAAAAATTTCCGCATACGAAACGTTGAAATGTCGTAAGGCCATACAAATAAAAGTTATAAAATATTTAATTGATGGAATATTTATTCGTAAAACATGTCAGTTTTCTATGTTTTTTTGAAGAAACAATTATTCCACCCTTTAATAGTGAAAAGGTTATTAATTCATTTTTTTATTTCAAATTTGTAAATCTTCCTCTGGTCCTTTCTAAAGAATCAAATACTAAATTTCATCTTGTAACAGCAAGCCCTAGAAGGTAACCATTTCGCAATAGTAATGAGGCCGAGGGTATCAAATTGAAAGCCAGAGGAATTTGAAAATTATTTAAAAAATTATCAATCTTACCAGGTAAATCCCAGGGCTCGCATTTGTAAAGATCAACCTCGGGAATGACCTCAAGTTCGATCTTCTGGCCATGAACTTTTCGTTTCAAATAATAATCAACCAACTCCTCATCCGTGGGATGAAATCTGAACCCTGGCGGCAAACTTGTCGGCGCCATGCCTCAACACCAATCTACTTCGTTATCCTACAAACACTCAAACCATTAACCACACCGCCTAATCAATTCTTCGGCTAATCTACCCAAATCTCGTCCCTCTATTCCCAAAAACCTTTGATCGATTCTCTTATTCCACCACGTCGATTCAGAAATTCGAAAGCCTGCAAATTGTTATCCTATGCCTGCAAACAAAACATAACAAGCAAACAGCGTTAAACCCGCTCATAAGATCTGGCAAATTCGTTACAATGTTCTTCAAGCGAATAATTAGCTTACCAATAGACTTGAAAGACCCAGGCTTGTGAATTCCTTGCATGCGCAATTTGGAGATTGCCGGAGAATTCGTTGAGCGAGTAAATTTACGAGCAGGCTACGAAACATTTTATTCTTGTGAGACGTCTTGAAAAAGTTTGAGGAATCGTCGAGAAGGCAATTAAAGCACGCACACGACACTTTACGCTTCGAGTTCTTTCCTACGTTGCATTAAATGTTCGGTGGAATAATTGTACGTGGCATCGGATAGATCTGAAGTTTCGTCGAAAGCGTCAAGGTAGTCGGTGACAGTACCTATAGAATATTTGCAGGAAACTTCTCTAACGCACTTGTGCATGTATCTAACATAAGGAGTTCTATGCTGTTTATTTTACCTTATCTAGTGCAAGCATTACGGGAAAGGTCATGTTCCATTCATTGTATATGTTAATTAAAATCTCATTAAAAGATTTCAATCATATCAATAGTTATTCACTTGTGTATTTAGTAGTAAAAAAAAAAAAAAAAATTAATTGTAGTGCAATTTTATTGGTACAAATAGTGTACAAATATTGAGACATGTGTGCATATGTATTGGATAAGCTATACAAATTTTGTGATGGTCAAAACAAACAATTATTGAGGCAATAGAAAATGTATCAGATGTCACCTTGAAATGACCATTTTTTGACCTTTTGTGTGCATAACGATTCTTTCTTTGTTCATTGTAACTACCCAGAAGCCAAAACAATAGTAACCAAAAAAAGTCATCAAAATTTGGCATACCATTTAGGAGTTTAGGGTGCATGAAGTTAAGGCGGGGGACTACTAGGACCTCTCCACTATGTCAATTAAAGAAAATTATTATCTATCGGAAAACTTAAACAACACACTCTAATCTTTGACTTGTTTGGGTGTCTCATCAAAAATCACATTAGTTTCTTCAGTAGGTCCCACCTATTAGTGTGATTTTAGATGAGTTTCCTAAGCAAGTCAAAGCTTATAACGTCTTGTTTAAACTAAAATATTGTCCACACATATCAATAGCATCTATGATGTATGCATTCTTAAGGAAAATTACTAAAGAAACGATGATTCTAGAGTATCTAGGTCTATGATATCACTTAAAGATAATGCTAAGTTATGTTCAAATAAAATATTTAGCTTTCCTTTGTTACCTTTCTTTAACATTTTTTAGATTTATAAGAATATGTATTCTTAAAACACTATTATATATTTCTATAAGTCATCTACAAGTTGTTGTAAGTGTTATATAATGTGCTATATTATTGTACAAGTTTCTCTAGGTGTCATATTGATCAAAGAGGCTTCATGTAACTAGATCATATCACAAATTGTGAGTGTTGCTTGGTAGCCTTCTTGATTTCATCCTAGTCATTGTCTATGTTCCAAACTACAAGTCATATCTCCACAACAACAATACCACATGGCTTAACTTGTTCATAATGGTTGTGAGTGATTGTGATAGTTGAATAGGAATGTGAACTAGCATGATTCCAACTAAGAATCCATCATGATCCATTTTGTTTAATAAACTACATAGTCATATTTTCAAGATAATGGCTTGATGAGGAGATAGCTATCTCACATCTACTCTCAAAGATATTGTATAGAACAAACATTATTCAAATTTGATGTTGAATTGCTAATATAGTTTTCAATTATCTTTTCAATTTTCCTATCTAGTTATACTTTACATTCTCTATCATAAATACTTCCACACATGTAAACTAATTGAATCTCTTTGATTAGATTCTCTATTGAATTCTAGTCTAGGCCTTAAATCAATGGTATCATAGCAAATTCACTTTGTATCATTTATTAGTGGCATTTGAAAAAAGATTTTTTGTATTCCCACTCACATGAAGTTTGAATATAAGTTATGGCTCAAAAATAATAACCCTTAATTGTAGCTTTGTTCATATCTATAATAATAGGAAATGCACTTTGAAATTCCTTTGACTTATTTTTTGGCTTTTTACCTCTTTTAATAGCATGCCTTATATTTAGCCTTATTAATCCTTGTCCATTTTCCTTTTTCCTATGTCTTTCTCGCTTTCCCGTGTGATCTTTAACCATTATTAAGGATGTCTTGTTTCTACTTCTTATGTACTACTTATCCTTTTCTAAGGTCCTCAATTTAATATCTGTATCTATCCTCATGTGTAGTGAATCTTTTCCCTTCCTTTCCTTAAATATCAAATTTTATGGATTAATTAAGCTTAAAATTATGACCATCTAATCACTCGTGGTGTCCTTTACTTCCCTAGAAAGATGAACTTTGTAGAATAAAGGGTCATTGTTGTAATTAATTACACCCATTAGAGTAGAAATGAACAACTTATTTTATCACCAAAACTTTATTTGAGACACAACTAATATGTTCTCACCTCTTTGTTGACTAACAACTATCCAAAAATAAATGAATAAGCCTCTCCTTCCCTCCTTTCAACAATAGAATTCATAATCTCTTTCATTTCTTCTTTTGAGCAAGACAACATCTTGTATTGGAAATCTCAAAATTGACCTCGTGTCGATGTGTTTGCATAGGTGCAAGTGCTCTAAGATACCATCTTTCAACCCATTTTATATTTTCATATGCAAGTTACATTGACTTATTCTATAAAAGTGAAAAAAAATTACAAGTTTCTACTTCACATAGTCAATTTCCACACATCTAAAGTTTGAACTCTTAAATGAATAATATTTGTGGATCCACTTTCTAGGTCACAATCCTATCATGGTAGGATTTTTTATTCTTCCACTATCCAAACGAATAATTGAACTTTACGCTTTTAGAAAATACCTAGGATAATGTTTCATTACTTGAATCCATAACTTTGCATTCATATATAAATATTACTACATCCAAATAATTTAGCTACTCATTAGTAAGATTTATTTTCACACATGATCTAAATCCATCATGCTCTCCTTTACCATGCCCTTGTTAGATATTTTTTATGGGTCCTAGACATACCTGATAAAATATTCATTTTAAAAAATCCCCATATAATTGTTTGACCAAATGAGATGCCATGCCATCTAGATTTTTTCTCTTAAACTATCATAAAATACATTGAAATATTAGCATATAAACTCTTATGAATGTAACTAAATTCCATTGACTCCTTTAAAAAAGTGGGCATTGTTGTACAACCAACTACATGTCTATGTGTACTAAATTGTACTATTGAGATTGAACCTCATCCTATGGTGCAAGAGTGTATTTTTCACACTGTAACAACTAAAAGTATGTTTTCCATCAAGAAAATTTATTTTCCCATATGTAAAATTGTTCATCAAGCCACCAAGGATATTGAGAGTATTTTATATTTTTTTTAAGATTTGTTCTTGATCTACAAAATTGTATGAAATAGATCCTCATGCATGCATTCTCCCAAGAATAGAAAGGTTTCCACATCTATTGCATTCTCTAGAATTTAATTCCATATTTCAAGTAAAAAAAATATTCAAAATTTTTATCAAATGATAAATTTGTTATACATTCTCTTACAAATGGTAGGTTAAAAGCACATTCTTGCACAATTGGCAACTACGAAAAGTGTCACATGTAGATTGAAAAATCCCATAACAATAAAGAATTACGCATAACTTTTAGAATAGAAAGTGACCTATTAAAATTGTGAATAAACATGAGATGCGGGATCAAATAGGGAATGATAAAACCTTCCATGCAAGAGAGATGTAAAAAATAATCTACCATATCATCAACAAGAAAAACTACAAAATAAACCTAAAGAGTCTTCAAGGAGATCCTCAAGAGATAATACAATTAGGGTGAGTTCTTTATATGAGAAACCCTAAATGATCAAGGGATTAGATCATGACAAGTGTCATCATCCTATATGATGAGACAAAATTATCTAATAAAATCTCACTTCAGTTCACATAAAAAAGAACTACTAAGTTTAGCTTTTGTGTATGAGAATAAATTAGCCTAATATATAATTAAATATTAATTAATTATTAGCTATGCATGATTACTCTAACACCCACCTTAAGATGAGCTTAGGGAGTAGGTAAAAAACCCGAAAAAGATAATGCATAAAAATCAAAGAATTAATGATGGGTCTTGGAAAATAAGGCCCGATGAGATACCCATATAAAAATAATTTAATTTCTCACAAGTGGAGAAAAAAGGAGAAAAAATCATGGGAAAAATCCCTCCAAAAGAGAGAAAGATGAATGAAGGTTTGAAAAGCCTCCAAAACAATGTCCCAAAAAGAATAGGTATGAAGAACATCACAGACACATGAAGAATTTGTAGACAATTGTCGAATAATGAATGATATAGTATTAAAATGAATAACCTCATCTAAAACAAATGAGATCAAGATCAAGAAGACAAGAATTTGTATGAGTGCCCCCAATGTAGCTACTCAAATCAAATGGCAAATAAAGGTAAACATCTAGAAATTAAAGATACAAATAGCATAGGTACAAATAGTCTAAAGAATATTGATCAAATGTAAATGGAAGGTCACCTCTAGAAATAAGAATGCAATATTGTCCATATGGTAAATGCTCCATCTCACTAAAATGGATGGGTAACTATTCATTGCATCTGCCTAGTACATGGGAACTTAAACTAGATGCATAGATCACTCCAAAAATTAAACCAATGAATCATTGGCACCAATAGTAGAAACCCCCTATAATGGAGAAAGGGAGAGCCAAGTAGGTCCACTAAAATTGTGAGTTGCTAAGAAGTGCATGTACAAGAGCAAAGAACATCTAAATTTGTATGTGAAAGTACCTATAATTGAAAAATGGTGTGCAAACAAGGCATACATGCATGAGGAAAGAATCATTGAGATTTGATGTTGTCGTGGAAGGAAAATTCATTTGATAAAGGTGTGATGGCAAAAAAAATGGCACTACACAACCCTCTTATGGAAATTTATACATCATAGTGCAAGTACATAAGGCATGTTAAAATGTGTGAAATCCCCAAATGGTAAACACCAAAATGATAGTTTATCTCAATGCATTAATAAAAGAGAAGTTGCATGCAAAAAGATGTTCAAAATGCACAAATAGGACATAATGCTAGAAATATACTTAGAACAACCTAAAATAAGTCATCCCATGCAAACATGAAGTTTCCAGAAGCTAAAATGTCTAAGTAATTCACCAAAATGTGAAAACATGGAAAACAAAAAATGTACTTGGAGAAAATCTATAAAAATTGCATGCATAGCTGCGAAGAGCTCTGAAAGAATTTTCCAATGCCACTAGAATCACAAAAGGCCAAGAAATGGATCACAAGTTATCTCACAACAAGACATTATGATGGATTACTCAAGTACAATAGTTTTCTCATCACCAATACTAGATTTGGAACTCAATATCTAGTATTGATAAGAATGATTTTCATTTTGAGGGTTATCCTATTTACCTAAGATAAAATTAGAAAAAAAAATCCTAAAAGTATCATAATATGTAATTTTAATATCATAAGTTCACAAAATATAAACCTCGCATTGGACTATAAATATAGTCATTTAATTTTATGAAAATAATTTTTTGCACTAATTCAAAGATAACGTGCAATTATTATAATTCCATAGAAAAATTATAAATGTGTGATGAATCCATTTAATACATCATCTAAAATTGATTTTGGAATATTTTCTTAACATCTTAAATATAGGTGAAATTTTAAAATTTGATTCTCAGTTATTTAACATGTGAATTATTATATATAGAATAGTTGTCATATTTTCTTACATGAATCATATTTTTTAATATTCTCAATAAAAAAATAATTTTAAATATAACTATAGTGTATAAAAATGCATCCCTTTACATTTTCACACTTGTTTGGATCCTCCTAATTAAAATGGACTGAATAATGCCTTAATTTAGTGTTGAAAAATGTATCCCTTTACATTTTCACACTTGTTTGGGCCCTCTTAATTAAATTGGACTTAATTAGGCCTTAATGAGCCCTATTATTCATATACAATCCTAATAAATTACATTTTCCAAAGGGGAAACCCGACAATAATTAATTCCAACACATAACACTTTACCTTGAGCAATGTGTGTTCCAAGAATAGAGACTTGGGACCCATTCTCCCATGGGTGAATGGATCCTCCCTGGACCTTTGAACTTAATTTAAAATATTTTTTTGATGGCATTTTAAGGTCCCTGAATCCATATTTCAATGTTGGCTTGTAATATTTGAATTTTGAGAAATTAAGGATACATACCTATAAATAAAAGGTTATTTTATTAAGTTTCACATAGAACTTTTATGATATTTCAAGAGAAATTTCATAGGAGAAAATTTCATGATCAAGAGCATTCAAGAGAAGAATTGTCAGAGATTTATTACAGAATTCTAGATCCAATCATCATGTCAAATTCTTCTTGCATCATGCATGTTTTTGGAGCTAACATTGTGATGTAGGTTTCAAGATCAAGTTCAAGCATTCAAAACATTATTTCAAGTATCAAGATCCACATCCATTGAAGCCATCTCATGCAAGTTGTAGAACTTCTAATATCTACATTACCAAGGTTCATTCAAGGGTTTGTTGGGTGGTAACATAGCATTTTTCATTCTTCATTCCCTCTTTCATGCTTTATTTCAATTAAGGGTTTAATTACCCAAATGGGGTTTGACCAAGGAAAACCCCTATTCACCAAAAATAAATAATTTTCCCCTCTTGTGTGTGTGTTGCAGATTTAGGTTGAAGAAGAATTGAAGACCTTTCAAAGTGCAAGGTTAGAAAAGTTTTGAAAGTTACAAAAGTAACTGTCAAAGTTGTTGTCAAATCACAAAATCTCACCTATAGATCTGATTTTTGAATTTTTGACACTAAAACCTGGACAAATCAAAAGCTACATATTAGCATTAGAGGCTCCCAAAATTTGTTGAAAAACCTTGACAAAAGACCCATTTGCCCATGGGTAAATGAGTCCCAGGCAACCTCCTAACAGTGACTTTTGGTGACTGGTAAACATCATTCTACCCTTCTTAGATTTACAATTAGTTTTTTGTCTCTGCTAATTGACCTTTATATTGTTGTTTCAAGTTTGAATTGGCATAATTGGGTTGATTTTCTATTTTTACTTTTTCTCCCAAAAGTGTTGTTTGAACTTGACCCCCATCCTCAAAGCATAAGGAAATCTATAGATTCTTACATTGAGTTGATACACCTAAGGGTTGTTAGTCAATTCTTTGTGGGGATCTCATTTCCTAATGAAATAAATGAAAATAGGTCCATCATGCACCCCTCGTGTTACCATCCCATAATTGATCAAAACCTTTTTTCATTGTTTCAATAACATAATAATTTTAATTATATTTTTTATTAAAATAATATTAATTATTGTAAAAGAAATTATGGAAAAAAATCCTACACAGCCATAGAAAATAAAATAAAAATGAAAGAATAAAATTAGAACCTAAATTATACTAAGACAATGTCACCTATTTATATATGATGACATCAATAACTATCGCTTTGTGAACATGCTCACTATCATGCTACATAAATTTGATACTATGCATAATTCTAAAACTAAAATTAATTAGAACATTAAAAAATGATATATTATAAAGATACTTTTAATTTATTTCATAATAAATCTAATGAGAAAATATATAATATTGATCCTAGAATGACCCCATATTTAAATAACAAAGTTATTCCAACTTTTTTAATGTAGTTTGTCTTTCATCCATCATCTCAAGCATTGTGATCAATTTTGATTTATTAATATATGATGAGTCTAAAAGATATTATTATCTAGATTTTAATTAAAATCTCAACATTTCACCACAACACCATTGATCAAAGTACACACTCTATCCAAAAATGAGTCACACTTGCATCTTTCACTATTACTTTTCCAGTGTTACTTAGCTACTTCCCTCACATGTGAATGATGTTGTATTTATAAAGTTTCCATTATTTTCCATGAAAGTATGATAGAAAATACAACATGTGCAAGGAACCATCAAGATTTATGTTTGTAAAGTCACTTAACATTTTCCTCTTTATTTCTTATCAGTGAAGGGGGCAATTAAACAATATCAGGTTAATTGCCATATCTAAAAATCTCTACTTCATATGGAATATCATTAACAACCCAAAAATCATAGAAATGTCTATTGACACTATGATTCAACAAAAATTAAATATATTTGCATCTCATAGTTCTTCTAAGTTGATAATTTTCCATATCTCCACATACACACACAAAAAATCATATCATACATAAAATTTAAAATTATACTCACATTAAAAATAAAAATGAAAACAAAATACATGTATACTTACAAATCACACAATGAAATATAATATCCACACTATTACACATGCTTTTTCTTTTAACTTCTATTTTTTTAACTAATTGAAAAAAAGACAAAGAAAAATTAAATATCTTAAATCATATAATCAATTATTATAATATTCCCCAAATTAAAACCAATTTGATTGATATAAAAGCTTGAAATGATTTCAATCTTTTCATGTCACCTTGTCATATTCTTATATTTTCTTTTAGGGATTGGGTTGGATGCTCTTATTTTTTAAGAATCTTTTTCTTATAGAGGTCGCTTCCTCCCTTGAATGTGGTTTTTCCTTTTTTAGTTTGTTTGATAACACATCCTTTAAGTGTATGTATCGATGGTTTTTTTGGTTTCACTTTTCAATCATTATCACTTATTATGGATCACAATATTTGTATGATATATTAGTTCTAGGTTACCTTCTATGTGAGGCTCCTTGGATTTCAAGATTATTTCTTTATTTTTACTTTCTTTATTCAATACTTTATTTATTCAATAATTTTTTCTTTTCTTTTTTGCATTTTATTTATTTTTTATGTTTTTTTTTTGTATTATCTTATTGTTTAGTGGTCTCATATTGATCACAAAGGAGATGTTACTGTTAGACATCTAACAAGAATTTACTCTTTAATAGGTGTTTAATTCTTATCTTTAATTCTTCTAACTTGATTCCATTTTTCTATTGAATCACATTTTGAATCTATTGGGTGTGGGAGATATTAGTGTTGCCACTCCCAAGAATCCATTTGGAGGATTCCTTGCTAAGGCTTGAGGCTAATGTACATGACCCAATAATTTGATCTTGTATTGTGAGGTTGTTGGTGCAGGATGGAGCTTGTCCTTAATTATTTATGGAGGAAATCTCAATAGAGTCTCCTAGTATAGGATTAATCTTCTCTATATGCTATAAGGGATGAGCTAGGTGTCTTTACTACTATCTTGATGATGGTTCATAGAGTGTGATCCAAAATATTAACACAAAAACTTCAACACAATCTAATCTAAAAATTATAATAATCAATATAATAGATTGTGGAAACTTGATCTCATTAATATCAACTTCGTTGTTAATTTTGTGTTTATAATCTCAATAGAAACTAAACATCAACATAAAAATCCTATAAATTTATAGGAAACAAAGTTGAAAAATCTAAAAGAATTCAAGAGTGAGGCATCATCTAGAGGTAATGAATCTGCCTCAAAGATTTATCATAGAACAAAAGCATATGTCATAAGACTATTCCACAAACTCATCGTTTTTTCTTACAGAGAACTCTCTGAATTATGACTGACAAAGCCAAGCACTCAACTTGACAGGATTAGATCCAGAGGCCAAATTGTTTTTGAAAGACTCAAATTTATTAGTTAAATTACTATCAATGATAATGACAGGAAGGAGCTATGGAAATATAGAAGCACAGTTTTATTTCCTCACCAACCTAGGCTACCACCCTCTCTCTTACTTTGTCTTGGTAATTTTTTTATCTTTTAAACGCTGATTTAGAGTCCCAAATTCTTATCCATCGTTATTTTCAATGCAATTGAACCAAATCTCAACTGGCCAATCTCAAATGTTTACTTTGGAGTTTCATAAAGAACACTCCTAAATGGAAAGGAACCCATACTATAATCTACCTTCAAATTTCACGATACCCATATGATCCTTTTGTCGAAAGTCAAAGTCGTTTTACCCAGGCATAAATATGTATTAACCTGTATTCAAAGACTGTTAATTTAGCTTCAATAACTTTATTTGAATTACTTAATGGTTTTGGTGTCTTTTATATAGGAATACCAGACCATAAGATCGGAGAAGAGATTGAAATGGGTGACAAGTGGGGCATGCTATTCATTTCTATTCGCACCCAGATTTTAAATACGCAATCCCAAATTTTGTGATTTGTGCAAAGAGTATTGCCCAAACTAACCATGCCTACAAGGCAAGGTTCACTGGTAAAAACAATATTTTAATTTTAGGGTGACACAATCTATTCAGTCCAACTATTTTATTACAGGCATGGCACAGTTTGTCTGCCAGGTAATCAATCTCTTTATCCTCGAAAAACACATATCTGGCATAGAATTGGGTGAATGCCTTTGACACGTAGAATCCACGGCATCCCCTTTTCCTCTACGAAACAGACATGGGATTGCTGCTAACACCACAACGATGCAAACCAGTGGTTATGGTTGCGAAATAATCTTTACACATTTCCAAAGGTTTCAGTTTTTGATATGGGCTTCTCAAATCTTTCAGTTGCTATTTACTGTGATTGATATTTATGTAGACCATTTCCTTACACGGCCATTACTAACTCCACTTGTTTCAAATGATTACCTTGAATTTAACTGGCTTCCATAAACCTGACCAAAATTACTTGAATCAAATTATCAAATCGAGATACATTTTTATTTTTCAAGGCTTTTCCTAGATAGTAGAACAGGAGACAGAGATTATAAGCTATGTTCACCATCCACTATTTCAGACTTAACGAAATCCATCTATAGAATGTTAGCGAGCTAATGTTTTAGCAACACAATCTGAAATATTATAATAAAGTAGAGAGTCCAAAGGACTTGGATTAGAGCTTGGTTTTCTCCGAAAGGTATATTTGGTATCTAAACTGTAAAGATGTTGCATGAACTATTCTAAAACACTCTATCCAGATGATTCCACATGTATCTCAGAAGGATATCGATAAATATTATTCTATAGAGTGTTAAGCGAGCTAATGTTTTAGCACCGCAGTCTGAAATATTATAATAAAGCAGAGAGTCCAAAGGACTTGGATTAGAGCTTGGTTTTCTCCGAAGGATATTTGGTATCTAAACTGTAAAAACGTTGCATGAACTATTCTAAAACACTCTATCCGGATGATTCCACATGTATTACAGAAGGATGTCGATAAATATTATTCTAATCTGAAAAAGTGCGGCAATCCCAACCAAAAGAATATAAATCTATAGCATACCTTCTGCAGTTTAGCTGGTAACTGTTAAAAAGGTTCTGGCACGGAATCTTTAAGCTGTTTAGGAATAAACTGTACATTAAACATTCTTTGCTTCAGACGTTAAAGTACAAAATGACGACAGCGTATATGTCATGCATGTTTATTACTTGGTTAACTAGATCTAGATATCATAGTAAATGAATTAATAAAGAAGAAGGAATTATTCGATTTAACTTTTGCTGATGCAACAAAAGATGTTGAATGAGCAGATTGTACATATTTGGAAAGTTTTTCCCATCGAAACAAACATTAAATGCTGAGCTTGTCACAAAGTTTTTAGCCCTTCAGAATTATTTATCTAGTGGATCTGACTCATGCGCTTGAAAATCTCACCTCTGCGTCTGAATCCTGCCGCATTATATAACTATTAAAGAAGAGATGTTGTTCCTGCATGTCTAACAGACCTCCGAGATTATAGTCTTGGAAACATTGGTTATTCAATGCAAACGAACCATCTTCTTCTTCTTCTTGTCGTCCAGCATTTGGTTTCTCTTGCTCACTATCGAAGCCTCTTCCAGAGTGGAAATTATCAAGATGGTTTGTATAATTATTCCGCTGAGAAGCCTTTGCTTCTTGGTAAAGTTGTTCTACAATGTCTGCGTCTTCGACAGTTGATGAATTAACTTGCTCGAAGTATCTAGCAAGCATTCTCGACTCGGAAAGAGTTAGACCCTCAAATTCACGATTCTCCACAACCTGCCCAACCCAACAGGGGAAAATATCATTTCAGTAATTAATGTTCTGAGATTTCCACAGGATATAACTGTCTCCATGGAAAATTATTGGATGAAACGTATGAAACATTGCAATGCAAAAACAGGGGATTGAGAAATGGACATTGAAGTTTTTGAGGTAAACAACATATTCTAATTTTTAATTTGTTTAGGTGCTTCATTTTAAATTATAAAAAACAAAGAAGTAAGATGAACCACCTAAACAAATCAATAATTAGATTGTGTTATTTAAACCCCACCACATTGAAAATATCTGCAACATTATACCTTGGCATGGCAGCTTGTAGACTCATTGGATGACTGGTAAACATTGCAGCTATGAGCTTCATCAGGCAGGAAGTGTGACCATCTGTTTGCAGGTGTATTGACACTCATAACGGCAGACGTTTCCGAATTTGTTTGGCCATTATCTTCCATTTTTACTGGTGATAATCCTTCGGTCAATGCAGGCATCTTGTCATTAAAGAAATTGTCAGTATCTTCATATGGCTCTCCATATTTGGGTCGTGGTCCGCTTTTCTTGAAGACTCGACACAGAGAATAAGCATCCTACATTTCACATCATAGTAAGAGAACAGAACTACATCGATTTCAATGTAAATAACTATTCACCATTTTTTAATTTTATTCACTGTTCAATCCTTAAAAAGAACGATTGTAATCACTATACCATAAATAGAATGGCGATATTCTAAATGATTTTTAGTATTGACCACACCATTTGAAGCTTTGAAAGAACAAA
The DNA here is from genome assembly GCA_007258455.2 of Sequoia sempervirens. Taxonomy (NCBI): domain Eukaryota; kingdom Viridiplantae; phylum Streptophyta; class Pinopsida; order Cupressales; family Cupressaceae; genus Sequoia; species Sequoia sempervirens. The sequence goes on along the minus strand of VDFB02353493.1, from coordinate 416,770,558 downwards.
ATATTACCATGGGCCACAGATCTTAACTCCTAATTAAGCATATGAATATATTTGTGTGTACAAAAAGTGTAAGGGAAGGGATTCGAACCTGCAAACAAGCCGAGCCCAGGCATTCCTTCTCTTCAAGACGATATTCATGCATAACCCAGTTCGTTCGAGAACCACGAGGAGCACGTCCTTTGTAAAAGACCAGTGTCTTCTTCATTCCAATGGCCTGCATATGAGAGCTAACCTTGCGGTCCTTTCCTGTAGCCTTCCAATAACCTGCTTCTGTTGCTCTGTTAGTTCGTGAACCATTTGGATACTTCCTGTCCCTTGGACTGAAAAAGTACCATTCCAGATCTCTCCCTGGAAGGAAAGATTTCTCTGCAAATTTCAACACAGAACAATCTTTCCAAATAAATAAAAAACGCTTAAAACTTTTCATCTATAGTTATATATCACTTTGTTCTGTAGAATTAATAGAAAATCTCGTTAGCTTTACGAGAAGCGAAATTTGGGACAACACCAAACATCCTATAGGAATTATGATTCCAATTAAGCTCCATGAGATTCATCAGGAGAAAGCAATAAAAGGCTGCAATTTGAACGCTGCAAGGTCAATTATCTCAACATCCATAGATTGTGAACGTGAAGTTGATAGAAAATCAAATTCACAAAGTATATCTCAAAAAGAAATCATTCTAATTGACAAAAAAATCTCATAAGCCAAGGTCCTAGGTTCGAATCCTTGCTAATTGAGAAAAGCATATAAAAAGCATTTCTCTTACCAGGTAAATCCCAGGGCTCGCATTTGTAAAGATCAACTTCGGGAATAACCTCAAGTTCGATTTTCTGGCCATGAATTTTTCTTTTCAAATAATAAGCAACCAACTCGTCATCAGTGGGATGAAATCTGAACCCTGGAGGCAATGTTGTCGGTGCCATGGCGCTAACAGAAAACTATTTCCTTACCCTACAAACAAACAAAAGATTAACCAAACCACCTCTGAACTAATCTGCCAAATCGCGACCGGATCTTCCAAAAAACGTCGACCGATCTCCTTATTCAGCCACTTTGCTCCTAAAAATATCAAAACCCTGCTATCAATTCTTCTATGCCTGCGAAGAAAACAGACACCATTAAACAAGCTAAGGAGATCGGAATTTTTACAAATTTTCAAGCAAGCTAATTGCTTACCGACAGCCTTAATAAAACCAGGCTGTATAAGAGAATTGCACGTATATACAACATGGAGATGACCTGCACTTCGACCGACTTACGGATAGTAAGAGAATGCGTTAGGCAGGTAAAACTTTTAGGCGTCTGCACTGCAATTTATTCTTTTGTGACGGAAGCGTCTGGACAAAGATTAGAAGAATGTGATTAAAGTACAAACGCAGCCTTTATGCCTCGACTGAAAACGACGTTACGCGGTGCGGAATGGCGGCTCGATAAAAGCTTAAACGTAGCTGGGTTAGTGTAGAGGTGAAGAGTTCGTCCCCTCACACTTTGGGAGGTTAATGTGGCATCCTCCATAGTTTTCAAGTTTGCTCTAGTGAAGAGGTGAAGCATGCGTCCCCTCACACTTTTCTCCTAATTTTTACCACACTTTGTATGGGCGTTTTTATTCGCATAGATGTAAGTAAATAGTTTGGATTCTATTTATTTTACATTCAGGTTTATTAAAAAGACATGTTATTTTATTTAATCTAGTTTTTATATTAATATTTTCTTTAGGTTAAATGATTACGCTATAAAAAATTTAGATTCATTTATTGTTAAAAAGTAATGATGTATGAAATTATAAGTGATCAAAGTATAAATTTTAATGATTTTTTAAAATATGTTGAAAGCATATTATGAGTAATAATGCATTATATTTATATAGGTATTATGATATTTTTTAATGGGTATGAAGTGTTTGATTATAAACGTGCATAACAATTAAATTAGTCTTGACACTCTCAATTTAAATTATTTTTTTATGGCCTTAGACTAACTTAATTTAATGTTACTTTTACCCACCAATTCACATGTCCAAAAGTTTAAATTATATACTCAGGATTTACTAAAATGTCACCCTTAGAACTTTGTTAATTGTGAGAGATTATCAATTATTGCCCTTCATCATGCATTAAAATGAAAATAGTCAAAATCCTCTATCTTAGCTTTGTCTTTGCATCAATAATCACAATTATACCAACTCTTATATCAACAAACATTAAAACCCCGATTATTGCACTTTGTCTACAACACGTGCATCCATTACACTTCATCCATTGCATCAAGTCTCCATCTCTCATTATAATATCACTAAATTACTTCTAGCTAGTTATACATCTATTGCACATTCTATTTATTGTGTCTTTGAACATGTCTAAACATTGTTGAGCCAATTTACAATGCCTAACTAAAATTGAGAAATTTTAAGGATTCCCAACTCCCATACAAGTTCTAGTGATACTTCTTAAAAACTCTGCGCTTTCTATTTTTAAGGTGCAAACATAAAGAAGTGACTTCTACAAATAGAGATGAACAACTTCTACAAAAAACCAAAACCTTATCTTATCAAAGATCAAGGTTATATAAAAGGCTTACAAATGTCATTTTATGGTCAAGGATGATCTTAAAAGGTTTAGTGTGGTCTTGATTCAAGCATTTGCATAGTTCCATATTTTATAATGTGTATTCATCATAGTCATTTGTGTACATGTCTAATATTTCTAGGTATAAGTCATCTATCATAATTAAATCAATATCCTTCACTTCTAACTAAACTAGGTACTTAATTGTTTTAGTACTTATTATATTTTAGTTCTAAATTCAAGTGAATATATAAACTTAGCTATTTTATCATGGTCAATCTATTATTAATTTGTGCATTGTATATATTAGCACTAGATATTTTCTAATGGTATATTTTATTCTTCTGCATAGCTTGGTGAACCCAACTAATCCCATGCCTCGTTATAACCCTAGGGTCTATTCTACTACCATGCTATTTTGAAATTTTGATATTCTTGATTACTTTCTTATTTTATTTAATATCTAGAATCAATTTACACTTTCATTACTTTGATACATAGGCTTTAGGCCTTTATTATTTATTACCTCTAGTATCACAACCCTCCACCTTCTCTTAGCTTGTGCTTCATTATTATATAATTCACCATTGATTCACACATACTGTTGTCTTTCCTTCCTACCCATGCATATTTTTTTGATTTCAATGTGTTCCTATATTGTGTTACATTTAATTTTTATCCTTGATGGCATCACACCCAAGTCTACCCCATTAATAGTAGTTTATTTTCTATGGGGGTGTTATTTAATTGTATATGCAATTAGTCAATCTTCACAAAGCTTGCCATTAGATTCCCTTCCTTATTAGATGCACTCTTTACACTTGCTTATGATCTTCATCTTGACTATGCTTCTCTTAAGTCTAGTGATAATTATTTTAATAAGCATAGTGCTTTTTAACATTTAAGGATTTTTTATTCATAATTTGAATGATGATGAGATAAATGATGATTAATTATGTGATGTACATTGTGTGTTTCCTACATCTGCATGTTATTTATTTGCTTTGAGATGAATATATTGGCATTAATAAGGTTTAATTGAGTGATGATAGTGGTATTAATGTTTCTAGTTCATACATTATTTGTGAGCCTATGTTAGGTCTACATATAATTCCTTAGCTCTAACTTCCATGGATATATCTAAGGCTTATGATTCATGTGATGATTTTCCTCTAACTAATGATGATGATGCTTCCTTCTTGTCTCTTGATTATTTTTCTCACCTTTAAGGATCTTCATGATTCTTTACTTTCTTGATCACATAATGTTACAAATGATTAATTATTATTCTCAACTAGTAAATTCTACTGATACACATGCCAATACCTTTTTAATATTATAAGGTTTTATATCATATGCCTTATAGTGCAAATATTATTATAGAACCATTGATTGATGCATTTACTTGTGATATAAATGGACATCATAAAGGTGCATATTTACATGTTAATTTTTCATGCATTATGTACATGTAAAACATTGATTAATATTTATTGTGGCTTAATTCTATTAAGTACCAATATAAAAATAATATAAATACTTCAATTAATAAATATATATTACAATTCAATAATAGAATTACTTTAATATATTTAAAATATAGATCAAACCCATGAGGCAAGAAACAAACCATACAATGCTCCTTAATAGAAGGAATCCACTCAACAATAGATCCTAATATGAGATTCAAACACATTCAATAGTCTTCACCCCTTTTGCCACTTGTTTTATTGCCTCATGAAAGAAAATAGTCTTTATACTTTTATTTTATTTGTGTTTCTCTTGTTCTTCCTTTTATTTTTCTATTCATGATTCATCAATTTTTTTGAAATTTCTCTACATTCACTTTTCTTTGGTCTCCATTATTTAAAATCTTGTAATGCTACCTTTTTCTTTCTATATGTAATGCTGAAAAATTGCACCCTATGCAATTTGGCATTCCATAACCTCCCCTTTAGATTAATTAAATTTAATAACTCCCCTTAACCTAACCTTAATGTGGTTTGTATGATAGATGATAGAAATCAAGATGGAAATTTTTCTATGGATGGTGTTGTGCATGCCTGTGCAGAGTAGGGGAAACCCTAGCCACATATTTGCATGCTGAAGTTTATGTGTTGAGGGCTATGTAAGGGGCATTTGGAGGGGTTTGGACTTGGTTTGGTTTTGTTCTTATTTCTATGGTGATGTTTTTGGGTTTTTTTTTGCTACATCTTTTATTGTTCATTTCCCTCTCAACTATGAGGTGTGGCTCCTATGGGATTTCTTTTGCATGCAATTTTTTTCCTCTCCTTTGAGCAGATCAACTGTGGGTGCTATGGTTTATGGTATTGGGGCTTATACTTTTTTGTGGCCTCATATTTGTAATGGTAAAATAGGGTGATTCTTAGAGTGTAATGGCTTCTTGAGGAGTGGATCATGTTGATACTTCTTCCTCATTGCATCCAAAGGCTATGGAGCATTTAAATAAATTTTTAGCTGAGGATGGTTCTCTTTTTGAGAAAGGATTTCCCAAAATCAAGAAAGTGAACAACTATTTTGGAATGATGCCAAGACTGTCTTGTCTTGGTGATTCATCCAGAGTTTATCTCAAAGGGTGCTTCCTACTTGAGCAATCATGCTTTAATCAATAAATTCATGGGTCTTTGACTCTCATTGTCAGCACTGGAATATTGGGTACATCAAACTTGGAACCCTGAAGGTGATATGGAGGTAACGATGGTTGCTAATAATTACCTTTTGGTTGTGTTTACATGCATGGCTAATAGAAATAGGATTTTTGATGGATGGCCCTACTTTTTAAATCAAATTGGTATCTTTATGAAACCTTGGCATGTGGGGTTTAATTCAGCTAAGGAAATTCCTTTGAGGGTTCCTGTTTAGGTTAATCTTCCTAGGATTTTGCTTGAATTTTGGAGTGACATTTTGCACATGATTTCTCTTTCTCTTGGAAATTCAGTTAGTCTAACTTAGAAAACTCTTGATAAGAAGGTTATCTCTTATGCTTGTATTTATGTTGAGATAGATTTGAATAATCCTCTACTAGATTCTTTAGATATATGCAATGGCTCCTCTTCTTGGATTCAACACCTTGATTATGAAACCCTTACTTTCATATGTATTTTCTATGAATATGATCATTTATAAAGGAAATATCCCTAATTCAATCAAGTGGCTACTATAGCTAGGTCTCCCTCAAGCTATGTTCCCAAGAATGATAAAGGGAAAGCTCCTTTGGTTGAGGGGACTATGGATATTGAGGGATTTGTTCCTATTAAGCCTCAAAATAAAGAGATAAGTCAAAACAAGACTCTTAAGGATAGACAGAATGATGGGACCTTTAACTAGTTTGATGCTCTAGATGATTTAGTTCAAGAAAATGGAATTCTAGATGTGCATCCCTCCCATGGTGGTTCCTTGGAGGTGGTTTTTTCTAAGGATATAGTGAATATTAATCAAAATTCATATATATGGATCTTCGAGTGTCTTTGGCGCCTGTGTCATAGAAAAATGGCCCCTTTCCATTTCCATGTCCTTTTAGGTCTTGTTTCATTATGTTTGGTCTATTTTTATTTGATTTTATATTGTTATGTGGCTTGAACATGCATATTTATGTACTAAAATTCAAATAATGACATCTTGTGAAGGTGTTGTGAAGTGTTGTAAAACATTTCTACACTCTTCTAGACTCTATTCATTGAAATTCACTTAAAAATTTCCTTTTCATCACTAATCAATCCTATTTTGAAGTGTTTTAAAGTCTTGTAACAAGATTTCATGCTTTTCTAGGCACAACTTCACTATTTATCCCTTTCGTATTCTTTATTTGACCCTTTTATGCCCTTATAAGATTTAATTAAGTGTATTTTTTAATGTAAGCCTGACAAACAACATTAAATACAAGATAATTCCTGACAGCCATTTTCAGGTCCTAGGTGGGACCCATTCACCATGGGTGGTGAATGAGTCCCCCTTGGCTCCAAATTAAAAATATTTTAAATTTCCTTTTAGGTTTTTATTCAAAATCACTTGATGTTGTCCTATGATGAGGTATTAATGGGTTACTAAGGCACAAGTGTGTATAAATAAGTGATTTTCACCTCATTTTACATCTCCCCATTCATCAAGTTCACTCATTCACCTATTCACTCAAGCATTCAAGCATCATACAACATCAAATTAAGCATTCATCAAGCATTGTGGAGAATCCATTGATACAACTTCATATTTTCATCAATAAGGGTTTGGTAAGTTGATAGCATTTGCATGTTATTTGTTTATCATTCTCTTGCATTTCATTATTTCTTTAAGGGTTTGATTACAAAAGTTGGGTTTGACCAAGGAAAACCCGTATTTGCTAACCCTCAACCATTTTTCCCCTCTTGCATGTGCGTTTGCAAACCTAGGTATGCAAATTTAACAAGCATTTAGGTGATTGAAGATTGGTCAACAAGTCAACTAGGTGATTCAAGTCAAATCAATCATATTTCAAGCTTGGAGAAGGCTTTCTATCTCTTTCCTATAAAATTGGCTTCGACAACCTGACAAGCAGGCATTTCCAAATCTGGTGTTGCAGAGTTGTCTCTTGATTTCTCAGAATTTTGGGAGAGGATTGATTCACCACCAGTGGTGGGTGAGTCCCACCTTAGGATTGAAAATCTAGATTTTGTTAGATTTCAAATCTCGATAGTTTGAAACTTGGTTCCCGACAGATTTCACTAGTAGCAGGACTAATTCGCCACCTTGGGCGAATGAGTCCCACTATTGATTTTTAGTAATTTTAGACAATAGTTAGACCATTCCAGATTCCTCAAATCCTTCCCAAGTGCACTTTGATTGGGCCTTTCTCTTTCTATTTTTCATTTATTCATTCTTAGTTCATTGTTTTCATATCACAATATGTTTTCCAACATAGCCTAAATCTTAGTTTTGCATTCATAATCATTAATTTAAATCACTTAATTGCATTTAGTTCACTTTATTTAGCTTAGATAGCATCATACATAACATAATTTTAATGAACCCCTTAGCATTTTTGGCCCTACCTCTCTCCTTTTAGGTGAAAAACCCTAGAAGAGCTAGATCAGTGCATTGGTGCCAAAAATTGATAGTTCATTTTGGTGAACCTACATTTCGAACACTTTGCACTTCTGATTCTATTCACATATTGCATCCTGGATTATATTTGCATCAACATTCAATTAGGACATTGTTTTGTTTTTGCATTCTAGGACTTCTCACATTGCATAAGTGAAAACTTTGTTTAGTGTTCATTTTTGCATTGTATATCATTGAAAAAACTAAAAATATCCATTATGCATCCTTAATTGCATTTTAAAAATCATTAGAATCATTTTAAAAAAATTGAAAAACATAAAAAAAATATCATATTGAGACTCATTCACCACCTTGGGCGAATCAGTCCCTCTGTACTTTTTACACAACATTTTTAGACATTTTCTGGGTATTTCCTACATTATATAGTATTATGTAGTTTCTTTTTATTTTTCTTTCTAGATTCTCTATTTTAAGTTATTTCTTGCATACTAGTTTACTTGCATCATGGCATTTTCTTTTAATAATTTTTGGAATTCATTAAAATCCTTGGTAGACATGTCCAATTGTGCCTTTGGTTGTGATCCTAATGACCTTGAGCTTCCTCATGCTCCTTCAACTCCTCAAGATTGTCCTCCTCATGATGTAGACATCATTGAAGAAGATGATGATAGCATGAACAAGTTCTTAAATGAATGCCTTGACAACCTTGAAGCCAATGCAGCCTTCTATCCATCCATGAAGTCACAAGATCTCCCTATTGTTGCACCTCTTGATCGCTTTGCATACTTACATCTTGAAATCAATGAAGGACCTAAGGTTCCTCTCTCAAGCGGACCTAGTTCCTCTAAACAAAACTCACAACCATTTTATGATCACAAAGTCACAAACACTTCCATAAACCTTGAAGAAACATATGGAAAGACTTCACTATTCTTAGTAAACAAGGTTGTGAAAAAAAACATGAACATGACATTCATCAACTTCTTTAACAATATCTAACCAATGCACACACAAAAGGATTAGGATATCAAGATCCTTCTCATCCTAATAGACCTCCTTTTCAACCTAGGAGACTTCAGGATGATGGTACAGTGATCTTGGATGCTCCTCCTGACTTAAACATTCTCCTTCCATTTGAACAACCATTACCTCCTTCTATTGACATGGATGCTAGGATTCCCATGGGTCCTCTTCCCCCTTCTATTCATGAACAAGGAGAGTCTAGCAAGCGAAAATGACCTTTCAAATTAAAGAAACTCAAGTTTCCTATGCATCCTCCACCTAAATGTGAAAGGAGACTTCAATTGCTCTTAAACAAAGGCCTTATAATTTTACCAACTATGACTAGGTTGGTTATTCATCCTAAAGATTCTAACATACCATTTTGCAAATATCATTGCATTCTTGGTCATCGAACAAAAGAATGTCAGACATTCAAGGACATACTAGATAAGTATCACTTCACTAATATTGATTGTTTCCCCATCGTACCTTAAAGCAACAAAATCACATCATCATGCCATAGTTTTAGAATTCTTTATTCTCACTATTGCCTGATCCATTTCCATCACTCACCTCAGCTCATTCTTGCCCTTACACTTTGTGGGGGCAAGAAATTGTTAGCCTTTTCCTTGTAATGCATTTATCATTGTCTCTTAACTATGTTATTCCTTTTCCACTTAGTCACTTAAGATTGAGAAACCAATAACTTATTTAATGGTTGACTTCCATTTGCATTATTGCTTCTTTTTCCTTCATGTATGTATCATGTTCCCCCATATCGTGTGCTCAATGTTTTGCCCTCTCATCGCACACTTCTTCTATTTGTATCTTTGTTCTTCTATATGTCGTGTATCTTTGCTTTTTCTCTTTTTGTTTTTTGTTTTCCTTTTGGGGATGATGCAAAGTGTAGAGATGCCTTGTGTCTCTTCCATGTTGACCCAAAAGGTCCTTGTCATTTTCTCTTTTTGTTTTATGTAAACTTTCCTTTTGGGGATGACACAAAGCATAGAGACGCCCTATGTCTCTTCCATGTTGACCCAAAAGGTCCTTGTCATTTTCTCTTTCATTTTGTGTTTTCCTTTTGGGGATGATGCAAAGTGTTGAGACGCCCTATGCCTCTTCCATGTTGACCCAATTGGTCCCTTTTCATTTTTGTCTTTTTCTTGTGCTTTCCTTTTGGGGATGACGCAAGGCATTGATACCAAAATGTCTCCTTTATGTTGACCCAAAAGCTTTTTCTTTACTTTTTCCTTTTTTTCTCTTGTGTTTTCCTTTTGGGGATGATGCAAAGCATTGATACCACAATGTCTTTTCCATGTTGACCCAGAATGGACTTTCTTTTTCTTTTTTTCTTGCTCTCTTTGTTTCATTCTTTCAGTTCTATGTGCTTTGGGGAATGATGACAGTTTTGAGTTCCTTAATAAAAGTTTTGCAACAATGAACATACTAACCCCAAAACCATAGATCCCTTATGTGTTTGGTGTGCTCTTTTTTGGGGGGAAACTCCCTTTCCTTTTTTTTCAATTTTGTTGACATGGCACAGCCTAACTTCAAAACATATGACTTGGCATAGGGCTTTCCAAGTCAAAACTCATGTCTTGTTTTCCTTCTACATTTTCTTCCCTTTGCTACTTTAAAGTAATTGCTCACAGAATGATGTGTAGCAATTCCTTGAAAGTGGGGAGCATACATTACCATTAATTCATTTGCATTCTTGGTTACTAGTGTAGCCTTTTCATTTCATACGAAGTGTTTGTCACTTTGTGGATGACATTGGGTTTCATTTCCTTCATAAGTGTGCTCTATCTTAGCATATTACATTCCTCTTGGTGGCTTGATGCAATGCACTGCATCCCCTAAGCTGTGAATATACTATTCTTTGATTGGTCCTATCTTGGAGACATTAGACACAATGTTCCCTGAGTGGTAGACCTTGCATGAACTTAACAAGACTCCTTTAAACATATTTTACATTTTGCATTTTTTTCCACCTTGCATAACGCAACTTGCATGCCTATGGTACCTTCCTTTTTGTTCATGAGTTCTAATCATACAAATATTTGCTTGTCTCATGAAGAACGAACCAACATTTTCCCTTGTGGCACCTTGTTAAAGTTATCAAGAGGTATAACTTTGATATGGTTGAGGGTATGTGCAGGATCATGGTGCGCCAAAAAGTGGCCATATTATGGGTATTTGTAGGGTATGTGGCTGATGACTTTTTTTTCACCCAAAATTAATGAAACAAAAAGGGTTTTAGAGGAGATTCTCAGCTTTCCAAAAATATAAATTATGATTTAATTTGAATTTAATAAATAATTATTATTCATTTTCTATTATAATTATGACTAAAGTCTTGATCGATAGGCTGATTGAAAAACATCTATAACTTTCAAACAAGTATCATATTTTTGAATCCAAAACATGTCACATTCTATGCTTCACATACTATAGGATTAAAAAAAATAAAAATTAAATTTCATGAAGTTTTGACCAAGTTAAGGTGGTCAGCACAAGTTTTTATATTTTCTAAAAGTTGTAATAAAAATTCATAATTAATTATTTACTTGGAAAAAAATTACAAAAAATATGCATCACATCCGACATGAGTCCTCTACTTATATATAAAATCTTACAAAAAATTTTATCATTTTATTATGGTTAGGGTGGTCAGCATTAACCTACTTCTTATTTTTTCCCCGAATTTAAATACTACTGCATTGAAATTTCAAATTTTCACCAAATAGATTTTATTTATTTTTAAATAAACCTAGTATTTTAGAAACTACATTCAATTTTCTACAAATTCTATTCTTACATATTTTTGAAATAATATAGATAACTTATTCAAATATTTACGTCAAATTTCCTAACACTAATTTTTCTGAATTTTTTGCCACTTAAGGGCCTATTTTTTGCATGATGATCCTGCACATACCCTTGAGTGGGAAGCCCATCTAGCGACATGACTTTTCCCCATAGCCACTTTTTTGTTTCTAAAAGCATACCAACTAGCGTATGTATCTCTCCTTTTTGGGTTTTCTCACCCCGCGGACAATCAGAAGTTCCATGGCCCCAGAGTGAATATACTTGGGCCTTCTCCTCGGTGGACCATCATGAGTTTTATTGCCCCAAAGTGAGTATACATTCTCAATCAACCTAGATCTAATCCACAACTAGTTGGACAAACAATCGACGCTTCATTTGATTCTATCATTTCAACACTTGTGTGCTTCTTTGTTCTTATGCTTAGTTTTCCATGGGATCTTCATCTTGGGGGCTTGATCATCCCTCTTGGTCGTTGTTATTCCATCTTGCTAATGTAAGTGCATTTGAACCCTCCTCTCGATGTTCATGGCTACTTTAGTGTGAGTTTGAAGGAATTTCATCCTCTCACTAAAGTGGTGGGTAAATGTGCCATAGAAAAAAACCCCCTTATCATTTTCATGGCCTTTTAGGTCTTGCTTCATGATGTTTGGTCTATTTTACTTTGATTTTATATTGTAATGTGGCTTGAGCATACATATTTATTTACTAAAATTCAAATGATGGTGTCTTGTGAAGGTGTTGTGAAGTGTTGTAAAACATTTCTACACTCTTCTAGACTCAATTCATTGTGATTCACCTAAAAATCACCTTTTCATCACTAATCAAGTCCTTTTTTGAAGTGTTGTAAAGTCTTGTAACAAGATTTCACACTTCTCTAGGCACAACTTCACTATTTATCCCTTTCCTATGCTTTATTTGACCCTTTAATGCCTTTATAAGCTTTAATTAAGTGTATTTTTGAATGTAAGCCCAAAAGATAGCATTAAATACAAGATAATTCCTGGCACCCATTTTTAGACCGTCCTAGATGGGACCCATTTGCCATCGATGGTGAATGAGTCCCCCTTGGCTCCAAATTCAAAATATTTTAAATTTCCTTTTAGGTTTTTATTCAAAATTACTTGATGTCAACCTGTGATGAGGTATTAATAGGTTACTAAGGCACAAGTGTGTATAAATAAGTGATTTTCACCTCATTTTACATCTCCCCATTCATCAAGTTCACTCATTCACCTATTCACTCAAGCATTCAAGCATCTTACAACATCAAACTAAGCATTCATCAAGCATTGTGGAGCATCCATTGATATAACTTCAAATTTTCATCAACAAGGGTTTGGTAAGTTGATAGCATTTGCATGTTATTTGTTTATCATTCTCTTGCATTTCACTATTTCTTTAAGGGTTTGATTACCAAAGTGGGGTTTGACCAAGGCAAACCCCTATTTCTTAACCCTCAACCATTTTTCCCCTCTTGCATGTGTATTTGCAGACCTAGGTATGCACATTTAACAAGCATTTAGGTGACTGAAGATTGGTCAACAAGTCAACTAGGTGCTTCAAGTCAAATCAATCATATTTCAAGCTTGGAGAAGGTGTTTTATCTGTTTCCTACAAAATTGACTTCAGCAACCTAACAAGCAGACATTTCCAGATCTGGTGTTGCAGAGTTGTCTCCTAATTTCTCAAAGTTTTGGGAGAGGACTATTTTGCCACTGGTGGTGAATGAGTCCCACCTTAAGACTGAAAATCTATATTTTGTTAGATTCCAGATCCTAACAATCTGAGAATTGGCTCCTAACAGATTTCACTAGTAGCAGGACTAATTCAACACCCTGGGCGAATGAGTCCCACTATTGATTTTTAGTAATTGCAGATAACATTCAGAACATTCTAGATTCCTCAAATCCTGCTTAGGTGCACTTTGATTCAGCCTTTTTCTTTTTCTTTTGCATTTATTCATTCTTAGGTCATTGTTTGCATATCATAATTTATTTTCCAACATAGCTTAAATCTTAGTTTTGCATTCACAATCATTCATTTAAATCACTTAATTGCATTTAGTTCACTTTATTTAGCTTCAATAACATCATACATAACATAATTTGAATGAACCCTTTAGCATTTTTGGCCCTACCTCTCTTCTTTTAGGTGAAAAACCCTAGAAGAGCTAGAGAAGTGCATTGGTGCCAAAAATCGATGGTTCAACACCAAAGGATAATGGAGACTTTCTTGTTTCTATTCCTTCTCTAGTGAATTATTCTTCTAATTCTATTAAACATTTTAGAGTTGTGCTTACTCTAGGTTTGTAGCAAAAGACCCTTAAAAAGGGCCCGCCTTTAGAGAATCCTTCTAAGGTAGGGCATAAGAAGGATCTGGAGAAGGTTAAATTATTAGGTGAGATGTTGGTGGATTCTAGGTTGGTGAAAACCTTAGATTCCCATTTCTCTCAATCTCATAAATTATTATCATTTCATGGAATGTGAGGGATATGAATAACATCCCTAGAAAAAATGTTATTCGTGAGATGATCAAAAGTCATTCTCCTGATATTGTCTTTATTTAGGAAACTAAGTTGGCAATGGATGACATGTTAAATAGAGCATCTAGTGTCTGGCCTAGTGACTATTGTTAGTGTGTTGGTTCCCTTGGTAGCTCTGGTGGTGTGCCCTAGATAGGTTGTTCCTTCATAGTGGATTTCGAGTTGCTATACAATCACTATAAATGCTTCTAGTTTGGAATCTAGTGAATCTTTCTGTTTCACTAATGTTTATGCACCTAATAATCTTCTAGTAAAATCCCAACTCTAGACTCATATTAGTTACATTCGGTCACTAGCTCCTCTTCTTCCTTGGACTATGGCAGGTGACTTCAATGTTGTTTCTTGTTTGAAGGAGAAGAGGGGGGTGTCGCCAGGCTTGATCCCTCTACTTTCGTTCTAAGGGAAAATATGGATTGTTTGAATTTAATTGATGTTTCAAAGCCAAATAATGGTACCTTCACTTGGAACAATCAAAGGTGTGGAGATGTTGCTATCTTAGAGAGGCTTGATAGATTTAATGTTTCCTATTTTTGGATTGGTGATAGTTGGATGACCAACTCTGAGATCTTGGATTGGAGTGGTTTTGATCACTAGCAAATTAAACATTCAATTGTTCCTTTTAGAGCTCATAAGAACCCTTCTTTTGAGTTTCAACTTATGTGGTTATGAGATTTTTATCTCCTATGGATATGGAAAAAGTATCCCTTTTTGCTTGCTTGATTTGGGAATAAATGGTGACAAATTAGACCTAATGAGGCCTTGATTTAGTGTTGTGAGGTGTTTTTCACATCCACTCTAGGTCTTGGACCCTTACAAATTGAATAAAATGCATTTAGCGATGTCTCATAAAGGTGTTGTAAAGTGTTCTAAGAGAATTTCACGCCTCTCTGGATTTAGTGGACCCATCTTTCCCTAATTCAATATTGTAAAATTTATTTAATTGTATTATCACGTCAATCTAGAAGGCTTATAAAATAAACTTGGTGTTAATTATCTAGTGTTGTAATGTTTCTTACACATTCACATTGGATATTGTGCATTTCTAGGCTAAGTGGAGCTTGTTTCCATGTTGTAAAGTGTATTTAATCACACTTTCACATTGATTTTTGTGTCCCAAGCCCTAATTGACCTTTACATCTATTGGCAATAGGATGCCATTTAATTGCAATCCTAAACATTATTTCATGTATCTCCTAAAGTCCTTGGAAAGTGTTCTCCAACACTAAGATTAGAAAGAGATTAAATTTGAATGAAATGAACATGTAAATTCACATTTTTAATTAATTCTAAATGATAGGAACATGTGGGGATGCCCAAGAAGAACTCCTACAAAATAGGAGCACATGGGGCACCCACATGGAAGGTGGAACTCACCTTGAGTTAAGATAACTTTTTGGAGAAAGATAACATTTCAGTAATGCATGTAAAGATCCTAGAAGTTAGGAATTGATGTTTACATGCATGGAGTTCAGTTAGTTTAGTTCAATTCAATCCTGTTCATTTTAGTATCAGTTCAATTTAGTTTAGTTTAGTTCAATATCAGTTTAGTTCAGTTTAGTTCAATTTAATTATGGTTTAGTTATCTTCAGTTGCATGTAGTTATTTTTAGTTGAATTCTAGTTGACTTTAGTTGACTTAGAATGCATGACTAATGACTTGAGTTGCATGACAGATAACAGGTGATACATTCAATTAAGTGGGGATGATCAATCATGCATCCTATTTGCAATGAATTGATGGAGAGATATGTTTGGTATCAGAGCTAACAGTTGTGGTAGAGTTTGGGATGCCTTTCTCTTAAAATTTTGAAGGTTTTTTGGTTGTAGTGGGAGCTTTTACTATTGTGTTATTGCTGATTTTGGAAAATAAGTTCATTACAATGAGTTTTAATTCTTGTTTAGATATTGAAAGATTCAATGGATCTAATTATGAGATGTGGAAACTAAAAATGGAGGATTTCCTTGAAGAGAGAGATTAGTGGTTAGCTATTGGTAATGAGAAAAATTCACCTACAACAATGTCAGATGAGGATTGGGCTAAGCTTGATAAGAAGGCAAGAGGGACCATGAGATTATGTCTTGCTGATGTTGTTCTCTTGAATGTTTCAGAAGAAACTACTGCATATAAGCTATGGAAGAGAATAGGTGATATCTATCAAACCAAAAGTCTTACTAATAAGTTGTATCTAAAAAGACAGTTGTATTCTTTAAAGATGAAAGATGGTGATTCTGTTGCAAATCATTTGAATTCTTTTAATTTGATTCTAAGTCAGTTAGCATCTGTAGATGTAAAGCTATAAGATGAAGATAAATGCATTTTGTTACTTTGTTCTTTACCTGAATCTTTGGAGAATCTAATTGTTGCTATTAGTGGTAGTGGTGCAGATATGAAGATGGATAATATAATTCCTACTCTCCTATCAGAGGAGATGAGGAGGAAGTCTAAAGCGGAAATCCAAGATGCCTTGTTTGTAAAAGGTAGGCCTGAGAAAAAGGAACCTAAGAGAGACAAGGAAGGGAAGGGTAATTCCAAAGGACAGAGTAAGGTAAAGTGTTGGAACTATCGGAAATCGAGACATGTGTTTAGAAGGATTGTAAGAACAAGAAAAAGAGTTATGGTTCTTCAACAAAGGAATCCTTGGATGACCGTAATCATGCATTGATCATTTTATGTAAGAATCTTAGTGATGACTCTTTGCTTGATGTTAAATAGTGATCTTCATGAAGAGGATGGTAGTCATGATGCCATGTGTATCTCATACCACAATTTAGTGGGGTATGTGCATGATCATGATGGGCCAAAAAGTGGCAATATGATGGTTATGTGGATGATGACTATTTTTTTACCCAAAATTGATGAAACGAAAAGGATTTTTAAAGGATATTCTCAGCTTTCCACCGATATAAATTATGCTTTACTTTGAATTTAATAAGTAATTATTATTCATTTTCTATTCAAATTATGATTAAAGTCTGATTGATAGGCTGATTGAAAACATCTATAGCTTTCAAATGATATCAATTTTTGAATCGAACATGTGTCACATTCTATGCTTCACATACTATAGGATTAAAAAAGAAAAATTGAATTTCATGAAGCTTTGACCAAGTTAAGGTGGTTAGACATACAAGTTTTATATTTAAAAAAAAATTGTAATAAAAAATTCACAATTAATTATTTACTTGGAAAAAAATTACAAAAGTATATGCATCACATCGGGCATGAGTCCTCTACTTATATCTAAAATATTATAAAAAAATATTATCATTTTATTGTGGTTAGGGTGGTCAGACAGACACCCACTTCTTTTTCCTGAAATTTAAGTACCACTGCAATGAAATTTCAAATTTTCACCATTATAGATTTTTTTTTTTTTTAAAACAAACCTAGTAGTTTAGAAACTACATTCAATTTGCTACAGATTCTATTCTTACATATTTTTGAAATAATATAGATAACTTATTCAAACTTTTAAGTCAAGTTGCCTAACTCTAATTTTTTTGAATTTTTTGCCACTTAAGGGCCTGTTGTTTCCATGATGATCCTCCACATACCCAGTGGGAGTTGTTAGCAGTGACGTGGATGCATCATTGGTAATTTTATCTTCATGTGATCAGGGATATGTTTTTTCTTGTTTTAGAGTGGTTTCTATTATGTCATGGTTTACTCTTAATACGCATTTAGATTTTGGCATGGTACTTGTTCTCTTGAGACTAGGATGTTTATGTATGTTATGATGCATGTGATCTCCTTAGAAGAGATGGTTAGATCATGTTGTCATGTTTATGTTCTTGATTCATGATTGGATCTTTGACATTGATCTCGTGTAGTTCTCTTATGTATTGGGTACATTAATCATTTTCTTCTAGGTTTACATTAATCCACGATGAGCAATAAAAGAGAATAGAAAAGTATCAAGGCCATCGCTCATCGCTAATTCTCCTCATACATTTTGCAAGCAATTAGCGATTTGCATCACATATTGCTTATACAAAAATTGACGTTCAAAACCAATCCGCAATGTGCGAAATACATGAGATACCACATACCGCTCATCGCTATTTGAAAACTTACCATTACATAATCATCCACGATGAGCAATGAAGAGAAGAACAAAAGACCAGAGGCCATCGCTGATTGCTAATACAATATTCAAGGCTCAAAAGCCATTAGCGATATGCGAATTTTCAATCACTATAAGGAGAGGAAAGAGCATCGCCCATTGCTATTTCATATTAAGAACTCTCAAAGCTATCTGCGATGAGTGAAGCTAAAACAATAATGCTTCTCGCTTATCGTTGATTCAAAACATACACTCCAGAAGTAATCTGCGATGAGCGATAAAGAGAGGTGGCCGATGAGACTTAAGTGAAAACTTTTAAGCATGTTCCCATAATTTGTTCTAATGAAGGGGACCCTCTAGGATGACATGAGAAAAGGGGCTCAAAAGTTCCTAAGTCATAAAATGCAAAAGATGTAAAGGCCAAAAAAGACCCTTAATTCAACCTTTTATATAATATGAAACTCAGACATAGGCATGAGGGACCAATTACTCCACGATTGTCAATGACATAAGATGTTTTACTATGACAAGGAACAGGCAACAAGAGGTCAACGACAAATTAGAACCTTGCAAGCATTTAGAGCTAAGGGTTTCTTAAGGAAGGATTCCAAGCTAACACAAAAAAAAACCCTTCAACAATGATGACAAGAGAACCCTAAGCCTTCAGGTACCAACCCAATATTCAAAATGTAACAAGATTTTGAAATGGAACATAAAAATTTTGCAGGTTCCATCAAAGGCAATGGAAGTAGAGAACTTAGATGTATATTACGATGAAACATATTCCATTCTAATTAATAGTGAACCAAGACCCTTCTCAAACTTTCAGTCAAATGTGAAAGTGAGAATTAGGCAGCCTGAGACTGGTCACCTTGAATTATCTTCTCATCCCCTCAACTATCCTACCCATCATGCCATCTCCGATGGACCCACTGTGGAACCACTAGTCTAAAGCAAAGTTCTAGCTAGGAAATTTATGGCTTTCAAAGGACACGAAGAGCTTCCTCCTCTATAGTTCCATGGGCAGCTAAACCATCTCAACATGTGAAACAAGATCCATAGATACATAAAGAGGGTGATCAACAACATTTCCTGGTACTTCCTCTCGCTCGTTGTTTGGCTGCCATGAAATATAATATCAAGGGCGTGTATGACGCTGGCCACCTCATGACGTCTACACTCACCCTGTATATAATATCAAGGGCGTGTATGACGCTAGCCACCTCAAGACATCTACACTCACCCTATATGTAACATCGTCATTCCACTTCCAAATACGAATACTCTCACCACCAATAATTTAGAGAACCATCCATGGCATCTGCAAGGCCACAATGTTTGGATTCTTGGATAAGAAGAGGGAAAAATTCACCCGACAATAAAAGGTTGAATATAATAATAAATATATAATATAATAGTTTAAACAGATAATATCATTATAATAATAATATAATAAAATAATACAATAACAATACAATAATTTAATAATTGTAATATTCTAAAACTAATATATAATATATAATTTAATATAATATTAATTATAAAACAATAATATTATTATAATATAATAATAGTTATAAAATAGTAATACAAATTTAATTACATTATAAAAAATTATAATAATAAATACAATAATAAATATATAACAATATAAAAAATAGCATAATATAATAAATTGAATTTAAATTAAGTTGGACTGCACTTTAAGTTTGAATAGATGAAAGCAAATCTAGGCAGCAAAACTAAGTAACAGAGCTGCAATTCCAGTCATCCCTTTCACTTCCCCTCTGTCTTGGTCTGTTGCTTCTGCTCCATCTTGGTGGGTCCCTTTATAATGATTTTGTATGATGTTATCCATGCACATATGCATGTTCAACGGAAACGGAAATGGAAACGGAAAATACGAACAGAATTCGAATCCCTAAAACGGTTGCCACGGAAAATCGGTAAACGAAAAGCTACGAAGAGTTAAGAGTGAGGTTAAGAGTGTGTCAAAAATGGTGCCAAGGGGGTTGGTGAAGTTAGGAGTGGGCCCGGCCACCTAAGCAGTCAATGCTTAGAGTATGTTTGGCATGTACAAGAGCAAAGAACATCTAAATTTCTATGTGAAGTTACCTATAATTGATAAACGGTGTGCAAACAAGGAATACATGCATGAGGAAAGAATCATTGAGATTTGATGTTGTTGTGGAAGGAAAATTCATTTGATAAAGGTGTGATGGCAAAAAAAAGGGCACTACACAACCCTCTTATAGAACTTTATATATATCATAGTGCAAGTACATAAGGCATGTTAAAATGTGTGAAATCCCCAAATGGTAAAAACCAAAATGATAGTTTATCTCAATGCATTAATAAAAGAGAAGTTGCATGCAAAAATATGTTCAAAATGCACAAATAGGACATAATGCTAGAAATATACTTAGAACAACCTAAAATAAGTCATTCCATGCAAACATGAAGTTTCTAGGAGCTAAAATGTCTAAGTAAATCACCAAAATGTGAAAACATGGAAAATAGAAAATGTACTTGGAGAAAATCTATAAAAATTACATGCATAGTTGCGAAGAGCTCTGAAAGACCTTTCCAATGATACTAGAATCACAAAAGGCCAAGAAATGGATCACAAGTTATCTCACAACAAGACATTATGATGGATTACTCAAGTACAATAATTTTCTCATCACCAATACTAGATTTGGAACTCAATATCTAGTATTGATAAGAATGATTTTCATTTTGAGGGTTATCTTATTTACCTAAGAAAAAATTAGAAAAAAAAAATCATAAAAGTATCAAAATATGTAATTTTAATATCATAAGTTCACAAAATATAAACCTCGCATTGGACTATAAATATAGTCATTTAATTTTATGATAATAATTCTTTGCACTAATTCAAATATAACGTGCAATTATTATAATTCCATACAAAAATTATGAATGTGTGATGAATCCATTTAATACATCATCTAAAATTGATTTTGGAATATCTTCTTAACATCTTAAATATAGGTGAAATTTTAAAATTTGATTCTCAGTTATTTAACATGTGAACTATTATATATAGAATAGTTGTCATATTTTCTTACATGAATCATATTTTTTAATATTCTCAATAAAAAAATAATGTTAAATATAACTATAGTGTAGAAAAATGTATCCCTTTACATCTTCACACTTGTTTGGGTCCTCTTAATTAAAATGGACTGAATAATGCCTTAATTTAGTGTTGAAAAATGCATCCCTTTACATTTTCACACTTGTTTGGGCCCTCTTAATTAAATTGGACTTAATTAGACCTTGATAATCCCTATTATTCATATACAATCCTAATAAATTACATTTTGTAAAGGGGAAACCTGACAGTAATTAATTCCAACACATAACACTTTACCTTGAGCAATGTGTGTTCTAAGAATAGAGAATTGGGACCGATTCACCCATGGCTGAATGGATCCTCCCTGTGCCTTTGAACCTAATTTAAAATATGTTTTTGATGGCATTTTAAGGTCCCCAAATCCATATTTCAATGTTGGCTTGTAATATTTGAATTTCGAGAAATTGAGGATACATACCTATAAATACAAGGTTATTTCATTAAGTTTCACCTAGAACTTTTATGATATTTCAAGAGAAATTTCATAGGAGAAAAGTTGATGATCAAGAGCATTCAAGAGAAGAATTGTTATAGATTTATTGCAGAATTCTAGATCCAATCATCATGTCAAATTCTTCTTGCATCATGCATGTTTTTGGAGCTAACATTGTGATGTAGGTTTCAAGATCAATTTCAAGCATTCAAAACATTATTTCAAGTATCAAGATCCACATCCATTGAATCCATTTCATGCAAGTTGTAGAACTTCTAAGGTCTACATTACCAAGGTTCATTCAAGGGTTTGTTGGGTGGTAACATAGCATTTTTCATTCTTCATTCCCTCTTTCATGCTTTATTTCAATTAAGGGTTTAATTACCCAAATGGGGTTTGACCAAGGAAAAGCCCAATTCACCAAAAATAAATAATTTTTCCCTCTTGTGTGTGTGTTGCAGATTTAGGTTGAAGAATAATTGAAGACCTTTTGAAGTTCAAGGTTGGAAAAGTTTTCAAAGTTACAAAAGTTGTCAATTTTTTTGTCAAATCACAAAATCTCACCTACATATCTGATTTCTGAATTTCTGACACTAAAACCTGGACAAATCAAAAGTTACATATTAGCATTAGAGGCTCCCAAAAGTTGTTGAAAAACCTTGACAAAGACTCATTCACCCATGGGTGAATCAGTCCCAGGAAACCTCCTAAAAGTGACTTTTGGTGACTAGTAAACATCATTCTACCCTTCTTAGATTTGCAATTAGTTTTTTATTTCTGCTAATTGACCTTTATATTGCTGTTTCAAGTTTGAATTGGCATAATTGGGTTGATTTGCTATTTTTTACTTTTTTCTCCCAAAAGTGTTGTTTAAACTTGACCCCCATCCTCAAAGCATAAGGAAATATGTAGATTCTTACATTGAGTTGATTCACCTAAGGTTTGTTAGTCAATTCTTTGTGGGGATCTCATTTCCTAATGAAATAGATGAAAATAGGTTCATCATACACCCCTTGTGTTACCATTCCATAATTGATCAAAACCTATTTTTCATTGTTTCAATAACATAATAATTTTAATTATATTTTTTATTAAAATAATATTAATTATTGTAAAAAAAATTATGGATAAAAATCCTACACAACCATAGAAAATAAAATAAAAAAGAAAGAATAAAATTACAACCTAAATTATACTAAGACAATGTCACCTATTTATATATGATGGCATCAATAACTACCGCTCTATGAACATGCTCCCTATCATGCTACATAAATTTGATACTATGCATAATTCTAAAACTAAAATTAATTAAAACATTAAAAAATGATATATTATAAAGATACTTTTAATTTATTTCATAATAAAATCTAATGAGAAAATATATAATATTGATCCTTGAATGACCCCATATTTAAATAAAAAAGTTATTCCAACTTTTTCAATGTAGTTTGTCTTTCATCCATCATCTCAAGCATTGCGATCAATTCTGATTTATTAATATATGATAAGTCTAAAAGATATTATTACCTAGATTTTAATTAAAATCTCAACATTTCACCCCAACACCATTGATCAAAGTATACACTATATCCAAAAATGAGTCACACTTGCATCTTTCACTATTACTTTTCCAATGTTACTTAGCTACTTCCCTCACATTTCAATGATGTTGTATTTATAAAGTTTTCATTTATTTTCCATGAAAGTATGATAGAAAATACATGTGTAAGGAACCATCAAGATTTATGTTTGTAAAGTCACTTAACATTTTCCTCTTTATTTCTTATCAGTGGGGGGAAATTAAACTATATTATGTTAATTGCCATATCCAAAAATCTCTACTTCATATGGAATATCATTAACAACCCAAAAACCATAGAAAGGTCTATTGACACTATGATTCAATAGAAATTAGATATATTTGCATCTCATAGTTCTTCTAAATTGATAATTTTCCATATCTCCACATACACACACAAAAAATCATATCATACATAAAATTTAAAATTATACTCACATTAAATATTATACACATTAAAAAATGAAAATGAAAACAAAATACATGTATACTTACAAATCACACAATGAAATATAATATCCACACTATTACACATACTTTTTCTTTTAACTTCTATTTTTTTAACTAATTGAAGAAAAAGAAAAAGAAAAAGAAAAATTAAATATCTTCAATCATATAATCAATTATTATAATATTCCCCAAATTAAAACCAATTTGATTGATGTAAAGGCTTGAAATGATTTCAATCTTTTCATGTCACCTTATCATATTCTTATATTTTCTTTTCGGGATTGGGTTGGATGCTCTTATTTTTTAAGAATCTTTTCTTATAGAGGTCACTTCCTCTCTTGAATGTGGTTTTTCCCTTTTTAGTTTGTTTGATAACACATCCTTTAATTGTATGTATCGATGGTTTTTTTGGTTTCACTTTTCAATCATTATCACTTATTATGGATAATATTGGTATGATATATTAGTTCTAGGTTACCTTCTATGTGTGAGGCTCCTTGGATTTCAAGATTATTTCTTCTTTATTTTTACTTTCTTTATTCAATACTTTCTTTATTTGTCTTTTCTTTTTTGCATTTTATTTATTTTTTATGTTTTTTTTTGGTATTATCTTATTGTTTAGTGGTCTCATATGGATCACAAAGGAGATGTTACTGTTAGATATCTAACAAGGATTTACTCTTTAATAGGTGTTTAATTCTTATCTTTAATTCTTCTAACTTGATTCCATTTTCCCATTGAATCACATTTTGGATCTATTGGGTGTGGGAGATATTAGTGTTGTCACTCCCAAGAATCCATTTGGAGGATTCCTTGCTAAGGTTTGAGGCTAATGTACATGACCCAATAATTTGATCTTGTATTGTGAGGTTGTTGGTGTGGAATGGAGCTTTTCCTTAATTATTTATGGAGGAAATCTCAATAGAGTCTCCTAGTATAGGATTAATCTTCTCTATATGCTATAAGGGATGAGCTAGGTGCCTTTACTACTATCTTGATGATGGTTCATAGAGTGTGATCCAAAATATTGACAAAAAAACTTCAACACAATCTAATCTAAAACTTATAATAATCCATATAATAGATTGTGGAAACTTGATCTCATTAATGTCAACTTCATTGTTAATTTTGTGTTTATAATCTCAATAAAAACTAAACATCGACATAAAAATCCTATAAATTTATAGGAAACAAAGTTGAAAAATCTAAAGGAATTCAAGAGTGAGGCATCATCCGGAGGTAATGAATCTCTCTCAAAGATTTTATCATAGAACGAAAGCATATACATGAGACTATTCCACAAATTCATTTTTTTTTCTTACAGAGAACTCTCTGAATTATGACTGACAAAGCCAAGCACTCAACTTGGCAGGATTAGATCTAGAGGCCAAATTGTTTTTGAAAGACTCAAATTTATTAGTTAAATTACCATAAATGATAATGACAGGAAGGAGCTATGTAAATATAGAAGCACAGTTTTATTTCCTCACCAACCTAGGCCACCACCCTCTCTCTTACTTTGTCTTGGTAATTTTTTTATCTTTTAAACGCTGATTTAGAGTCCCAAATTCTTATCCATCGTTATTTTCAATGCAATTGAACCAAATCTCAACTGGCCAATCTCAAATGTTTACTTTGGAGTTTCATAAAGAACACTCCTAAATGGAAAGGAACCCATACTATAATCTACCTTCAAATTTCACGATACCCATATGATCCTTTTGTCGAAAGTCAAAGTCGTTTTACCCAGGCATAAATATGTATTAACCTGTATTCAAGACTGTTAATTTAGCTTCAATAACTTTATTTGAATTACTTAATGGTTTTGGTGTCTTTTATATAGGAATACCAGACCATAAGATCGGAGAAGAGATTGAAATGGGTGACAAGTGGGGCATGCTATTCATTTCTATTCGCACCCAGATTTTAAATACGCAATCCCAAATTTTGTGATTTGTGCAAAGAGTATTGCCCAAACTAGCCATGCCTACAAGGCAAGGTTCACTGGTAAAAACAATATTTTAATTTTAGGGTGACACAATCCATTCAGTCCAACTATTTTATTACAGGCATGGCACAGTTTGTCTGCCAGCTAATCAATCTCTTTATCCTCGAAAAACACATATCTGGCATAGAATTGGGTGATCGCCTTTGACACGTAGAATCCACGGCATCCCTTTTTCATCTGCGAAACAGACATGGGATTGCTGCTAACACCACAAGTATGCAAACCAGTGGTTATGGTTGCCAAATAATCTTGACACATTTCCAAAGGTTTCAGTTTTTGATATGGGCTTCTTAAATCTTTCAGTTGCTATTTACTGTGATTGATATTTATGTAGACCATT
Organism: Sequoia sempervirens; assembly: GCA_007258455.2. NCBI lineage: Eukaryota > Viridiplantae > Streptophyta > Pinopsida > Cupressales > Cupressaceae > Sequoia > Sequoia sempervirens. Next base: position 416,744,523 of record VDFB02353493.1, on the reverse strand, counting down.
TCCTTACACGACCATTACTAACTCCACTTGTTTCAAATCTTATATCTAAAATATTATAAAAAAATATTATCATTTTATTGTGGTTAGGGTGGTCAGACAGATACCCACTTCTTCTTTTTTCCTGAAATTTAAGTACCACTGCAATGAAATTTCAAATTTTCACCATTATAGATTTTTTTTTTTTAAAACAAGCCTAGTAGTTTAGAAACTACATTCAATTTGTTACAGATTCTATTCTTACATATTTTTGAAATAATATAGATAACTTATTCAAACTTTTAAGTCAAGTTGCCTAACTCTAATTTTTTTGAATTTTTTGCCACTTAAGGGCCTGTTGTTTCCATGATGATCCTGCACATACCCAGTGGGAGTCATTAGTAGTGATGTGGATGCATCATTGGTAATTTTATCTTCATGTGATCAGGGATATGTTTTTTCTTGTTTTAGAGCGGTTGCTATTATGTCATGGTTTACTCTTAATACGCATTTAGATTTTGGCATGGTACTTATTCTTTTGAGACTAGGATGTTTATGTATGTTATGATGCATGTGATCTCTTTAGAAGAGATGGTTAGATCATGTTGTCATGTTTATGTTCTTGATTCATGATTGGAGCTCTGACATTGATCTTGTGTAGTTCTCTTATGTATTGGGTACATTAATCATTTTCTTGATTACTTCATTATAGTGCTATGTTGCATTTGGATTTTGGCATGGATTGGTTGGTTACAAGTCCTCATGGATACTTGGAGAAATAGGTGAGGCTTGAGTTCTCTTATGGTAAGAGATACATGTTGGAATGGTTACTTGTAAGAAAAGCTTTTTCAATAGTAAAGACTGAGAAGCCTACACCTTGGTTGGATGTGAATTAAACACACTCGATGGTTTCACATGCCTCCAAAGAGGTAGTTTGGTTACAAAGACTTGGGAAAGGTATTGGTTTTAATTGAAAGTAAGTTAAACTTGAATGTGATAGTTAGAGTGCTATTTGTTTAGCCAAAAATCCTATGTATCATGCTCGTACTAAACATGTTGATGTTCAATATCACTTTGTGCAAGAAATGGTTGAAAGTGGGAAGGTATTAATTAAAAAATTTGACACTTTGATTAATGTTGTAGATTATCTTATGAAACTAGTTCCTACAAATAAGTTCTCTTGGTTTTGAGTATTAATCATTTGCTTGGAGCTTCATGATTATGTAGGTTGCATTTGAATTTGGCATGGATTGATTAGTTGGTGTAGGAAGGCCATTGGCATTGAGTCATGTACTTGATTTATAATAATGATTGCTTGTTTAAAAATAGTTGCAATGTATAATGTCAAGAGAATGCTAGGAATAGGATGCCATTTAATTGCAATCCTAAACATTATTTCATGTATCTCCTAAAGTCCTTAGAAATTTTTCCCCAACACTAGGATTAAAAAGAGATTAAATTCAAATGAAATGAATATGTAAATTGACATTTGTAATTAATTCTAAATGATGGGAACATGTGGGGATGCCCAAGAAGAGCTCCTACAAAATAGGAGTGCATGGGGCACTCACATGAAGGTGGAACTCACCTTGAGGTAAGTTAACTATTTGGAGAAAGATAACATTTTAGTAATGCATGTAAAGATCCTAGAAGTTAGGAATTGATGTTTACATGCATGGGGTTTAGTTTAGTTCAGTTCAGTTTAGTCTAGTTCAGTTCAATATCAGTTTAATTCAGTTTAGTTCAGTTCAGTTTAGTCTAGTTCAGTTCAGTATCAATTTAATTTAGTTTAGTTCAATTCAGTTTAGTTTAGTTATGGTTCAACTATCTTTAGTTGCATGTAGTTAGTTTTAGTTGAATGCAAGTTGAATTGGAATGCATGACTAATGACTTGAGTTTCATGAAAGATAATAGGTGATACATTCAGTTAAGTGGGGATGATCAATCATGCATCCTGTTTGCATGAATTGATGGAGAGATATGTTTCAGTTAACAGAGATTGACTTGGATCCACCTTGGGTGCCCAAGTTGGCATCTTGGAGTTAACACTTTTTCATGAGAATAATTTTTATAAGGTTGAGTTGAGTGGACCCATTCTTAGGCACCAACTTTGACGTGGAGCTTACAAGATATCTCTGTAATCAACATTGAGTTGTGACTTTAGTTTGGGATGCCCAAATTGATGAAGGACTTGGTTTGAAATTGTTTTTTAGCGAAGAACTCTACTTGTAAAGAATAGGTGTATATTTTTTGAGATAAGCTTTTTTCTTTGTAATTGTCAACTCTTTGGAGTTTACAAGGCTCGTTATTGCCTATAAATTGCAGCAATTTGATGAGAGTTCAATCATATTTTATTGCAAGTTGTGAAGAAGAATTGTTGAAGGAAAAAGAAGCATCTCAAGCAAGGATTGATAAATAATTATTGTAATCTTATTCTAAGGTTAAATAATATAAGCACTATTGATTCTGGTTTCTCCATGGTATATGCTATGTAACTTCTATCTTCTGGTCTTATTCTTTTACAATCTTCTGTCTACTTCTACAAATGGTAAAATGAATCTAAACAAATAATTATCCACAAAGAATTTGTAACAAAGAATACTTAATTAGATCAACAATATCATAGTTTTAAAAAGTATTAAGCTACATAATCACCTCAATTTTCAACACTTGGTATCAGATCTAACGGTTGGGGTAGTGTTTGGGATGCCTTTCTCTTAAAAGTTTGAAGGTTTTTTGGCTGTAGTGGGAGCTTTTACTATTGTGTTATTGTTGATTTTGGAAAATAAGTTTGTTACAATGAGTTTGTTGATCTAATTAAGTATTCTTTGTTACATATTCTTTGTGGATAATTATCTGTTTAGATTCATTTTACCATTTGTAGTAGACAAAAGATTGTAGAAGAATAAGACTAGAAGATAGAAGTTACACAGCATATACCATGGAGAAACCCTTTCGAGAAAAAACTCCACCACCAGAATCAATAGTGCTTGTATTATTTAACCTTAGAACAAGATTACAATAATTATTTATCAATCCTTGCTTGAGATGCTTCTTTTTCCTTCAACAATTCTTCTTCACAACCTCCAATAAAATCTAATTGAACTCTCTTCAACTTGCTACAATTTATAGACAATAATGAGCCCTGTAAACTCCAAAGGTTGACAATTACAAAGCACAAAGCTTATGTCACAAAACCTGTGCCTATTCTTTGCAAGTAGAGTTCTTATATGAAAAATAATGTCAAACCAAGTCCTTCATAAATTTGGGCATCCCAAACCAAAGTCATAACTCAAGTTGACATTGATTTCGAAGATATCTTGTAAGCTCCTCCTCAAATTTCACGCCCAAGAATGTGCTTACTTAACTCAGCCTTATAAAATATCTTCTCATGCAAAAGTGTTAACTCCAAGATGCCAACTTGGGTGCCCTAACATTAATAGGCCCCTATGGCCCCATATTGTGCATCCCAAGGCATAATTTGATCAAATACTTGATGAAATCAACATAAGAACTAAAATTCCTCATTCCCCAACATTCCAACTATCAAAAGGGTCCCTCTGGGACTAAATTTCCCATATGAGTGAATGAGTCCCTCCCAAGTGGGACTAAGTCACCCAGCATGGTGACTTAGTCCAATTTGGCCTATTTTTGAGGTTTGAGTGGGAAATTTTGGATTTTAAGTTTATTTTTATTTCATGTTAGCCTTAGGGATCCAATTAATGAGAAAATTAGGTGGATTTCCTATAAATATAAGTCTCTAAACCCTAATTCATGACTCATCATCATTCATTCATCATTCATCATGTTCTCAAGTCAAGCAAGTTAGGGTTTTAGCATTCTAGGTCATTAAGAAAACTTTTTCAAACATCCACAGGTAGATTCTTCATCCATTGCTGTAGAAAATCAAGATCAATCATCATGGAAAGGTAATAAATCCATTTTTTCATGCTTCATTACATCTTTTCTCCATTTTGGTTTAATTATCTAACAAGGGGTTTGACCAAGGCAAACCCCTATGCCCTAACATTCAACATTTCTCTTTCCTTTTTGTGTGTTTGCAGATTTAGGTGTCTTGAGGGTTTGAAAATAATTAAAGAATAGGTTGAAGATTGGTTGGAGTCATCTTCCTCTTTGCAAGGTAAAAATATCCAATAAAAGTCACTTTCAGGCCTGAAAATTAGAGTTTCAGAAGCGGACACCTATAAAGAATCAAACTGCAGACCGAGAGCTTCCATTTCCACTTTCAGATTTTCAAAAATTCAGAAGTGGACTAAGTCACCAAAAATGGCGAATTAGTCCCATTTTCAAACTTGAAAAGTGTTTTTTGTAGATTTGGACACCCATTTGGCTGAAACGGGCTCTAGAGCAATTTTTCCAACACCAAGACTAAGTCGCCTAGATTGGCACAAGTTTCCTAGTTGGATTTTGCATCAGGTTTTTGAAGATTTAAGACCTTCATTTCATCCTCTTTCATCCTCCAGGTCCACACCTTCAATTTCATCAATTTTTGTTACAATTTACCTTCATTTCTAAGTCATTTTGCATATCATAATGTGTTTTCTGACAAGTTGCATTTCTTAGGTTTTGCATTAATGATCAACATCTTTTATTAGTTTATTGCATTAGAACATTGTATTTAGCCATATTTTATCCATCCTTGTAGTAATTTTTCATGTGCACATTGCATTTTGGCCCATCTTTCTCATTTTAGGTGAAAAACCCTAGAAGTGCTAGAAAGCTAATGGGTGCCAAAATATTTGTTTACATTTTGGTGAACCCGAATTTTGAATACCTTTATTTATTTATTTTGGAGTCCATCATTATCCTAGAATTAGCTTGCATTGTGTTTTGCATTAGTTAAGTTGCATTCTAGGGTTTCAAATTTTGCATTAGTGAAAGTGCATATAGGTTGTATTTTTTCATCTTTAGTCATTGAAAATTTTTGAAACTCTGTATTTTCAACTTAGGTCTACATCATATAACTCAAAAACATAAAAATCCATCAAAAAACTCTAAAAAATGTGAAAAAATCCTACTAGGATTAATTCGCCACCTTGGGTGACTTATCCCTTTATGCCTTTGAAACTATCATTTACAACACTAAAAACCCTATTTTTAAGCTTTTTTTTGCTACCCAAGTACCCCTCTGTATCAGTTGGTAGAGTTTCTATAATGTGCATTTCATTAGATCTATCTTAAATTATCTCATTTTTATGCATGGCTTAATTTCAACTTTGCATTGTCACATTGTTACATGGCATAATCGGTCAATTGCCATCCTTAAAATCTAAAAAAATGCATTCATCTTTTTCATGTTTTCTTTAGCATGGTTACATTTTAAGTTTGTGGAATAATCATTACATCATGTTTTCATTACAAAACTCTATAGTTATCATACTTCGTGTTCTATTTTAGATCTTATTGAGTGTTGTAAGAAATTTTTGTTAAGTGCATATGAATATGAGGTCCTCTCCCCTCTCTTTTTTTACGTCATCGATCCCTCTCCTAGTTTCCCTTCTATGGGTGAGGTTCATCTAGTGAAAGAAACCTTGGATACTCATAAAAATCACATTTTTTCTTCTCCTATTATCTCTCACACTTGTGAAGAAGATATTATAGTGCTAGAAGAACCAATTGATGAGAGTTCTGACACCCCAAGTTATTTCTCTCCTCTTACCTCTCCTATTAGACAAACCATTACTACAAAAGAGGACATAACCATCTAAGCAATCATGATGATCACATAACACTACAAGAGACCATTGAATCCTACCTATGTTCATCTCCTAACATCTTCTCTTCTTGTAATAGTGATGAGGATATGTTGGTGTTAGATAAGAAACCTTTCACAATCCATGATAACCCTCTTTATGATCCTTCCCCTACCTCTCCTATTTTGGAAGACATTAGGGAACAAAGGAATGAAGTCTTAAATAATCATGATAATCATACTTGTTCTTGTCCTAGTATCTCCCCTAGTTGTAAGGAAGATGCTTTGATGTTAGAAAATACAACCAATGAGAGTCATGAGAGTCTTACTTGTCCCCTTTCACCTAACGAAACCCTTATTGAACAAGATAATTCAACTATTGATCATTCCCCTTGAGATGGAGTCATTTTAGAAGAACCAATCCATGAATTTCAAGAACATTTGACTTGTAGTTCTCCTAAAAACTCTCCTCCTAGGGAGAATAGCATGGTGTTTGAAAATGACAACAATAGTAATGTGTCTTCCTTAGATCAAAAGGTGATTCTATATTTATATTTATTAGAGATACATCAAACCAAGACCACTAAGGTTATGAATGCACAATTTTCTATTAGATCCCCTCAATCAATGGACCTCATACATACCTCGTGGGACATCCTAAGAACCCTCTAATTCTCTACCCACCTTCACACAAACAACAAACCCAACACCAACCTGAACTCATCCTTTATCCACTGTCACATAAACCTCCACCTCCACCTAAACCTAGGTTTACCCTTTACCCACCTAAGCATGATGTCATTTCTCACACACACTACACTAGAAAAAATCTGCAACCACAACAATCCCTTCTTGCGTAGTGCTCCTCACTTAAATTCACACCTTAGGGAGTATGATCTCGTCGACCAACTTAAGAATACTCCTGCTAAGATATCCCTTTGGGACCTTCTTCAAAATTCACCTACCTATCACACTATGGTCCAAATGGCCTTACAACAAATGTGTATGTGCAAGATCATCATGGAAAAAACAGGCCCTTAAGTGGCAAAAAATTTAGAAAAATTAGAGTTAGGCAACTTGACATAAAAATTTGAATAAGTTATCTATATTATTTCAAAAATACGTAAGAATAGAACCTGTATAAAATTGAATGTAGTTTCTAAACTACTAGGTTTATTTCAAAAAAAAAATCTATTTGGTGAAAATTTAAAATTTCAATGCAGTAGTACTTAAATTTCAAGGAAAAAATAAGTAGGTGTTTTTCTGACCACCTAACCACAATAAAATGATAATATTTTTAATAATATTTTAGATATAAGTAGAGGACTCATGTCTTGATGTGATGCATATTTTTTTTGTAATTTTTCCAAGTAAATAATTAATTATGATATTTTATTACAACTTGAAAAAAAAAAAAAACTCGTTTGTCTGACCACCTTAACTTGGTCAAAAATTCACGAAATTCAATTTTTTTTTAATCCTATAGTATGCGAAGAATAGAATGTGACTCATGTTTTAGATTCAAAAAATGTGATACCATTTGAAAGCTATAGATGTTTTTCAATCAGCCTATCAATCAAGACTTTAGTCTTAATTCAAATAGAAAATGAATAATAATTATTTATTAAATTCAAAGTAAAACATAATTTATATTGGTGGAAAGCTAAGAATCTCTTTTAAAAACCATTTTTGTTTCATCAATTTTGGGTAAAAAAAAGTCATCAACCACATACCCTACACATACCCATCATATCACCACTTTTTGGCCCATCATGATCTTGCACGTACCCAAACTCCTATCCCTTCTAATGTGCAACTGAAAGACATAGCAACCCTCATTCAAGGATTGAATGTTGACATTGTTTTCCACCAGAGTGAACTCCCCTCTTTGGAAGTGCAAAAACAAAATGAAACTTTCATAATCCTATCTCAATACAAAACAACAGGGATAAAGTGAACCCTTGTTGACAATGGCTCCTCCCTTAATGTGTGTAGTGTAAATATTTTGGATAATCTGCATGTGGATAAATTAGAAATTCAACCCGATTCCTTGTCTATCCCAGGATTTGACAATGTAGGAAAACAACCGCTTGGTGTGATCACTTTGCTTCTTAGAGTTGGGGAAGTTACATTAGATACACCAATTCATGTTATGCCTAATGCTCTTTCATATAATCTCATTTTAGGCTGACCATAGATTCATGCAACGAATGGTGTTCCTTCCACTTTCATGGTAAAATGAAATACATCCACAACAACAACATATACACACTTGACGTTGATATCGATTCTTATATTCTCTTACAACTTGAGAAAAACAAAGAAAATATCTTTAAAAAATCAACATAAACTACACAAGTGGAGCCCATCCAAAAAAAAGACAAACATATTGAACAAGTCACAACACTGTTAGATGATGATTTGGGTTCCTTAGATTTCACACCAACACTCATGGAAGAATGCAAGCTTACAAAAAAAGACTCTGACAGTCATGACAATGCAAAACTCAGACAACCCTTCAAAAGCATCCACCTCAACCACTTTAGGCCAAAACATAACGAATTATGCAACGAACTTTGACAAACACAACACACAACCACTCGATTCAAAAGCAATGAGAAAGCTTTATGGCAAAGGTTATGAACTTATGAAACAACTCAAGGATATAGTGGAAATGAATGTGGTGATAGAGAGCAAGGTATATATGTCCCCATCGATCCTAACATGCAAGAAACAACTCATGGTCTTGGTTATTGTCCTTTGATAGAAATCACCAAGTCTTCACCCAGCATTAACACTATTACAAAAAATCCTTCTACGACAATAGACACTAGTGGTCTTGATGGCTATCATTTGCAAACAAATACATCTTCACTTAATGTCAATGTCATCTTGCAAAACACTAATGATTTGAATCCATTAGATTTTACACCCTCCTACCAAGGAGGGAACAAAATCTCTCACTCTAAAGAGTCTTGCGTATGTATGACATCTTGTACTAAGCAAGAAATATCTTTGTCACAAACTATAGGACTATCTTTTACAATTGATCAAGAGGGTATCTTGTCAATCTTGACTTCTCCAATATCACTTGATCACCCTTCCTCCAAGAACTCGAAAGAAATTTTATTACAAGGATTCATTTTGTGCATATCATAGAGTTCATAGTCATTCCACTAATGAATGTAAGGATTTGAGTCACAAAATCCAAAATTTTAAGGATTTTGATGTTCTTCCTTATGAGGGGGCACCCCATTCCTCTAATTGATACCGATTTCACTCTAGCATGCATCTTATCAATCATTTTTGGTTCACCTAAATGTCCTGCACTAAGTGGGGGCAAAGGGTTAGGTAGCCTTGTCCTTGTATGTCACTTGTCATTGCCTCTTTTTGCTAGCCATTAACCTTTCATGATCATATAAGAGCAACCTTGGCATGTGGAAAACATGCCTTAAGTTGGCTCACATGTGACATACTACCTTTTTCATGACGTAGCTTATAGGAAACATATGACTTGGCATAGGGATTTCCAAGTAAGGTCTCATGTCCTCCTTCTACTTTAAATAAATTTCTCATAGTAATGGTATTTGTAACCACTTTAAAGCGGGGGCATACATCGAAAATCACATTTCATTGTGTGATTTCTTTTGCTTGTGATTTCCTCTGTCAGAAACATTAGGTACAATGTTGCCTAGGATGAGACCTTGCACTTGTCCTCTCTTGGAAACAAGATTAGACCATTTTCACTTTTCCTCTCTTGGATACGTTAAGCACAATGTTCCCTAAGATGACACCTTGCACGAACTAAGAAAAATCCCTTTGAACATTCCTTACACCATTTTGCATTTAGAATGTTTGTGAGTGTCAAGCATACAAATTTTTGCTTACCTCATAGAGCTCGAAAATAATTTTCTTTTTTGGTGCCTTATTAAATTTATCAGGAGGTATGACCTTGGTATGGTTGAGCGGGAAGCCCATTTTGGGGCATGAATTTTCCCCATAGCCACCTTTTGGATTTCTCACCCCATGGACAACCAAAAATTTCATGGCCACAGAGTGAGTATGTTGTGGATTTCTCACCACATGGATAGCCAGAAGTTTCGTGGCCCCAGAGTGAGTATACCGTGGACTTCGTACCCAAGAGTTTTGTCACCTCAGAGTATGTAAATTTGGAAAAATAGCCTAGATCTGATCCACAATGTGTTGGAAAAACAATCGAATCTTGATCCACCTTTTCATTTTCATCTTTCTCTTCTTCCTAAGTTCAGGTCATTGCATGATCATGTACCTTATTTTGTTGAAAGTCAGTCACCTTGTGCATGTCCTTTTGTGCTTATTTTGGTTTGACTTAGGATCTTGGATCTTGGGGGCTTGCTTAACCTTATTTGATCTTTCTCATCCTATATCATCCGCATTGGTACGATTGGACCCCTCTTGAATGTCTACTTTAGTGTGAGTTTCAAGCAAGTTCATCCTAGGCTAACTGTGGACACGAAAAAAGTATCCCTTTTTATTTCTTGATTTGGGAATAATTGATGAAAAATTGGACTTAATGAAGCATTTATTTTGTGTTGTAAGGTTTTTTTCACATCCACACTAGGTCTTGGACCCTTACAAATTGAATAAAATGCATTTAACAATGTCTTGTAAAGTGTTGTAAAATACTTTCATGCCTCTCTAGACTCAACAGACCCATCTTTCCCTAATTCAATATTGTAAAATGTATTTAATTGCATTATCACATCAATCTAGAAGTCTTGTAAAATAAACTTAGTGTTAATCTAGTGTTGTAATGTGTCTTACACATTCACATTGGATGTTGTGCATTTCTAGGCTAAGTGGACCAAATTTTAGTGTTGTAAAGTGTATTTAATCACACTTTCACATTGAATTTTGTGTCCCAAGCCCTAATTGACCTTTACATCATCATTAATAGGCCCCTATGGCCCCATATTGTGCATCCAAAGGCATAATTTGATCAAATACCCGATGAAATCAACATAAGAACTGAAATTCCTCATTCCCCAACATTCTAGTTATCAAAAGGGGCCCTTTGGGACTAAGTCACCCATCTAGGTGAATGAGTCCTTTCCAAGTGGGACTAAGTCACCCAGCATGATGACTTAGTCCAATTTGGCCTATTTTTGAGGTTTGAGTAGGAAATTTTGGACTTTAAGTTTATATTTCTTTCATGTCGGCCATAGGGATCGAATTAATGGGAAAATTTGGTGAATTTCCTATAAATATAAGTCTCTAAATCCTAATTCATAACTCATCATCATTCATTCATTATTCATCATGTTCTCAAGTCAAGCAAATTAGGTTTTTAGCATTCTAGGTCATTAAGAAATCTTTTTAAGACATCCAAGGGAAAATTCTTCATCCACTGCCACAAAAAAACAAAATCAATCATCATGGAAAGGTAATAACTCCATTTTCTCATGCTTCATTACATCTTTTCTCAATTTTGGTTTAATTACCTAAAAAGGGGTTTGACCAAGGTAAACCCCCATGCCCTAACATTCAACATTTCTCTTTCCTTCTTTGTGTGTTTGCAAATTTAGGTGTCTTGAGGTTTGAAAATAATTAAAGAATAGGTTGAAGATTGGTTGGATTCATCTTCCTCTTTCCAAGGTCAGAATATCCACTAAAAGTCACTTCCAGGCCTGAAAATCAAAGTTTCAGGAGTGAACACCTATAAAGAATCAAAGTAAAAATTGAGGGATTTCATTTCCACTTTCAGATTTTTAGAAATTCAAAAGTGGAATAAGTCGCAAAAAATGATGAATTAGTCCCACTGCTAGGCCTAAACATCCATTTGGCTAAAACGAGCTTTAGAGCAGTAGAACTGGGACTAAGTCGCCCAGATTGGCACAAGTATCCCAGTTGGCTTCTGCATCAGTTTTTTCAAGATTTCAAATCTTCATTTCATCATCTTTTAGCCTCCAAGTGCACACCTTCAATTTCATCAATTTTTGTTACAATTTACCTTCATTTCTAGGTCATTTTGCATATCACAATATGTTTTCCAATAAGTTGCATTTCATAGGTTTTGCATTAATGATCAACATATTTTATCAGTTTATTGCATTAAAAAATTGTATTTAGGCATATTCCATCCATCCTTGCATTAATTTTGAATGTGTACATTGCATTTTGGCCCATCTTTCTCCTTTTAGGTGAATAACCCTAGAAGTGCTAGAAAGCCATTTGGGTGCCAAAATCTTTGTTTACATCTCCATGAGTTGATGATTTATTGGTGGCATAAAGGGAGACTTTCTTATGGTACAAATATGTATACCTTTGTCAAAATATTGTAGTATGTGAAATATAGAATTAAGAACCAGAATAAGCATTATTTTAGGAATCTTCATCATAATAAATTGGTAGTCGGGCCCATGTTGATTCCATCACACCAAATTCGGGATCTTGTTCTTCCAATTGAGTTGAGTAGAGAGGTGGGTATGGCCTAACTAAGGCTCTTGAGGAATAGGAGTTGCGAGAGGATATTTTTGGAAGAAAAAGTCTCATAGTGATTGGCTTCAATAGGGAGTTAGAAATACTACCTTCTTCTATCACTCTATTGCTCCTAGGAGAAATGGGAATCTTATCAATTCTCTCATGTCTTTGGATGGAGCTTAGCTTTATTCTCGATTAGAGTTCTCCCAAGAGGCTTCACAATTCTTTTCATCTCTATTTACTAAGGATTCTCCCCTAACCATTATGGAGGAAAATTATATTCTTGCTTGTATTCCTTCTTACGTTTATGTTGATATGAATGAGGCTCTTTTTCAACCCATCTCTTTGTAGGAATTGGAGACTTTTGTTTTTCAAATGAAAAAGGTAAATCCCCTGGTCCTGATGGTTTCCTTGTTGAGTTTTTTCAACTATTCTGGGAGATTATTGAGGTTGATCTCTTGGAGGTAGTTTAGGAGTCACAAAGGAATAAAAAAATGTCGAATGCCATGAAATCCACTTTTCTTGCTCTTCCAAAAAGGGAAGGTACTTTCTCCATGGACCAATTTTGACCCATTGCTCCTTGCAGTGTGGTTTATAAAATTATTACTGAATTGATTGTAGAGAGGCTTAAGCCTTGGCTTAATTCTTTGATTTCTAATGAGTAGGAAGGTTTGTTGCTAGTAGAAAAATATTGGATGGGGTTGTTATTGCTACTGAGGCTATTCATTCTATGGAAATCTCTAAGGAAAATTTTATGTTCATCATACTAGATATGGAAAAAGCTTATGATAGAGTCAAATGGACCTTTTTCAGAATTTTCTCTTGGCTTTAAGATTTGATAGAGAATGGGCTGACTGGATCATGAGTTGTGTGACTTCTTCCTTCTTGGTGCTTATCAATGGAGATCCTTCAGAGTTATTTCAAGCTTCTAGAGGTCTTCAGAAAGGGGTTCCTTTGTCCCCTCTTTTGTTCATTATTATGGCTAAGGGGTTGGGAAGATTTATCAATTCATGTGTTATGCAAGGGTTGATTCACGGGTGGATTTGGGATAACAGTTTGTCACCTTTTTCTCACCTCCAATTTCTTGATGATACTACCTTAAAGGGAATGGCTAGAATAAATAAAGTAATGAATTTGAGGAATACTTTGGATATTTATTTGGCTTCCTCTAGCCAAAATATTAATGAAAATTCCTCAATCTTCTTTTTCAATACTCTTCAACTTATTCAATCTAAGATTGCTTGAATTACTCAATTTCAAATTGGCTCTCTTCCTTTGATTTATTTGGGGATTCCCCCTACTGTGGGTTCTCAACCCAGAGATTTTCTATAGGATTTCTTGGATAAGTTTCGTAGGAGGGTTAGTCATTGGACTCATAGGTGGATTTCTTCTACTTGGCATGTGATCCTACTGGAGTTTTTGGTTCAATATCTTCCTATTTATGGGTGCTTTGTGTAGGTTTCTCTTGCTCGCTTTGTTAAGGAATTTGGCGCCCTCTCTCACCAATTCTTTTGGGTAGGTAATCTTCTCAATTCGAAATGGAGTCCAGTTAAGTGGGATTATGTATGTAGGCCAAAATAGGAGGGAGGTCTTGGGCTCAAGTCTGTAGGTTTGAATGGTCAAGCTTTAGCTACTAAATTATACTAGTGATGGTTTACTTGCCAACATCAATATTTGGCTAGAATTCTTAATCATAAGTATCTCTCATGATTGAATCCCTATGATGTGCCTTGGTATAGTCTCTTGGGAAAGGGATCTATGATTTGGGACACCCTTAAAAGAGGGGCTAATCTAATAAAGGAGAGTTTATTTTGGATTGGCAATAAGGGTTCAAAAGCTCTTTTTTGGTATGATTCTTGGGATGGTTATCCTTTTATTATATCTAAGTTTCCTCATTTGGGTGAAAGAAAAAAGTTTAAGTCCACTTAAGGTGGAAGTTTCGGACTTAGAAAAAACCCAAAATTGGAAAAACTTAAATGGGGTCAAGCATTATTTAGAAAACAGGATCTCGTTTTACTTCAGGGCCCCAAGCCAAAAACAGGATCCTATTTCATAAAAAAAAAATTTATTATGCTTTTATGAAATGAGATCTTTTTTTAAAAAACAAGATCTCGTTTCATAAAAGCATAAAAAATAATTTTTTTATGAAATGGGATCCCATTTCTTTAAAAAATAGTTTTTTGTTAGGTTTCTGCTTTTCTTTTCAATTTGGGAAAAGGCTTGGGGAGTCGAACCTAAGCTTTCGACTTGGTTTGACTTGCAACTTGAAGCTCATGTCAATGTCACAAGAAAATAGCGACTTTGGACATATGTCTAAAGACCTTTTTAGAGAATTTTTTTATGAAATTAAAAACCATTATAGATGAGACAGTTTAGATGCTAGATATGTATTTTTTTTATAGTTGGATTGTTTTTTCTATTCTTCAATTAATTTTTGATGAAACTAGTCCATAAACTTGAAATATCAGAGTTTTTTAGAATTTTAATAACTTTTATTAAAATTATATTTTAAAAAATGAATTGTACAAAAATGTACTTCAGATAATTCTTTTCAATTTGGAAAAATAATCCAAAAAATATAATTTTAGGTCATCTTATGTGTGATGTACAAAATGATTTTTCAAAACAAATATGGCCAAAAAAAATTAACACAAAAAATATTCAATAAAAAATTATAAAAAAATATCAAAAATGTCCTTCGGTGAGTTACAAATACTTTCCCAAAAGGATTTAGAAAAATACAATTATTTAGGTCAAAATATGGATGACATACATGTGCATCGTATAGTAAACAAAAAAAGTGACTTTTAAACAATGGTTTTTAGAAATTCCTATTGAAAATCAATTTGTATCATCTGGGTCATAAAATAAATTACATATTTGGAAACTAAACTCCGAGTACTACATTTCATTAAATCAACAGATTTTTTTATGATTCCATCTCTAAGTGCTTAAAATTTTAAGGTCAAATGTGACAAATTCTAAAAATCAGGGAAAACACTTCCACTTTTTGGCCAAAAATTGGACTCAACTTCTTGCACACACTCATTTGCAACCTCTTTGTGATAGTTTGATTGAAGCTGGTTGGAGTAAGGTGGAATAATTCAAAACTATTCAGTTCTTGGGTTAGGTGGAGGTGTTTCATTAGAAGGTTCCTCAGGAGTGGCTTCCTAGAGGTACTAAGGAGGCGATACAAGAGTTTGATAGTATTTTGGCTAGTAGAATGTGTAGTTCTCTGAAGGGGGAGGATATTTTGGCTTGGGGTCTAGATCCAAAGGGTAAATTTTCTATTGCCTCAGGGTATATGGAGTTGGATAGACAGTTGTATGGGAAGGTTGGGGTTCCTTGATGGAAGCAGGTATGGAATAAATTTTCTTGGCCTAAGTGTAACTTCTTATGGTTGGTTGTTCAAAATAGATGTCTAATGAGGGAAAATATGTGGAAGAGAGGCTTCCAAGGTCCTTCCATCTATGTTTTATGTAATAATAGTGAGAAGTGCACTTCACGCCTTTTATTTCAATGTCCTTACTCGAGGGAGATTTGGAATCTCTGGTGGGGAGTTTGGAAACATACTTGTGTTCATGCCTCTTCTTTGTTAGAGTTTTGGGAAAATTTGGGGAGACCTCCTGCTAGGACTGCTTCTCTTCAAATTTCTTTTTTTTTAGACTACAAGAATCGAAATTGGTTAGACACCCCCTATAAACTATAGTGTTCCTGGTAAAAAATTTCATGTGACCAATGATGCTAGTGTAGCACACCCTCTAGTACTATGGGGTTAGTGGGGAGACTAGACCTCGTGACCTCTTTCTTGCAATAGAATTCTTTAGCCAATCAAGCTAGGCCCATTGCCCCTTTTCTTCAGATTGCTTAGGTTATTGGCCCCACTTTTATTATTTGGAACATTTGGTTAGAAAGAAATCAAAGGATTTTCTAAGATGTGAAGCTAGTGGGGGGGCATTTATGGGGGAAGATCATCAGAAAGATCCAGGGGACTATTTTAGAAAATTGTGACCTTTCAGTTACTATGGATCCTAGCAATTTGACTTTTGTCAAGAATTTGAACTTGGTGGGTAGAGGTTCTGAGTTTCCTACTAGTAATGTTCCTCTCCAAGTCAAGAAGAAGATTCATTAGGAGGGTTGGTGGCACCCTCCTTCTCAAGGAATTATGAAGATAAATACTAATGGCTCTTCCAATGGGAATCCTAGGCATGTTGTGATTGGTGGTATTGGTAGAGATAGTAATAGAGGGGTGGTGTTTTTCTTCTCTATTTATAAGGGTCATCATTCTAATAATCTTATGAAGGATATAGTGATTCTTTGTGTTGTTGAGAGAGGTTTTCCATGGCTGGAAAAGGATTATTTGCAAATTTGATTCTCATATTGTGGTGGATATGCTAAATGAGTAGAGACTTGATGGTGTTAATTGGTAGCTAGCTATTGTGGTCAAACAGATTATGACTCTATGTAGTTCTCTACAATTTGTTTATTTTCATCACATTCCTATGGAATGGAATATGGTGGAAGATCTTCTAGTGAAGTGGGCCTTTGATCATTTAGAGAGGTGGGTTATTGATGATTGGGGACTTTTGTCCCTAGAGTATTGTTTGTCCCTCAAAAAGTTAATCATGGAGGATAATCATATGTAATTGGTTCTTTGGTTGGGTTCCTTTGGGGACTATTTTTGTTAGTTGGTTGGTGGCTCTTTGTGGACTCATTTCGTATTGATTTTTATTGTTTCTTTGATTCAATAAATTTTTACCCCCTTCTCTAAAGAAAACCTAACTTTAATGTTGTCCCTAACCCTTTATTTTCATCCATTAAAGTGAAATTTTTTCACAAAAAATTATGCGATGTATAGATGTTTGTGCATCATGCAAATGTCTTGAAAAGATTCCTGATTGCATAGTTGTTTGGACATTACACTTCTTTCCTGCTCGCAAAGTGTAACACCTCTACAACTTGTAGGAACACCAAAAATGTCCCTTTGCATGCCTTTTCTCTTTTCAAACCTCTTGTTCTATCATTCATTCATTCTATTTGAATGGTCTCACTCTTTAGATTTCATTCTTCTTCATCTCAAGCATTCTACACCATTTTCTATCAAGCTCTTTGGTTCTCTACATCAATGTCTTGGCATTCTTGGATCATATTAGAGGTTCCTTTTCTCTTCCTTTCAACATTATTATTTGTAAAAGGAGGGAAATATTAGATTAGTTTGAGAGATGTAGGATAATTTTTGAATGGTTTTAATAAATTTGGTATGCAACCAGACATGATGAGAGAATGGAAGGATTTGCATTGAAACCAAAGGTCTAGATGGAGGAGATCTAGTAGCCAAGAAAGATTATATAAATAGGAATGAAGGAAAATTACATAATTTAGTCCTACAAAAGTGAAGGGGTCAACAAGATGTGATAGATGGAGGTTAATTTCAATGGAAGAGTGTCTCATTGGAGAAGGAAATCCCATAAAAGAAAGTTTTTTGGAAATGCAATTGCTACTGTAGCTATTGTTGCGCCCTTAATATTAGTGGACATATGGTAATGAATAGTCAATTTGTGGCTATATTAACCCTTAATTAAGTCATATTATTATTATTATATGTTTATTTAGTTAATGAGGTCATCTGAAGGCTTATATAGGCCTATCTAAGTCAACCTTGGTGATATCCTAGACATATATAAGGTATATGTAGGAGGTATTGATATTGAAGCACAATAATATACTAAGAGGGGGGTGAATCGATAGATAATAAAACTTTAGCCCTAAAAACCTTTGTGCGGATTACTTCTTTTAGCTCTGAATACTTTATGTAGATTAATTCATTAATCTCGTAATGTGTAGATTAACTAAACACATAATGAGATAAACATGCATTCACACAAAGCCCATAACACATGATATACATGGAAAACACTAGATGGTGAAAAGAATTATGAGAAGTGTTGTTAGGATCTACTGTCCTAATCCAACCTCACAATCAAATCCTATGTTATAATGTTTAAGAGCACCAACCCTAAGGAGACACCAATCCCATGGTTTTAGGAGCAGCAGCTCCAAGGAAGCACCAACTCCCTACACTTAGCACCAAATCAATTATTTGATGGCACCAACCAATCAGATTTATAATGAAATATATAACAAATTGATTACAATTCAATGTTACAAATTACCTTGCAATTACACAATACATTGTTGCACTTTTTACAACTCATACTCTACTACTAAGCAACACATCCCCTCTACTATGCACTCTCTCTTTCTCCTTTGTACTTCACTCTCTTCTACACTTAGAACATTTTGTGGTCTACGTTGTTCTATTAAACTTTGAATGTTAACTCTTGATGATCTACTTTTTTTTAGGTTCTACTCATTCATGTCACTTATGCATTCTCTATCAGTAAATTTTCTCACTCTTCTCTCTATCTTCACACTCTACCTTTGCTACATATTCAACAATAAATGACTCTGCATACTATTCTCTCTAAACTCACATACAATAGATACAACACTTAGACAATTTCTTGATTATCTTCATTCTTCACCGACTTGCAATCAATGCCTCAAGATGTGCACCACCATCTAGATCATCTAAAATATTTTGTTAGGGTTTCCATACTTACTAATGTCTTCTACAAGCTTCTTATTCATCTTGAGCCTTGCACCACCATCCAACTCATCATAGGGTTTACTAGATATCACCATACCTTGTATCAAGCCTCACAACATTAAATTTTGTCATAGGGAATTTGCTAAGAATAGCATCCTACAAAACCCTAGAGTTAGATATGTATTGAATGGTATACTTTGTTCAATCGATCTAATTCTAATCTTTATCGACTTCGCAATCTGTACTACTACTTACTAGATCAAATCTTAATTGACAATGGTCACAAGTGTAGTTGGACCAATAAATTATTTCCTTTGTGTTGGTTACCTATTGAACATTATTTTCACAAACTTAACCATTTTATATCTTCATGTTTGAATCTAGGTTGTCGATCCCCGTTCTTCACACCATGATCCTGTGATCTTCATTCATCTTGGCATCTTTAAAACACCACCATCAGATCAACTTCATTTAAACTAGCATCATCGATCTTCATCTACTAACAACTACTTTACACCATCAAATAAATTTTAATGTATTGGGATGATACACTTTAGAGTCTCTTTGATAAACACCATTCTCTCTGATACTATTAGCGAAAGAGACAAATCCACATTTTCACCACATAATTCATAACAAGGATGTGAATTGTTCTACCAATCAATCATCCTTCACCAGTTTTCATCATGCGTAACTATACTCCATCATCAATCCCTATTAGGTCCCACCTTAAGCTTCGGCCAGTGGCATCTTTGCATCAAAGGGACCATCATTTTTTTCCTGTCGATATTTGTCTTTCTCCTTGACGATATGATCTTACCATCTAATCATCACCAACTCAATCAAAACTTTCGATCAAGTTCATCATTGATTCAATAATTTATTGCCACCTATTAATGTGGCATCACCTTCCACTAACTTAGTATGCCACCTCTGTAGGTCCCACCATAAATAAAGCATGCATCATTCAATCAATGTCATTCAATCTACAACATCCCCTACTATATTGCTATCCAAGGGCACGAGCCCACAAAATCCTAGCAAGCTAGCAAGCTACTACCATCTATCCACCTTTGACATCACCTTCCACTTCCACCTTATGCTCATCACTCATCACGAGAACCATCCTATTGCTTTAGTTCACAAGAGCAATGTGAAGCGACCAAGAAATATTTCACCATGTGTGTGCCAGACCCACAAGCAACTTTGTGCATCATCTGATTAAAACCCTATTTGATCTCCACCATTCCCCACTCCCCTGTGAGGTATTAGACTAGCGGGCATTGTTAGATCTTCTTAGTCATAGTCATTGATCATACACCATTGCATACATTTCTTACCTTCTACACAATTTAGTCCCACCATCTTCATCAATGGTCATCATCCATCCATCATGGATTAATCTCCACCATTCCCTACTTCCCTGAGGGACTTAGCTGGGACCTACCACAAAATAAAAGGGTTGGTAGGGAGGCCATTATATCTTTTTTCCTCAACCAACACTATCAATCTCACCAAAGGTAAATATTTGTACAATACTTAGGAAATATTAAGCATGGAAAATATATTCTCATTTGTTAATTTCTAAGAAATGGGTCAGTCATGGAATGAGTTCAAAGGAATAAGTTATGACTTATGTGACCTAGAATCTCCAATAAGAAGTCAACATCGAAATAGAAAATATGTTAAGGAACCATGACTGCAACCCTAGGGTTTAATCAGTAAACCCTTACCCTTGTTTGAGAGCACAAATAAAACCATTTTGTGTTCATCCTTCAACTTCTAGACCTGCAACTTATATTTCTGAAAATATCTCAGAAAACCCATACTAAATCTGCCCATAAATTTTCCATCAAATACTTGGAAGCAACTATTGCAAAGAGATGATAATATTTTGTCAACTTTGCAACATTTTGAGAAATTTGGAAAAAATTACAAGATATTCTCTTCTGCACCATCAACCAACCACACACACTTCTAGAACCAAATCCACTGCATCTTCATAGCATCTAGGCACACCACTATTCTATGTATTCACATCAATGACACCTTTTGTCATTTTTCCAACAACCTCCTTTACCAGATCAAGTCCATCTCCCCTCTGATCCTCTTTCGTCATGCCAACAATATCCCTTATATGATTTCCCCTTTTAACATCAATGGTAACAATATGCCAACAATCTTCCCCTTTGTTGTTGATGGAAAAAATAAATGCTCAACCTACAACCAATGGTCTAATACCAATGGTGGATAACATATGAGCTCAATTCTCCTTTTCTCATCCTTATGGGTATTTTCATAATTTTATCCCATACTCAATTGATTAATCATTTACACAGCTTTCTCCCCTTGGCATTGGTGCAGGGGCACCTAAAAACATGTAATTGCAAAGTGCATTCTATGAGGGTTAGTCTAGGAGTTAGTGATAGTATGAGTAATTTTTATGTTAAATAAGGTCTTTGAGACTATTACTGATGTAATTAGGGGTCTTTGATGTTATTTAGTTCAAAAAATGCAAAAGGTTGCATAAAAATGTACTAATTGTCAACAAATTGCTAAAAGTGCAAAACTAGGCAATTAGGGGTCTAATTGGTAAAAAGTTGGTTTCCAATGTCCAACTAATTAAAATTCCAGTTGGAGGATGTTTGTAAGGGTGGTTAGATGTTAAATAAGCCTCTCATGGTCGAGGTATGGTTGTTGAATCATTTTTTTTGAAGTTATAATGAAAAAAAGGCTGCTTTCTGGAAATTTTGTGTGTAAATTTGCTGCTAAAACGTGTGGTACGACCTTTGTACGACCTGTACGGGATCAAACCTAGTATGGTTGGAAAGAGGAGAGAGTCAGATTTCATTTGAAAGTGGTTTGGTGAATTTTCATTAAGTTTAGAGGGTTTTATTGACGTTTTACTGAAACTGCCTTGTTTTGGTGTAAATTGGTGATTTGAGAGTATTAAAATGAGTTTTTAGGGCATTCCACCTACTGTAGCAATTGTAACTCGGTGGAATGGCCCCATTTGTTGTAAAATAGGTTTCCAAATTATTTGCAAGTCAGAGGAAGTGTGTTTGTGGGTTTTGGGTGTTGCCCTAGATTGAATTTGGGTGATTTTCCTTGTGAAAGTGAGGAACTAAATGATGGTTTATGAGTTTTCTGAAAGAAATAACTTATGTGATGAAGTTTAAAGCTTGTGCAGGAATAATTATGCATGTTTGAATAGGTGGCAGAGTCTGGAAAGGTTTGGAGGTATGATTTACAATAAACCCTCCTTTTGAAGGCCTAGAATCAAGGGTTTTAGGCTGTGCTATGTTGGAAGAGTGATTTCTAGAAACTATTGGTGGATTTAGTAGTTTTTGGGCATTTTAATTGCTGCCCCAAGGTTTCATAAATTTTGGTGGAGTTTAAAGGGTACTTTCTTTGTAAAAGTGGGCTAATCCACTAGCCGTTTCCATGGCAGGAGTATTGGATCTTTGAGTTTTTCCAAAAGAGTTGATATTGGTTTTCCTGTATGTTTTATAACTTGAAAAAGGGTATCTTAATCATCCTTGAGTTTGTTAGGTGTTTTGGAAAATGTTGGTGAAAATGCCTAAACTTGGTTTGCACTAAAACTGGGGTTTAGGAGTGAAATTGGGAAATTGTGCTTCTGATGATTGTAGAACTTGGAAGGCTGGTTGAATTACTTTATGTGATCATTTTAATCTTTCTAGATACTTCTTGAAGGCAGGTTTCCAAGTTGATTAAGGTTGAGCCTCCGGACTCTGCATCAGAGTGGTATCAGAGCGAGGAAGTAGATCTCTTAAAGATTGAAGGAGAAAGGACATCATGGCTACCAGAGGTTTGAATGAGAAGGAGAAACAGATGAGGAATGCAATTTTCAAGACTAGGTGCAAGTGCAAAGGTAAGATATGCAAGGTTATGGTTGATTCAAGTAGTTTGGATAATTTGGTAGCCCTTGAAATGGTTGAAAAATTGAACTTAGAAAGGTTCCCACATGATTCACCTTATTATGTTTCATTGATGAATGATGAGAATACATTTTTGGTTAAAGAGCAATCATGGGTTGAATTTGAAATAGGTGGATATAAAGACAAAATATTATGTGATATTGTACCATTGCACTCTTGTCATCTAATGTTTGGAAAACCATGGTGTTGGGAAAGATTTGCTGTGTACTATGGCAGGGAAAATAATTACCAGATTAAAAAGGATGGAAGGATTTATGTTTTGACCTCATTGGTGGAAGATGGCCAAGACAAGAGAACAAAGGTGATATTGCAGGAAAGACACAAGTTCTTAGGATATAAAACAGACAAAGACAAGGATGAGGAAATAGGGCATAGCATAGTTGCAATGGAGAAGGAAAAACACCATGAAGCAGCATTGGGAAGGACAGTGCAGAATGAAGACCTAAGAGAGACAAGGGCAGTGAAGGTCAAACATGAAATGACCTTAAAAGAGCAAGGTAAGCTTGAAGGTTATGTTGAAGATAAAAGACAGCAAGAAGTTTGTTCATTGCAGGTTAATGGTGTTCTAGGGCAGACACCTATGAAAAACACAGTGGTGCAAGAAGCTGAGACAGAGTATTGCAAGCAGGAAGCACTTGGGGCAGAGATCTCTCAAAGAGAAGAGAATAAGAATGAAGGTATTGAAAGATTCAAGAGTGAAGAGGCATTGAGGATGCAAGGTAGGCTTGAGAGTTGTGTGGAAGGCAAAGAGCAGGTAAAAGTTTGTTCATTAAAGTTTGAAAATGATGTAGGGCAGACATCCATGAAAGATACAGGGATAGGTGAGATTGAGGCTGAGTTTTGTGATAATAAAGTTATTGGGATAGAGAGCTTAGAGAGGGAAAGAGATGTGAGTGCAAGTGATTTGCAGGGATGGCAAAGCAAAGGCATTGAGGACAGTATATGCTATCCATTGAGTGGACAAGAGCACAAGGTGCAGCAGATATGGGTAAGAGGAAAAGGTGAAAATGCTGATGACAGTGAAGGCTTGAAGACTGAGAATGTTAAAGGGGAAAGAAGAGATGCAGATGAGACAAGTGGGGAAAGTGGAGAAAGCCATGAAAGGCTTGAAAATTATGACAAGATCATGATTGGGGCAGTGGAGTGTCCCTTGACAGTAAGAGTAAATGATGAAAAGACATGGATTGTAAACACAGTGGGCTGTGTGACAGAGGTTTTGGAAACTGAGAAAGAGAAGAATGACGGAGTGACTAAAAAGAAAAGTAATGAGAGGAATGAAAGAAGTCTTGGAAG
>VDFB02353493.1:416456048-416720413 GCA_007258455.2 Sequoia sempervirens | reverse complement strand
AACTAAGAAAAATCCCTTTGAACATTCCTTACACCATTTTGCATTTAGAATGTTTGTGAGTGTCAAGCATACAAATTTTTGCTTACCTCATAGAGCTCGAAAATAATTTTCTTTTTTGGTGCCTTATTAAATTTATCAGGAGGTATGACCTTGGTATGGTTGAGCGGGAAGCCCATTTTGGGGCATGAATTTTCCCCATAGCCACCTTTTGGATTTCTCACCCCATGGACAACCAAAAATTTCATGGCCACAGAGTGAGTATGTTGTGGATTTCTCACCACATGGATAGCCAGAAGTTTCGTGGCCCCAGAGTGAGTATACCGTGGACTTCGTACCCAAGAGTTTTGTCACCTCAGAGTATGTAAATTTGGAAAAATAGCCTAGATCTGATCCACAATGTGTTGGAAAAACAATCGAATCTTGATCCACCTTTTCATTTTCATCTTTCTCTTCTTCCTAAGTTCAGGTCATTGCATGATCATGTACCTTATTTTGTTGAAAGTCAGTCACCTTGTGCATGTCCTTTTGTGCTTATTTTGGTTTGACTTAGGATCTTGGATCTTGGGGGCTTGCTTAACCTTATTTGATCTTTCTCATCCTATATCATCCGCATTGGTACGATTGGACCCCTCTTGAATGTCTACTTTAGTGTGAGTTTCAAGCAAGTTCATCCTAGGCTAACTGTGGACACGAAAAAAGTATCCCTTTTTATTTCTTGATTTGGGAATAATTGATGAAAAATTGGACTTAATGAAGCATTTATTTTGTGTTGTAAGGTTTTTTTCACATCCACACTAGGTCTTGGACCCTTACAAATTGAATAAAATGCATTTAACAATGTCTTGTAAAGTGTTGTAAAATACTTTCATGCCTCTCTAGACTCAACAGACCCATCTTTCCCTAATTCAATATTGTAAAATGTATTTAATTGCATTATCACATCAATCTAGAAGTCTTGTAAAATAAACTTAGTGTTAATCTAGTGTTGTAATGTGTCTTACACATTCACATTGGATGTTGTGCATTTCTAGGCTAAGTGGACCAAATTTTAGTGTTGTAAAGTGTATTTAATCACACTTTCACATTGAATTTTGTGTCCCAAGCCCTAATTGACCTTTACATCATCATTAATAGGCCCCTATGGCCCCATATTGTGCATCCAAAGGCATAATTTGATCAAATACCCGATGAAATCAACATAAGAACTGAAATTCCTCATTCCCCAACATTCTAGTTATCAAAAGGGGCCCTTTGGGACTAAGTCACCCATCTAGGTGAATGAGTCCTTTCCAAGTGGGACTAAGTCACCCAGCATGATGACTTAGTCCAATTTGGCCTATTTTTGAGGTTTGAGTAGGAAATTTTGGACTTTAAGTTTATATTTCTTTCATGTCGGCCATAGGGATCGAATTAATGGGAAAATTTGGTGAATTTCCTATAAATATAAGTCTCTAAATCCTAATTCATAACTCATCATCATTCATTCATTATTCATCATGTTCTCAAGTCAAGCAAATTAGGTTTTTAGCATTCTAGGTCATTAAGAAATCTTTTTAAGACATCCAAGGGAAAATTCTTCATCCACTGCCACAAAAAAACAAAATCAATCATCATGGAAAGGTAATA
Source organism: Sequoia sempervirens (assembly GCA_007258455.2). Lineage (NCBI taxonomy): Eukaryota > Viridiplantae > Streptophyta > Pinopsida > Cupressales > Cupressaceae > Sequoia > Sequoia sempervirens. The sequence continues at coordinate 416,718,787 of VDFB02353493.1, read as the reverse complement.
ACTCCATTTTCTCATGCTTCATTACATCTTTTCTCAATTTTGGTTTAATTACCTAAAAAGGGGTTTGACCAAGGTAAACCCCCATGCCCTAACATTCAACATTTCTCTTTCCTTCTTTGTGTGTTTGCAAATTTAGGTGTCTTGAGGTTTGAAAATAATTAAAGAATAGGTTGAAGATTGGTTGGATTCATCTTCCTCTTTCCAAGGTCAGAATATCCACTAAAAGTCACTTCCAGGCCTGAAAATCAAAGTTTCAGGAGTGAACACCTATAAAGAATCAAAGTAAAAATTGAGGGATTTCATTTCCACTTTCAGATTTTTAGAAATTCAAAAGTGGAATAAGTCGCAAAAAATGATGAATTAGTCCCACTGCTAGGCCTAAACATCCATTTGGCTAAAACGAGCTTTAGAGCAGTAGAACTGGGACTAAGTCGCCCAGATTGGCACAAGTATCCCAGTTGGCTTCTGCATCAGTTTTTTCAAGATTTCAAATCTTCATTTCATCATCTTTTAGCCTCCAAGTGCACACCTTCAATTTCATCAATTTTTGTTACAATTTACCTTCATTTCTAGGTCATTTTGCATATCACAATATGTTTTCCAATAAGTTGCATTTCATAGGTTTTGCATTAATGATCAACATATTTTATCAGTTTATTGCATTAAAAAATTGTATTTAGGCATATTCCATCCATCCTTGCATTAATTTTGAATGTGTACATTGCATTTTGGCCCATCTTTCTCCTTTTAGGTGAATAACCCTAGAAGTGCTAGAAAGCCATTTGGGTGCCAAAATCTTTGTTTACATCTCCATGAGTTGATGATTTATTGGTGGCATAAAGGGAGACTTTCTTATGGTACAAATATGTATACCTTTGTCAAAATATTGTAGTATGTGAAATATAGAATTAAGAACCAGAATAAGCATTATTTTAGGAATCTTCATCATAATAAATTGGTAGTCGGGCCCATGTTGATTCCATCACACCAAATTCGGGATCTTGTTCTTCCAATTGAGTTGAGTAGAGAGGTGGGTATGGCCTAACTAAGGCTCTTGAGGAATAGGAGTTGCGAGAGGATATTTTTGGAAGAAAAAGTCTCATAGTGATTGGCTTCAATAGGGAGTTAGAAATACTACCTTCTTCTATCACTCTATTGCTCCTAGGAGAAATGGGAATCTTATCAATTCTCTCATGTCTTTGGATGGAGCTTAGCTTTATTCTCGATTAGAGTTCTCCCAAGAGGCTTCACAATTCTTTTCATCTCTATTTACTAAGGATTCTCCCCTAACCATTATGGAGGAAAATTATATTCTTGCTTGTATTCCTTCTTACGTTTATGTTGATATGAATGAGGCTCTTTTTCAACCCATCTCTTTGTAGGAATTGGAGACTTTTGTTTTTCAAATGAAAAAGGTAAATCCCCTGGTCCTGATGGTTTCCTTGTTGAGTTTTTTCAACTATTCTGGGAGATTATTGAGGTTGATCTCTTGGAGGTAGTTTAGGAGTCACAAAGGAATAAAAAAATGTCGAATGCCATGAAATCCACTTTTCTTGCTCTTCCAAAAAGGGAAGGTACTTTCTCCATGGACCAATTTTGACCCATTGCTCCTTGCAGTGTGGTTTATAAAATTATTACTGAATTGATTGTAGAGAGGCTTAAGCCTTGGCTTAATTCTTTGATTTCTAATGAGTAGGAAGGTTTGTTGCTAGTAGAAAAATATTGGATGGGGTTGTTATTGCTACTGAGGCTATTCATTCTATGGAAATCTCTAAGGAAAATTTTATGTTCATCATACTAGATATGGAAAAAGCTTATGATAGAGTCAAATGGACCTTTTTCAGAATTTTCTCTTGGCTTTAAGATTTGATAGAGAATGGGCTGACTGGATCATGAGTTGTGTGACTTCTTCCTTCTTGGTGCTTATCAATGGAGATCCTTCAGAGTTATTTCAAGCTTCTAGAGGTCTTCAGAAAGGGGTTCCTTTGTCCCCTCTTTTGTTCATTATTATGGCTAAGGGGTTGGGAAGATTTATCAATTCATGTGTTATGCAAGGGTTGATTCACGGGTGGATTTGGGATAACAGTTTGTCACCTTTTTCTCACCTCCAATTTCTTGATGATACTACCTTAAAGGGAATGGCTAGAATAAATAAAGTAATGAATTTGAGGAATACTTTGGATATTTATTTGGCTTCCTCTAGCCAAAATATTAATGAAAATTCCTCAATCTTCTTTTTCAATACTCTTCAACTTATTCAATCTAAGATTGCTTGAATTACTCAATTTCAAATTGGCTCTCTTCCTTTGATTTATTTGGGGATTCCCCCTACTGTGGGTTCTCAACCCAGAGATTTTCTATAGGATTTCTTGGATAAGTTTCGTAGGAGGGTTAGTCATTGGACTCATAGGTGGATTTCTTCTACTTGGCATGTGATCCTACTGGAGTTTTTGGTTCAATATCTTCCTATTTATGGGTGCTTTGTGTAGGTTTCTCTTGCTCGCTTTGTTAAGGAATTTGGCGCCCTCTCTCACCAATTCTTTTGGGTAGGTAATCTTCTCAATTCGAAATGGAGTCCAGTTAAGTGGGATTATGTATGTAGGCCAAAATAGGAGGGAGGTCTTGGGCTCAAGTCTGTAGGTTTGAATGGTCAAGCTTTAGCTACTAAATTATACTAGTGATGGTTTACTTGCCAACATCAATATTTGGCTAGAATTCTTAATCATAAGTATCTCTCATGATTGAATCCCTATGATGTGCCTTGGTATAGTCTCTTGGGAAAGGGATCTATGATTTGGGACACCCTTAAAAGAGGGGCTAATCTAATAAAGGAGAGTTTATTTTGGATTGGCAATAAGGGTTCAAAAGCTCTTTTTTGGTATGATTCTTGGGATGGTTATCCTTTTATTATATCTAAGTTTCCTCATTTGGGTGAAAGAAAAAAGTTTAAGTCCACTTAAGGTGGAAGTTTCGGACTTAGAAAAAACCCAAAATTGGAAAAACTTAAATGGGGTCAAGCATTATTTAGAAAACAGGATCTCGTTTTACTTCAGGGCCCCAAGCCAAAAACAGGATCCTATTTCATAAAAAAATTAATTTTTTTATGCTTTTATGAAATGAGATCTTTTTTTAAAAAACAAGATCTCGTTTCATAAAAGCATAAAAAATAATTTTTTTATGAAATGGGATCCCATTTCTTTAAAAAATAGTTTTTTGTTAGGTTTCTGCTTTTCTTTTCAATTTGGGAAAAGGCTTGGGGAGTCGAACCTAAGCTTTCGACTTGGTTTGACTTGCAACTTGAAGCTCATGTCAATGTCACAAGAAAATAGCGACTTTGGACATATGTCTAAAGACCTTTTTAGAGAATTTTTTTATGAAATTAAAAACCATTATAGATGAGACAGTTTAGATGCTAGATATGTATTTTTTTTATAGTTGGATTGTTTTTTCTATTCTTCAATTAATTTTTGATGAAACTAGTCCATAAACTTGAAATATCAGAGTTTTTTAGAATTTTAATAACTTTTATTAAAATTATATTTTAAAAAATGAATTGTACAAAAATGTACTTCAGATAATTCTTTTCAATTTGGAAAAATAATCCAAAAAATATAATTTTAGGTCATCTTATGTGTGATGTACAAAATGATTTTTCAAAACAAATATGGCCAAAAAAAATTAACACAAAAAATATTCAATAAAAAATTATAAAAAAATATCAAAAATGTCCTTCGGTGAGTTACAAATACTTTCCCAAAAGGATTTAGAAAAATACAATTATTTAGGTCAAAATATGGATGACATACATGTGCATCGTATAGTAAACAAAAAAAGTGACTTTTAAACAATGGTTTTTAGAAATTCCTATTGAAAATCAATTTGTATCATCTGGGTCATAAAATAAATTACATATTTGGAAACTAAACTCCGAGTACTACATTTCATTAAATCAACAGATTTTTTTATGATTCCATCTCTAAGTGCTTAAAATTTTAAGGTCAAATGTGACAAATTCTAAAAATCAGGGAAAACACTTCCACTTTTTGGCCAAAAATTGGACTCAACTTCTTGCACACACTCATTTGCAACCTCTTTGTGATAGTTTGATTGAAGCTGGTTGGAGTAAGGTGGAATAATTCAAAACTATTCAGTTCTTGGGTTAGGTGGAGGTGTTTCATTAGAAGGTTCCTCAGGAGTGGCTTCCTAGAGGTACTAAGGAGGCGATACAAGAGTTTGATAGTATTTTGGCTAGTAGAATGTGTAGTTCTCTGAAGGGGGAGGATATTTTGGCTTGGGGTCTAGATCCAAAGGGTAAATTTTCTATTGCCTCAGGGTATATGGAGTTGGATAGACAGTTGTATGGGAAGGTTGGGGTTCCTTGATGGAAGCAGGTATGGAATAAATTTTCTTGGCCTAAGTGTAACTTCTTATGGTTGGTTGTTCAAAATAGATGTCTAATGAGGGAAAATATGTGGAAGAGAGGCTTCCAAGGTCCTTCCATCTATGTTTTATGTAATAATAGTGAGAAGTGCACTTCACGCCTTTTATTTCAATGTCCTTACTCGAGGGAGATTTGGAATCTCTGGTGGGGAGTTTGGAAACATACTTGTGTTCATGCCTCTTCTTTGTTAGAGTTTTGGGAAAATTTGGGGAGACCTCCTGCTAGGACTGCTTCTCTTCAAATTTCTTTTTTTTTAGACTACAAGAATCGAAATTGGTTAGACACCCCCTATAAACTATAGTGTTCCTGGTAAAAAATTTCATGTGACCAATGATGCTAGTGTAGCACACCCTCTAGTACTATGGGGTTAGTGGGGAGACTAGACCTCGTGACCTCTTTCTTGCAATAGAATTCTTTAGCCAATCAAGCTAGGCCCATTGCCCCTTTTCTTCAGATTGCTTAGGTTATTGGCCCCACTTTTATTATTTGGAACATTTGGTTAGAAAGAAATCAAAGGATTTTCTAAGATGTGAAGCTAGTGGGGGGGCATTTATGGGGGAAGATCATCAGAAAGATCCAGGGGACTATTTTAGAAAATTGTGACCTTTCAGTTACTATGGATCCTAGCAATTTGACTTTTGTCAAGAATTTGAACTTGGTGGGTAGAGGTTCTGAGTTTCCTACTAGTAATGTTCCTCTCCAAGTCAAGAAGAAGATTCATTAGGAGGGTTGGTGGCACCCTCCTTCTCAAGGAATTATGAAGATAAATACTAATGGCTCTTCCAATGGGAATCCTAGGCATGTTGTGATTGGTGGTATTGGTAGAGATAGTAATAGAGGGGTGGTGTTTTTCTTCTCTATTTATAAGGGTCATCATTCTAATAATCTTATGAAGGATATAGTGATTCTTTGTGTTGTTGAGAGAGGTTTTCCATGGCTGGAAAAGGATTATTTGCAAATTTGATTCTCATATTGTGGTGGATATGCTAAATGAGTAGAGACTTGATGGTGTTAATTGGTAGCTAGCTATTGTGGTCAAACAGATTATGACTCTATGTAGTTCTCTACAATTTGTTTATTTTCATCACATTCCTATGGAATGGAATATGGTGGAAGATCTTCTAGTGAAGTGGGCCTTTGATCATTTAGAGAGGTGGGTTATTGATGATTGGGGACTTTTGTCCCTAGAGTATTGTTTGTCCCTCAAAAAGTTAATCATGGAGGATAATCATATGTAATTGGTTCTTTGGTTGGGTTCCTTTGGGGACTATTTTTGTTAGTTGGTTGGTGGCTCTTTGTGGACTCATTTCGTATTGATTTTTATTGTTTCTTTGATTCAATAAATTTTTACCCCCTTCTCTAAAGAAAACCTAACTTTAATGTTGTCCCTAACCCTTTATTTTCATCCATTAAAGTGAAATTTTTTCACAAAAAATTATGCGATGTATAGATGTTTGTGCATCATGCAAATGTCTTGAAAAGATTCCTGATTGCATAGTTGTTTGGACATTACACTTCTTTCCTGCTCGCAAAGTGTAACACCTCTACAACTTGTAGGAACACCAAAAATGTCCCTTTGCATGCCTTTTCTCTTTTCAAACCTCTTGTTCTATCATTCATTCATTCTATTTGAATGGTCTCACTCTTTAGATTTCATTCTTCTTCATCTCAAGCATTCTACACCATTTTCTATCAAGCTCTTTGGTTCTCTACATCAATGTCTTGGCATTCTTGGATCATATTAGAGGTTCCTTTTCTCTTCCTTTCAACATTATTATTTGTAAAAGGAGGGAAATATTAGATTAGTTTGAGAGATGTAGGATAATTTTTGAATGGTTTTAATAAATTTGGTATGCAACCAGACATGATGAGAGAATGGAAGGATTTGCATTGAAACCAAAGGTCTAGATGGAGGAGATCTAGTAGCCAAGAAAGATTATATAAATAGGAATGAAGGAAAATTACATAATTTAGTCCTACAAAAGTGAAGGGGTCAACAAGATGTGATAGATGGAGGTTAATTTCAATGGAAGAGTGTCTCATTGGAGAAGGAAATCCCATAAAAGAAAGTTTTTTGGAAATGCAATTGCTACTGTAGCTATTGTTGCGCCCTTAATATTAGTGGACATATGGTAATGAATAGTCAATTTGTGGCTATATTAACCCTTAATTAAGTCATATTATTATTATTATATGTTTATTTAGTTAATGAGGTCATCTGAAGGCTTATATAGGCCTATCTAAGTCAACCTTGGTGATATCCTAGACATATATAAGGTATATGTAGGAGGTATTGATATTGAAGCACAATAATATACTAAGAGGGGGGTGAATCGATAGATAATAAAACTTTAGCCCTAAAAACCTTTGTGCGGATTACTTCTTTTAGCTCTGAATACTTTATGTAGATTAATTCATTAATCTCGTAATGTGTAGATTAACTAAACACATAATGAGATAAACATGCATTCACACAAAGCCCATAACACATGATATACATGGAAAACACTAGATGGTGAAAAGAATTATGAGAAGTGTTGTTAGGATCTACTGTCCTAATCCAACCTCACAATCAAATCCTATGTTATAATGTTTAAGAGCACCAACCCTAAGGAGACACCAATCCCATGGTTTTAGGAGCAGCAGCTCCAAGGAAGCACCAACTCCCTACACTTAGCACCAAATCAATTATTTGATGGCACCAACCAATCAGATTTATAATGAAATATATAACAAATTGATTACAATTCAATGTTACAAATTACCTTGCAATTACACAATACATTGTTGCACTTTTTACAACTCATACTCTACTACTAAGCAACACATCCCCTCTACTATGCACTCTCTCTTTCTCCTTTGTACTTCACTCTCTTCTACACTTAGAACATTTTGTGGTCTACGTTGTTCTATTAAACTTTGAATGTTAACTCTTGATGATCTACTTTTTTTTAGGTTCTACTCATTCATGTCACTTATGCATTCTCTATCAGTAAATTTTCTCACTCTTCTCTCTATCTTCACACTCTACCTTTGCTACATATTCAACAATAAATGACTCTGCATACTATTCTCTCTAAACTCACATACAATAGATACAACACTTAGACAATTTCTTGATTATCTTCATTCTTCACCGACTTGCAATCAATGCCTCAAGATGTGCACCACCATCTAGATCATCTAAAATATTTTGTTAGGGTTTCCATACTTACTAATGTCTTCTACAAGCTTCTTATTCATCTTGAGCCTTGCACCACCATCCAACTCATCATAGGGTTTACTAGATATCACCATACCTTGTATCAAGCCTCACAACATTAAATTTTGTCATAGGGAATTTGCTAAGAATAGCATCCTACAAAACCCTAGAGTTAGATATGTATTGAATGGTATACTTTGTTCAATCGATCTAATTCTAATCTTTATCGACTTCGCAATCTGTACTACTACTTACTAGATCAAATCTTAATTGACAATGGTCACAAGTGTAGTTGGACCAATAAATTATTTCCTTTGTGTTGGTTACCTATTGAACATTATTTTCACAAACTTAACCATTTTATATCTTCATGTTTGAATCTAGGTTGTCGATCCCCGTTCTTCACACCATGATCCTGTGATCTTCATTCATCTTGGCATCTTTAAAACACCACCATCAGATCAACTTCATTTAAACTAGCATCATCGATCTTCATCTACTAACAACTACTTTACACCATCAAATAAATTTTAATGTATTGGGATGATACACTTTAGAGTCTCTTTGATAAACACCATTCTCTCTGATACTATTAGCGAAAGAGACAAATCCACATTTTCACCACATAATTCATAACAAGGATGTGAATTGTTCTACCAATCAATCATCCTTCACCAGTTTTCATCATGCGTAACTATACTCCATCATCAATCCCTATTAGGTCCCACCTTAAGCTTCGGCCAGTGGCATCTTTGCATCAAAGGGACCATCATTTTTTTCCTGTCGATATTTGTCTTTCTCCTTGACGATATGATCTTACCATCTAATCATCACCAACTCAATCAAAACTTTCGATCAAGTTCATCATTGATTCAATAATTTATTGCCACCTATTAATGTGGCATCACCTTCCACTAACTTAGTATGCCACCTCTGTAGGTCCCACCATAAATAAAGCATGCATCATTCAATCAATGTCATTCAATCTACAACATCCCCTACTATATTGCTATCCAAGGGCACGAGCCCACAAAATCCTAGCAAGCTAGCAAGCTACTACCATCTATCCACCTTTGACATCACCTTCCACTTCCACCTTATGCTCATCACTCATCACGAGAACCATCCTATTGCTTTAGTTCACAAGAGCAATGTGAAGCGACCAAGAAATATTTCACCATGTGTGTGCCAGACCCACAAGCAACTTTGTGCATCATCTGATTAAAACCCTATTTGATCTCCACCATTCCCCACTCCCCTGTGAGGTATTAGACTAGCGGGCATTGTTAGATCTTCTTAGTCATAGTCATTGATCATACACCATTGCATACATTTCTTACCTTCTACACAATTTAGTCCCACCATCTTCATCAATGGTCATCATCCATCCATCATGGATTAATCTCCACCATTCCCTACTTCCCTGAGGGACTTAGCTGGGACCTACCACAAAATAAAAGGGTTGGTAGGGAGGCCATTATATCTTTTTTCCTCAACCAACACTATCAATCTCACCAAAGGTAAATATTTGTACAATACTTAGGAAATATTAAGCATGGAAAATATATTCTCATTTGTTAATTTCTAAGAAATGGGTCAGTCATGGAATGAGTTCAAAGGAATAAGTTATGACTTATGTGACCTAGAATCTCCAATAAGAAGTCAACATCGAAATAGAAAATATGTTAAGGAACCATGACTGCAACCCTAGGGTTTAATCAGTAAACCCTTACCCTTGTTTGAGAGCACAAATAAAACCATTTTGTGTTCATCCTTCAACTTCTAGACCTGCAACTTATATTTCTGAAAATATCTCAGAAAACCCATACTAAATCTGCCCATAAATTTTCCATCAAATACTTGGAAGCAACTATTGCAAAGAGATGATAATATTTTGTCAACTTTGCAACATTTTGAGAAATTTGGAAAAAATTACAAGATATTCTCTTCTGCACCATCAACCAACCACACACACTTCTAGAACCAAATCCACTGCATCTTCATAGCATCTAGGCACACCACTATTCTATGTATTCACATCAATGACACCTTTTGTCATTTTTCCAACAACCTCCTTTACCAGATCAAGTCCATCTCCCCTCTGATCCTCTTTCGTCATGCCAACAATATCCCTTATATGATTTCCCCTTTTAACATCAATGGTAACAATATGCCAACAATCTTCCCCTTTTTCATTGATGGGAAAACTAAATGCTCAACCTACAGCCAATGGTCTAATACCAATGGTGGATAACATATGAGCTCAATTCTTCTTTTCTCATCCTTATGAGTATTTGCATACTTTTCTCCCATACTCACTTGCTTAATCATTTACACAACTTTCTCCCCCTTTGACATCAATGGAAAAGGGTCACACACCTAAGTGTCTTGTCTTAGGTCACCATGCTACTACAGCCTTCACTTTTCCTTAGTAATGGAAAAGGTATTTTTTCTCCCCCTTTGACTAATACCAATTGAAGACAATTTATGCTCTCATACCAATTGTTGCTCTCCACCTTTGACCACAATGGAAAAACCATATGCTCTAACTACTCTATACCAATTAACACTATTTGATTCCAGTTTAAGTGCCATTACATGCTCTAAACCAATCAAGTTTGATACCAATTGTAGATGTTTGCACTTTATGATTTGTACCAATTGATATAATAGACTACACTATATCAAATATAACATTGATTTGATACCAAAAGTATCTCCCCCTTCGACCTTGCTCCATTCTCTTCTCAGCATACTCGAGCATTTCCTTCACTTTGGGCTCTGTACCAACTAGACTATTCTAACCAATTCTCAATGGTCTGAAACCAATTGGAACCACTCTATACCAATTATAACAAAAGAAATTTTGATTTTTTTTATAGAACAACTCCCCCTCAAACATATCTCTAATTCTTTTGCAGACAAGGGGAATTTAGAACTACACAACTTCTCTCCCAATTACAGATACTCTTTTCTTTTAACAAGCCATACAAGGAGAAAAAGTGTAATCATAAATTTGCAACCATCAAGTTGTTAGAAATTTGTAAAACTTATTTTACCTTGCTTGATCTTCTTTTCACTTTAAGGGATGAATAAGGTACCAATTGAGCTCCCCTTGGACTCATTCCCTATCACTACATATTAGTGATGTAAGGTAGAAGCAACCACATTTGGTGCCTCTTTTCAACCTTTCACTCTCCACACCTTCTTTGTCTCATTAGCCTTCTTCTCAATATCATGTGAGCCATTGTTCACTCTAGGGGAAATATTCCTCTTTCTTTTATTTTGTATCATTGGTATTACACAATTTTTTCTATAATTATTAGCTATATGACCAATATATTGTTGTAGTTAAAGCACATTACCTTCATGTTTACAATAGGAGCAAATGAATTCATATACATATATTTTTTGCTCCTTTTGGGTGCATCTCTACACTCTCTAACTTTATGACCAAACTGATTATAGATATAACAGTATCCATAAAAAACATGAGTACCTGGCCATATCTTTTCTTTGAATAGGATGAGGTGGTCTTCTTTGGTTTGACATCTTGGCATGTCTCATCATTGTTAATCTTTCTACATCAACTCCCTTTGTATGTTGCTTCTTCTTCAATTTTCCAGAGACTGATCTCTCCACCTTTTATCTGTTGTGGGATTATTTTCCTCATCTAAATTCTTCATCTTAGTAATAGCATCCTTATCTAATTTTCCATCTCTAGAGGAATTTTAATTGGAACAGCTCGTGCAAGTTTTCTCTTCCTTGGTGCAACATCTTTCTTCTACTTTGAATTTGTCATATAATTTTGCAAAACTAGTAGAGGGACTCTTTCCTTTCTCAAAAACAAGGCCAAAATTTTCTTTAGGTTTGGATGGCTTTTGTGAACTAACTAATTCATCAATTATTTTTGAGCCACCCTTCAACTTTAGGCCTTTATGAATCTGCTCTTTATATTTTTCTACATATTTTCTCAAGGACACTATTTTTTCTTCCAGCCTCATGCACTCATCTAATTTAGATTGTAGTTTAGTCCTAACTACATCATCTACTCTTTTAGCTTTTTCCACTTGTATCTTCAGATTAACTATCATTTGATCAGATTCTTCAAGGTTTTTAGTTACCCTATCAATCTTATTTTGTGCATTCAGTTTTTGTTCTTCATTCTCCTTCCTCAAACTCTTAATCTCATCTAGAACACAAAAGAGTTTTCCTTTAAGGTCCACTTTCTTTTTTCATTAGAGGTTCCATATTCTTCTCTCTTTTTACTAGATCTTTCAACTTCTACATCAAAAGTTCCAAAATACATGAACATAGATTCATTTCCCGCAATCTCATAGGAACTTTCATGTTCATCATCTGAGCTTCCAAAAACATTTGATAACCTATTTTATTTTCTTGTGTGTAGATTATTCTTATCCATTTTCTTACTACTATTTTCTTGATTAGAGTTATACTTTTCATCATGAATGCATTCAGAAGCATGCTAAGTAGTTCTACCTCTACATTTTCTAGAGCCTCTCCTTATTCTTTTGATGAAATCAACTTCCTCTTTATCAGCCTTCTCAGATCTAGATGCAGATGCTTCTTTATCTTCCCTTCTAGTTGCAACATCTCTCATGGATGTGTTTGCACTCTTCTTATCTTCCCTTGTCTTTCAATTTTCAAACTCGCCTACACATCTCTAAATCTTGGCCTGAACCTTACTATCATCACCTTCATACATCCTCTTCAACTTGTTAAAAATTTCATGTGTAGTTTCATAATGCATGACTTTGTCAAGCATAGATCTAGACAACTAGATCATAACGGAAAACTTTGCTTTAGCATCATCTTTAAAAGCATTCTTTCTAGCAATATATATGGGAAGAGTAGCAGGAGCCTTGTATCCCTTCTCAACTGACATGCACACATTATACCCTAATGATTCTAGATATTTCTTCATTTTGTTGCTCCAACACTTATAGTATGATCCAACAAAGAGAATTACTTCTTTTATAGATGAGCCCTCCTTATTAGCCATTTTTGTGTTCACTTATCAAATATCAACCCAAGTTGACTAATCTTCTCCTAGGGAACCTGGGGATCTGATACTGATTGTTGGAACACAACAATCTACTAAGAGGGAGGGTGAATCAATAGATAATAAAACTTTAGCCCTAAAAACCTTTGTGTAGATTACTTCTTTTAGCTTTGAGTAATTTATACAGATTAATTCATTAAGCCTTTAATGTGTAGATCAACTAAACACATAGAGAGATAAACACACATTCACACAAAATCCCATAACACATGATATACATGAAAAACCAAAGATGGGAAAAACTACAGTCAAAAATGTTGCTAGGATCTACTATCCTAATCCAGCCTCACAATCAAATCCTTTGTTACAATGTTTAAGGGCACCAACCCTAAGGAGACACCAATCCCCTAAGTTTAGGAGCATAAACTCCAAGGAAGCACCAACTCCCTACAATGAGCACCAACTTAGTTATCTCATGGCACCAACCAATCAAATTTACAATGACAGATATCACAAATTGATTACAATTCAATGTTTCAATTTACTTTGCAACTACACAATACATTATTGCACTTTCTGCAACTCACACTTTACTACTGAGAAACACATCCCCTCTACTTTGCACTCTCTTTCTCCTTTGTACTTCACTCTTTTATGCACTAAGAACATTCTTTATTCTACCTTGTTGTATTGCACTTTGAATGTTAACCCTTGATGATGTACTTTTTGTTTTGGTTCTACTCATTCATCACTTGTGCATTCTCTATCAGTAATTGCTCTCACTCTTCTCTCTATCTTCACACTCTACCTCTGTAACATATTTAGCAATACATGACTCTTTTCAACACTCTCTACCCTTGTAGACTATTCTCTCTCAACTCACATACAACATATACAACACTAAGAAAATTTCCTGATTGTCTTCATTGTTCACCAACTTGCAACCAATTCCTCGAGATTTGCACCACCATCTAGATCATCTCAAATCTTCTATTAGGGTTTCCATACTTGCTAACATCTTCAACAATCTTCATATTCATCTCGAGCCTTGCACCACCATCCAACTCATCATTAAGACATTTGATAGGGTTTACCAAATATTGTCATATCTTTCGTCAAGCCTCACAACATTAAATTTTGTCATAGGGAATTTTCTAAGAATAGCATCCTAAAAAACCCTAGAATCATATATGCATTGAATGTTATTCTCTGTTTAATCGATCTAATTCTAATCTTCATCAACTTAGCAATTTTTTTATCGCTTACTAGATCAAATATTAATTGACAATGGTCATAGGTGAAGTTATTCATTTAATATCTTCATATTTGAATCTAGTTCGTTGATCTCCATTATTTGTGTCATGATCCTATGATCTCCATCCATCTCGACATCTTTAAAATACTACCATCGGATCAAGTTCATTTAAAATGGCATCGTCAATCTTCATCTACTAACAACTACTTTACACCATCAAAGACACTTTAATGTATCAGGCTGAGAAACTTTAGTCTCTACTCAATAAACACCTTTCTCTCTGATACCATTAGCAAAAGACACGGGTCCACATTCTCACCACACAATTCACAACAAGGATGTGAATTGTTCTATCAATCAACCATCCTTCACCATCTATCATCACATGTCACCATACTCCATTGTCACCTGCCTATCAGGTCCCACCTTAAGCTTCATCTGGTTCCATCATTGTATTGAAGGGACTATCATTTTTGTCCTACCAATATTTGTCTTTTTGTCTAATGAGGAAATCTTACCGTTTGATCATCACCAAATCAATCACAACTGTTGATTAGGTTCATCATTGATTCAATCATTTTTTGCCACCTATCAAGATGAAATCACCTTCCACTAACTTTGTATGTTGCCTCTGTAGGTTCCACCATAAATACATTGTGCACTGTTTGATTAATGGCATTCAATCTACACCTATCCTCTACTATATCACTAGCCAAGGACATGGGATGACACAATCCTAGTGATCTGGTGGGCTATTTCCATCTGTCCACCTTTTACATCACCTTCCACTTCCACCTTATGTTTGTCACTCATCACAAGACCTATCCTATCACTTCATTCACAATAGCAATGTGAAGTGACCAAGCGATATGTCGCCACATGCCTGTTGAGCACACTACCAACTTCATGCATCATCCAATCAAAAACCTATTTAATCTCTACCATTCCCCCTCCCCTATGAGGTATAGATGAAGTCCCACCACAAGTTTCATGGGCTAGAGGGCACCATCATATCTTCTTGATTGTATTCATTGATCATACACCATTGCATACCTTTCTTTCCTTCTACACTATCTAGTCCCACCATCTTCATCAATGGTCATCATCCATCCATCGTGGATTAATCTCAACCGTTCCTTACTTCCTTGGGGTACTTAGCCAAGAGCCACCACAAACTCAGAGGGCTTGCTAGGAGGCCATTAGATCTTGTTGCCTGAACCAACACTATCGAACTCACCAAAGGGAAATATTTGCACAATAATTAGGAAATATTAAATGCAGAAAATAATTGTTTGGTCAATAATTGCTAAGAAATGGGTTGATCATCGACTGAGTTCAAAGGCATAATTTATGACTTATGTGACCTCCAACCTCAAACAAGTAGTCAACATCAAAATAGAAAATTTATTAAGACAGAATGACTGCAACCCTTGGGTTTAATCAGTAAACCCTAACCCTTGTCTGAGAGCACAAATAAAACTATTCTAAGCTCATCCTTCAACCTCTAGACCCGCAACTTATATTTCTAAGAAGCTCTTGGAAAACCCATACTGAATCTGGCCACAAATTTTCCATTAAATACCTGGAAGCAACTATTGTGGAGAGATGACAATATTTTGTCAATTTTGCAACATTTTAAGTAATTTAGAAACAATTGCAAGATATGCTCTTTTGCACCATCAACCAACCACACACACTTCCAGAACTAGATCCACTACATCAATGACACCTTTTGTCATTATGCCAACAACCTCTTTTACCAAATCGGGTCCATTTCACCTCTGATCCTCTTTCATCATGCCAACAATCTCCCTTGCATGATTTCCCCTTTTAACATCAATGACAATAATATGCCAACAAGTGATTCTTATTTCATCATCAAATTATGAATTGTCTTCTCATTAGAGATATTTGGAGGTTGTATCCCACAAATTGGCTTGTTATTCTCAACTATTATCAAGTATTTTTATTTTATTTCATATTATATCTTCCATTGTCTAAGTTATCTAATAACATGTGGTATAAGAGCATGATCTTGGCACTATGATGAGGGTGATCCCACAATAGTGGTTTACAATTTTTGGCCAAATTGGACACTAAAATATTTTTTTTTAACTAAATCTTTACTTTTGGGCACCTATAGCGGCTAAACCATGAGGAATTTGAAGATGATGCAAACTAGAGTTTCGTTAAATTTTGTCTATAGATTATAAATATATTTTTTTCAAAAATTTTGGAATGAGATTGCACTTCTTTTTCCATCTCCCTCAAAAACTAGTTTTTTTTTTTTCAGATAACAACATTTTAAAAAAGTGATGCTCACTGTATAACGCATAACTTTTTTTCCATGAAGGATAAAATTCTAATTCTTCAATTTAGATTTATAACTCGATATCTAGTGCTTCCATTTGGTTAGATAGTTTTTATTGAATATTTTTCTTTAATCAAGTTTTAAAAGTCAAACCAATTATAATTCACATAGTGCGACTATATAGCGCTTATCTTTTGTATGTATCGAAAAAAGAAAAATTATTTGTTGGATCAAGGAATTCAATATCTGGTGCACTCATATTTTTCAATTTTTTTTTGATAATCTATTATTTTTCCACATGTGCAAAGCAAAGAGCTTTATTTTTTGTGAAAAACCTACATTCACAAGAAATAAAAAATAAATATAATAATAAAATTAAAATTATTTAAAATTATACTTTTTGGGAAGCCTATAATAAGGACTACATACTTATAAAAAATAAATTTTAAATGAATTCATTTGATCCCCCAAAAGGTAAATCAAAAGTGGTTTTTTATCAGCATTGTGATAGGTGTAAAGGAGACTCTGTTATAGGTATGGTTTAAAACTAGTGAGGTTCTATCCAAGGGGGTTTGATTTAAGGTAGTTTGATCAAACCCTCCTCAATTGGAATGATTTAAATGGAACATTTAAGGCTTAGATCATTATATTTTATAAAAATATGTGATTTCAGCAAAAATTAGATCCTCCCAGAAATTGTAAACCAACTTTGTGGGATCATCCATGATAGAGCATCTTTTTCAATTTTGGAGGTTATTTTGTGAAGTACATCTCCCATATTGTGGTGATTTTTTTTATTATTTTTAAAGGGATTTTAAATAACATATTCAAGAAGGTACAGTCCAAATTTTAGAGGAATTAGAGTAGAATTGAGGGATTTATTGCAAAATTAGGGTTTTCAACAATTTCACTCTCAAGGTTGCAAATCTAATAACTTATTGGAGATTTTTCTAGGTAAGTGGTATTTTGGACCTATTAAGTTACAATAATTTTTTTAGATAATTTAGATTTTATTTGTGTTCTTTATTACAAAATTATTGGTTTCCATCATGTCAGGTCCTCAAACAAGAGGCAAAAAGAATGTTGTCACACCAAGAAAATATCCTAATAAGGATGAGGTACTAATAAAGGATATTACTCCCAATGAGGAAATCAACAAAGTCAAGGAATAAATTCCATTTTTGAAGATGTAGATGAGTATCCAAGAGGATATATATTATACATATAGAACATGTTAAATGTTTATATAAATGCACCAAGAAAATTTGTCTCAAGAAACCAAAGTTAATCATCTAGGTCATCTACTCTTGATTCAAATGTTAATACTTATATGGGATCTAGAAATTTGATACCAAAGGAGGATATGTACAAATTTTATGGAAAGGATCAACTAACATGGATAAACCAAATGGAAAGTTTCTTTTATTTACATCAAGACCCAAGTAGAAAAAAGGTCGCAATGCCTTCCCTATATCTAGAACCAAATTAGTTCATTTTGGTATCAATGTATTTGTACTCATCATCAAAAAAAGGGTCGCATTATCTCATGGTTACCTTTTTACAGGATCTCTAATCACAATATAGCAATAATATGATAGAAAAATACAAACAACTAGCTAAACTTCCAAAGTATCCACACATCTTACTCAACATTAGTATTGTAAATGGAGCGGAGTGGTAGGAAGCGAACTAGTAGGAAGAGATTTGGGAGAGAAATTTTAAATTCCTTTAAGGATGGCACTGAAGATGGTGAGGATTTTTATCCAAACCCAAATTATCTAGAAAGATCTTTGGCTCTTGTGGCTTTTTTTGCTTTGGCTACGTTGGAGGATGGATGTCTGGCGTGTGCTCTAGGGAGTTTTTTCTTGGAGGCATTGGTGTTTTTTGGGACCTACTCTCACTTTTTCTTGTTGGCCATGCTTCTTCTTTACTAGTGGTGGTTCATTCTTGATGTCCCTTGTGTTATTCATGGTAGGTGGCTTTCTACTATCAGCCTTTACTTTATGGTTTAGGACGTGTTGTTCTAGCCTATGACATATCATCTCTCTGTTGTGGGATCCTCTATTGGAATGTTTCTTGTGCTACTTCTCTGGTGGCCTTGCCTTTGGTTCTTTTTGAAGCTTTGACTCTATTTTGAGTGTGATGTTCCTTGGGGATAGTGGTCCCTTGCTGCCCTAATCTAGGTTTCTTCAGGTGTTGTTGGTACCCTATCTTGTTTCCTCTCACCTCTATGGTATTTTCTTTTGATACCTCTTTGGTCTATGAAGGGTATTCTCTTGGAGGAGATAGCTTTTGTATGGCTTTGGTTATTATGTCAAAGGTGTTTCCCTAGTTTTTTGATGTGTGGCATTTCTCTATGGGGTTTTTCCCTTAGTGCTTCATGAGGAGTGTTACCCTGTTTGTTCTAAGATGGTGGTGGGTTCTGCCTTCCTATTCTAAGTAGTGTCCTAGATCATTTTAGGAGGTCTTGGTTTGTCTCAAGAGGTTCATGTTGTATGGTTTATTTACCTTTGAGACTTTGTTGGATTGGTGGCTTGCCTCCCTCTCTATTGCTCTAGGAAGAAACTTGGTTGTCCTTCAGGTCCTATCTTTGAATGTTTCTTTGGGGTTTTTTTCCCTTTTTTTGTTAGCATATGGTTGGCTAGGAGTTCAAGGTTATTTTGGAATACCCAATTGTTTTTTCTTCGTAAGAGTATTGATT
Organism: Sequoia sempervirens; assembly: GCA_007258455.2. Lineage (NCBI taxonomy): Eukaryota > Viridiplantae > Streptophyta > Pinopsida > Cupressales > Cupressaceae > Sequoia > Sequoia sempervirens. Next base: position 416,699,854 of record VDFB02353493.1, on the reverse strand, counting down.
TTATTTTTGTTGAGCTATTACAATGGTTTATTCTAAAGGCTCAATTGTGGTTGTGTATAATGTTGATGGCTATTTCCTCTTTCATGCTCCACTATCTTTTCTAGCCTAATGAGGATGTGTCTATCCTTTCTATCAGAGCTCTTTCTTTCTTCCAGGTTCTACAAATTGTGTCTTCTATGGAGGTGAAGACTATTCATTTTGAGGTGGAGCCCTCTCCTTTTGAGGTGGATATGGTTGTTTTTGTAGACTTGGTGGGAAGATCTCTTCTTTTCAACTTGTTTCTAGTGAGGTGGAACTCGTTTGTGTAGGAGAGGGTTGGATTTGGTGGTAAGGATTTCATTTTCTTCCTCTCCATTAGCGGGGATTCCACTCCTATAGAGGAGTATGAGTTGGATTTTTAGGTGGAATGGAGTTGCAAGGAGGTGAATGATTATCAATGTTTGGTTTCTCTCTCTAGCTTCCCTATTGAGGTGGGAAGGCTCAATTTTTTGGGCCCGTTATTGTTGATACTTAATAGATGGTTTGTTATAGATTTGTTGCTATCAAAACCTATTTTCGGTAGCTTTTTTGCATTTTTGCTACCTATTTCAAGTGGTTGTTGTTTTCTAAACCTAGTTCTTAAGGTGTAAAGTCTCTACCTTTCTTGTTGGTTGTTTGCAGCTAGTGTTGTCTTGCTAATATTTGATGGTTGTTATTGTTTGGTTGTCGATGATATGATAATTTTTTTCTATTAGCATCTTACTCACTTTGGATTGGGTTTCATATCCCATCAAAATTTTATGTATTGGGTTTCAGGGCCCCATCAACACCTATTTTACCCATAATAAAAAAAATAGCTAAACTTCAATAGACAAGATCAATCAAGGATTATATTCAAAAATTCTAAAATCTATCCTTAAGAGTGGATACAATAATAGAGGGTAACTTGAATGATTTAATTTTGGGTGGTATTGAGGATCGCATTAAACATGAGACATGTATTTCTATTCCTAGCTCTATATCTGAGTCTTTTATCTTACAACACAAGGTAGAGGAGAATTATTTGATTCTTAGATAGCAAGGGGCTAATGGAAAAAGAGAGAAAGGATATTCAACACATTCTCTTCCTTAGCCTACTAGGTTGAATCTACAACAAATTGAGGAGAAGAAGAAAAGGTTTTTGTTTCAATTGTGACAGTGAATATAGTTAAGGATATAAATGCAATGAAAAGAAATTATTCTATATTGAAGGTCCAAGTGAGGAAGAAGAGGTGAAACCAATATTAGAGGATCTTAGGGAGTCAAATGAGGAATAAAATGATTCCAACCTATTCATTTTTTTATCATGCATTATCAAGTTATAGGACCCCACAAATTCTTATGTTAGTTGGTTTCTTTAATATGAAGAAAGTAACAATGTTGATCAACTCATGTAGTACTCATAATTTCATCAACAAAAAGCTAGAAACTTGTCTAAATTTTTTTATATATCTAGCTCTTGAGTTGTAGTTCTTGATTGCACATGGTGGTAATGTTAGCTATTCTAGAAAATACCATAGCATTAAATTATACATGGGAGATTATTGTTGGAGTATAAGACCACTGAGAGGGGGGTGTATTAGTGGTCTAATTACAAATCAAATTTCAATCTTTAACACACTTGACTTATGCAAAGCAACTCATTGAATCACTTCAAATATCATAGTTACTGAATGTGAAGGGAGTCATAATAACATGCAAATTTGAATGTAACATTTGAACAAATATATCCAATCAAGCACAATATAAGAAGCCACAAAGAGAAGACACAACACTAGATTTATGAGTGGAAAACCCTGAATGGGTGAAAAACCACTCTGAACATAAGCTCCATTAGACCTCACTAGTCAAAACCTTACAAGTTACAAGTTGTGTACTTCACTGGCTAACAACATGCCTCACTAGCAATTAATAAGCCTCACTGGCTACAACATGCCCCACTGGTAATCAACAAGCGTCACTGTCTACAACACCTCAAAAGGAATAAACAAATCTCAAAGGGTTACTCTATTTCCATACAAAACACTGCTTTATCCCTACAACAAAAATCATCTCCCTTATTCACCCATATTACCATACTAATTCAAAATCATAATCTCAAACCTGCCTCTCCTCTTTTATGTTTCACATTCAAAACCACACACCCTTTTATAAACATAAACAAGAAAACCTTCACAAGACTCTTCTCAACACACCAAATAAAAAAGACTGATAGATATGAGTAATGAACAATAAATAATTAAGTATTTGCTTCAATTCCCTACTCTCATCTTGATTGCACCTTACACACATTGTTCCTCATTAAAACTAGAACTCTGCTCCCTTGTATCTCACTGTTCCTTCTTCAAATTAGAACTCTGCTCCCTTGTATCTCACTATTCCTTCTTCCATTCAATTGAAGAACAAGCCACTTGTAATCACACTCAAGGTACACAATACTTTGCAAAGATGAAGACTATTCATATTACTCAAATTCCTTTTCACTATGCTCCATAATAACAAGAACAAATTATCACTGTTTCTAAAAATATCCTCAAAGAATACAGATCCTAATTAGAGCCCTCAAAGTTAGATAAATCCTAAACACACTATCACACAAGTATAAGTAAATCTTTTATGCTCAACTACCCAACATTCCATCTTTATTTTCATTATTTAATCATCATCATGATATTGTAATTGTCATTACTTCTTCATGAAATCCAATTTACAAACAAAGACCCTACTCAAAACTCTAGTATCATTCCTTAAATCTTTGTTGCCACACTCAAAACAAATACATCATATATTTCTTCATGAAGTCCAATACAATAGACATATTGTTGTCACGCACTTTCAATAGAAGAACTTAGTGTCAAAACCTTTCATTGTGCTCTTCCATCTTTTCCACTCTTCCACATTAAAATCTCAAACAACTTTTCAAAAACTTGAATGATAAACTTCAGCTTTTGGTGCCATTAGAATAAACACTAATCTATTCATATTCATATAATTTCAAACCAAAATTGAACCATGTGAATATTAGAATTCTTAGTTCCCATCAAGATAAAATATTGTAAAGTAGTCATTCTCATATTTGAATGTGATCCATAGATCTTCAAAACCCACCATTGTACAAATTAAATATTAGTTCCCTTGATCTTTGTATAAGCAATGAAATATGAGTTTGCAACATCTTCACTCAGTATCATCCAAGAGTAGGGATTAGTCATTAATGTAACTGTAAACCTTTATAATTCACTTAAGTGACTTTTAACTAGTGATCATAAGTCAACTTCCAATTATATCAAAAATCAACTTTAATATACACTTTGCACAAAGAGTATTATTTAGGTTTTTAAAAAAAAACATGTTACCCTGGAAAGACTAAACCTTAAACCATTTCAAACCCTTAATTCTAAATATTGTGCCCCTTGATCAACCAACTAAACTTGCACCTGATGAACTATGTTGATTAACACAGACTCCTGATGCTAGATGTTGTGCCATTGATATAAGCATTAATATGTTTAGTATTTTGAACCTTTGAACCTTTGATTACCAACTCATGACAAGTACCCTTGATGCTTTGTGATGCAGAATACTCTCAAATTTTGCACCACTATGTGCCATGAGATGACTAGCATCAACTCAACTTGCATCAATACCTTTGTACACAAGAATCCAACAATACAAATATCAACACAGTACCTTGTCATGAAGCAAGAAACTTTTCCATACCTTTCCTTCGAACAAAAATTTGGATGCACCAATCATCATGCAACAACACCTTTGCATGATACTTTGACCATGAGAATCATCATGAACTTTGACATCAATGACAAACATCATGCCAATAATTATCACCTTGATAGCCCAACGTATGTTATCTCCATGGGTAAAACATATATTGTTTTCAGAGTACAATGGCTTACTACTTTGGGAAAAAATTAGATGAACTTCAAAGAACTATTCATGAGACTTCAATTATAAGGAAAGACAATAGAGCTAAGACAATTGAATGAAAATTCCCCACAAATGGTAAATCTCACATCCAATTGAAAATTTTATTAAGAAAGGAGTTGATAGATTTGTAGCCCAATTATGTGAATTAAAATATATCAATCTAATTCTCCCACCCATCCAAATTTACTAAAAATTATTGATCATAACAGAATGGTTTTTAGAGACATTCCTAAAGAACTTCATCCAAATATGGCTCATGATTATTCCATACAACTAGTTACATGGATTCAACCACCCAACATTAGGCCCTATACGTACTCATATTTACAAAAAGGTTAGATTGAAAATATTATGGACGAAATGTTAGAGGTAGGAATTCTTTGGCATAGCCAAATTTCTTACACATTTCCCATGGTGATGGTGTGTAAAAAGGATGAAACTTGGTGCATGTGCCTAGACTATAGAGTGTTGAACATGTACACCATCAAAGATAAGTTTTCTATTTTAGTCATTGATGGTTTACTAGATGAAGAGAATGGAGCTATGTATTTTATAAAGTTAGATCTTAGATAAGGTTATCACCAAATTCAAATTATGGAAGAAGATGTTTCTAAGACAAAATTTAGTACTCATGAGGGTCATTATGATCTTTTGGTGATGCCATTTGGTCTAACTAATGCACCATCTACATTTCAAAGTTTGATGAACTCTATCTTTAAGAAAAATTAAAGAAAAATTAGGTTTTAAGTTCAAATTTTGTGTATGTCGGCCTTTGGGATCTAATACATAGGATATTAGATGGATTTCCTATATAAACAACCTTTCAAATCACTATTTCATCAAGCCTACATGATATCAAGTCAAGCAAGCAAGAGTTAAGCATTTCAATATTTCACAAGAGCATCAAGAAAGCATTCAATATCATTTATAAGGAATTCAAGGGTAGATTTCTCCATCAATTGTTGTAGAAATTCAAGATCCATGATCATGTCAAGCATCACCCATGTTATTGAGCTAGTTTTGTGATGTAGCATTGAAGATCCAAGATCAAACATTGTTCTACACCTATTGTCAAGATCAAGATCTACATCCTTGATGGCCATTTCATGTTGAGTTATAGATTTATAAAGCATCAGTTACAAGGAATCCTTCAAGGTTTCATTGTTCATGTTTCATGTTTCATTTCCTTGTTTCATTATTTCATCATTTGGTTTAATTACATAAAAGGGGTTTGACCAAGGCAAACCCCCATTCACTAACAATCAACAAGTTTTCTCCTCTTTACATGTGTGATTGCAGATCTAGTTTCTTGGAGCTTGAAAGATCATTGAAGATTAGGTTACAATATTTTTGGAGTTGTCTCCCCATTTGCAAGGTCATAATCCTCACTAAAATTTCATCTACAACCTCAAAATTAGAGTTTCGGATCTAAAAACTTGGAGAAGTAGATTGAGCAAACTAAGAAAAGCATATTCAAACCTTGAAGTTCTAGAAAATCCAAATTGGACTTATTCACCACAAGTGGAAAATGAGTCCCACTATAGGTTTTTTTCATAAATTCTTGTAGATTCAGATACCCTTTTATCTGACATCTGCTACTGTGAAAAAATCCAGAACTTGGACTGATTCACCAAGAATGGTGAATGAGTCCCACTAGGTCAAAAAGGAAGAATTTCTAGCATTTTAGGAATTTTTCTAGTCATCTCTAGTTTCCCAGGTGCACACCTTCCTATATTCAGTTTTTCATTTCATTTCATTCACTTCTCTAGGTCATTTAGGGTTACTTTGCATTCAATTAAGGTTTTACATTTCATCTTAAAAATTTCATTGTGTCTTCAAAGTCTAAACTTGGTGGTGAACCCCTTATTAGATCATATTTAGTCCCTAGAACATCCGTCTTGCAAGATCTCTTTCTCCTTTGCATTGGGATCTCAAGGGTTTGTTCTTGAGTGAAAGTTAGTGAAAATTTCCCCTTTTAGGTACCTAAACCCAAAAGGTGGGAGAGACAAGCAATTTTCCACCTTTCAATGATATATTGATTTATAGTAAGACATGGGAAGAAAACTTGCAATATGTAGATCAAGCATCACATATTCTTGAAGATCACGAACTCTATGCTAATCCATCCAACTATACTCTTAGTCTCAATGAGATAGAGTACTTGGGACACATAGTTTCACATGGAGTAAAGGTAGATCCTAACAAAATTAAGGCTATCATGGAATGGCCTATTCCAAAAAATATTAATAAATTAAGGATTTTCTTGGGATTAACTCGATACTATAGAATATTTATGAAGAATTATGGTCATATAGCAACACCCCTCACAATTTGATGAATATTGATTCTTTTTATTATAACAAGTTTGCTAATGTAGCATTTGAAGGAGGCTATGTGTACAAATATAGTTCTTGGCACTCTAGAATTAACCAAGGATTTTATTGTTGAATATGATGCTTCAAGCAATGGTATAGGAGCAATTCTCACACAGTAGATTTGACCAATTTCTTTTGAGAGACTTCAATTAATTGGTAAGAATAAACTCAAACCTTTTTATGAGAAGGAAATGCTAGATATCCTTCATATAGTAAAATAATGGAGGCCTTATCTAATTGGTGGACACTTCAAGGTTAAGAAAAGTCATGATAGCCTAAATATTTAAAAAAAAAATGATTATCTTTTGGAGAGAAAAAAAATGGGTCACTAAAATGTTGGGATATGACTTTGAGATTGTATATAAGAAAGGGAAGGAAAATTATGTGGCCTATGTACTTTCTAGGAAGGATGAGAAAGATGAAGCTTTATTGTGTTCCATTTTAATATTACAAGTAGATTGGGTGGTAGAAGCCAAAGAAAAATGGAAAATTGATATTGCTACAAGTAATTTCATTCAATAGGTATAGAGTGATCCTAGTAGTTCAAATAAGTTTTGTTGGAAGGGAGACACTTTCTGGTATAAAGAGAAAATGTATCTCTACAAGAATTCCACTCTTAAACACAATATTCTCACAAAACTTCATGAGTCTCTAGTTGGTGGTCATTAAAGACTTTTGAAGACATATCATCAAGTCAAGTAATATTTTTTAGGGAAGGGCTAAAAGGTGATGTTCAAATTTTTTTGATTGAATGTTTGGTTTGTCAAATAAATAAAGGGGAGATAGTTAAGACACTGGGTCTCTTGTAGACCTTAGTTATTTCTAACCTATGTTGGGAAGAGATATCCATGGACTTAATCATAGGGCTTCCAAAATCTAAAGGTAATAATACTATCATAGGAGTAGTAGATCATCTCACTAAATATGCACATTTCATTACATTAATCACATCCTCTTATAGAAAGTATAGTGGAATTTTTTTGGAGAATATACAAAAGCTACATGGTACACCTAAGTTTATTGTGAGTAAATGTGATCCTATATTTACTAGTAACTTTTGGATAATTTTTTTTTACATTTTTGGGTACTCAATTAGATCATAGTTCTTCATACCACCCTTAATATGTTGGGAAAAATATGGTTATTAATAAGTTTTTGGAAGGATATCTATGTTGTTTCACTTCAGATAAACATTCTCAATGGGTAGATTGGCTACCACTAGTAGAATGGTGGCATAATACTTCCTTTTATAGTTCATTAAAAAATCCATTTATGGAACTATATGGATATCAGATCCTCCTTCTATTTCATCATTATCAAAGGGATCACCAAGAGTTTAGGTAGTAGATGACCAGTTTCTTCATCAACATGTACTCTCACGAATCAAGGAGATTCTATCCATGGAATAAAATTGAATGAAGCAATGAGGGACTAACACCATAGTGAAAGAATTTTTAAAGTTTGGGATTAGGTCAAGTCTTAGTATTAAAGACTTATAAGAAAATTTCACTAATGTAACAGAAAAGGAACAAGTTTTATTTGAAATATTATGACCCATACCAACTCATGTGAAATATAGGTAGTGTCACCTACAAGATGGAATTACCACCAACAACAAAGATACAACCATTTTTTCATGTTTCTTGTTTGAAGGTAATTGGGCACAATATCCCTACTCATACAATATTATCAGAGCTCAATGAAGAAAGAAGAATGATATTGGAACCAAAGTTCACTCATCAAACACACACACAGAAGATAAGGACAAAATCACTCTTTGAGTATCTCATCTAATGGAATAATTTACCACTTGAATATGCAACATGGGAGGAGTAGGATCTCATTCAAAAGCATCCACACTTGATTAGCTTTAAGGAAAATTCTTCTCTAAAGCTACACTCTTAATATTAGTGTACATAGGGTTATGAATAATAATCTTGTGGCTATCTTAATTCAATCATATTATCATTATTATATTGTTATTTAGCTAATGAGTTTGGCCTAAGTCTTATATAGGGCTATCTAAGTCAGCATGGGTGATATAATAGGCATAAATAAGGTATATATAGGAGGTAGTGAGTCTTGTTTCATTTAATCAAATTGTAAATTGTGTTCTTATTGGAGATATTTGGAGGTTCCCCCCCTTGAAGTGGATTGTTATTCTCAGCTATTATCAGGAATTTTTAATTTATTTCATAATATATCTTCCATTGTGTAAGTTATTTCATAAGAACTATGAATGTAAATGAGTGAAAGTAAAGTTTATATGGAGGGTAAAAATATACAAGGTGGCTAGGGTTTTCTTGTGTCTACGGTGTCTAGCATCATACTGCACTTACTGCACAAGAAATTCCTCTTTTCTTTTGTGTGCGACTGCATTTTTTTGTTTTAATATGCCTTCAACTAGCTCTAACCCAGTAGTTCATGCTGGTGTTAGCGATTCAACGGCTATGCTCAATGACTCCTTTGAACAAACAACCACAAAAAAATTGTTCTGAAAGTCTTTCACGAGGTAACTGTCCTAACCCCCCAGCTGATGTGGTTTTTCATTTACCAGATTTTGATTCTACTTGTCAATGGCTTGAAAAACACACCCTTGTTGGGTATTTTGTTGGGAGGACCCCCCTTGAAAGTGTACTTAAGGAATGGGTCAACAAGGCCTAGGTCCCTCATGGGGTTCGCCTTGATATGGTCAAAAATTTAACCAAGGGTTTCTTTTTGTTCCACTTTGCGGAGGTCAATCATGTCAAGGCTATCCTAGCCCATGGTCCCTGGTATGTCCGGTCTTCTTTGTTGGTTTTCCAGGCATGGACTTAGGAATTTGATGTCTCAGATGATGCCAAGTTGTGGGTCCTAGTTTGGATTTAGTTTCCTGGTTTACCTTTTTCATGTGTGCCTTTTTTGAATCATATTGTGTCCTCTTTGGGGAGGCTTATTTGCATTGAGCCAAATAGGTTTTTTCAGGCCCGACCCTAGAAATGGGTCTATGTTTAAGTGTACCTTTCCAAAGATTTGAAAGACTCCATTTACACTCAAATTGGATCTCTCTAGCACACCTAGAAGGTCACTTATTTTAATATTCCTAACATGTGTTATAGGTGTCAGTCACTGACCACAAGATCAAGGACTACCCTTTAGCAGTGCCTCACACACCTTCTCTACCATGAGATATTGAAAAGCCTCGACAGGAAGATATGCTTGCTGCCAAACCCAAGGAAAAATGGACCACGATTTCAAACTAGAAAAATAAGTCCACTAGTTTTGGGTCGGCTTCCAAGGCCTTTGAACCTATGAGGAGCATTTCAAACCCTTCTGTGAAGGGGAAGAAATCCCCAGCTAGGGCTGATAATGTTCCATTGTATCCTAGACCAAAGTCAATGCCTTAGCCTATAGCCATTATGATAGTGCAGCTGAATGCTTCTCCTCCCATTATGGGAGCTCAAAGGTGGTCTCACAGTCCTTCTCCAACATTGGAGGAAGGTGAATATGTGCAAGAAAAGTGGAGGTATTCTTCTCCTTCTATTCAAATTGGGTCAGTTCCACCAAAGTTTCTATAGAATCACTTCTCTTCTCTAAATGACGAGGAGCTAGACTCTGACAATATGGAGGAGTTTCACTCGTGAATTTCCTTTCATGGAATGTTCGAGGTCTAACAAACCTCTCCAAAAAGTATTTTGTTAGGGATACTTTGAGTAAATATTTTGTTATTGAAGTGCTTTGTCTCCAAGAGGTCAAAATTTATATTTTTTTTCTTGCTTCGGCTTGTCCCTCTATTTGACCAGCCAGTAAAATGTTTTGTACTAATCATGAAGCTAGGCATGGTGGAGTTGTCACCCTTTTTTCCCCATGGTGGCACTCTTGTGTGGTCGACCATGGATCTGACCCCACTCATTGGCTCATCTAGATCCTTCTCAGCATTGATAATCATTCCTTTGGGATTATTAATTTTTATGCTTCTAATGATGCTATGGAACGCTCCTTGCTTTGGCATTGGATTATTGATTCATTAGCAGTTGCTACTTGGTTATTGTGTGGGGATTTTGATATGGTTGATATGGCCTATGAAAAAGATGGCACCTTACCATTTAGATGGGACGTTGGTAAAAGGGAGGCGTGGTTTTACATGTGCAATAAATTGGGGCTTTTTGATCCCAACATTGGCCACTGCCATTCTCATTCTCTCTAGCACACTTGGTGTAATTTTAGAGCTAGCTCTTACATAGTATTTAAGTGTCTCAATGATGCCATGATTTTGGCTCATTTTTTTCTCTTTTGACAGTTCTTCTCTCTCAGTTAAGCCGTTAGTGGATGTGACATTGTCTAATCATTTCCTCATTTATTTTTGCATTGAATGGGAGACTAGGCAGCCTCGCACGTGTAAAACTCATTTTTTTAACACATCTTTTCTTTTCCATCAGCCCACTCTAGCCCACATTCGCAAATTCTAGAATTTGGAGTGTAGGCCAGCTCATCATATAGGCTAGATTACTTGGTGGAATGATGATATCACTCGCATGACTAGATTTTTGCACATTTATGGGTGCTAGTTGGCCATCTTTCATTGGTGATCTTATGAGGCTACCATTGCTGACCTGCGCTTAGCGATCAATGTGTTGTTAGCCAACCCTTTTTCCCCATCATTAAAAATCAGGGTGGAAAAATTACATCACAAAAAGCAAGTTGTAGATAATTATGCTGGCAGAGGTGCTCAAATCAAAGCCAAGTTACACTGGTTAAAAATTGGTGATCATGTCTCTAAGGAGTTTTTTTGGCCCTACATGCCAGGCACTCATCTCCAAGCATTAAAAAAATTAAAGATGGAATTAAAGTGCTCTCTGAGCTTCTTGACATTATCCAAGCCTTTGTTCAGCATTATGAGCAAGTATTCACTGCACAGGAATCTACACTTCTGCAATAGCAAGCCCTCCAGGATTTCCTTGCTGTTGTGCCAAATAGGCTTTCCTCAGCCTAGAGAAATTTTTGTGATCAATTGTTAACAATTGATGATCTTAAGGAAGTTTTTCATTCCATGGCTGATGACAAAGCCCCAGGGATTGATGGATTCCCTTGTGAGTTTTACAAGGCCCTTTGGAAGTGTGTTGGGCATGACTTGTACAATGTTTATTTAGAATCCTTTCATGTTAAATCTCTGGGTAATCTAATAAACAAAGGAAATATTAAATTCATACCTAAGCCTAGAGATCCTAAGGATATTTGCAACTAGAGGCCTATCACGCTCCTCAATGTCTCCTACAAAATCATTGCTAAAGTTTTGGCTATGAAGATCCGCCATCCTTTACCTCAATTGTGCAACTGGAGTAGACTGGTTTTATCAAATCTAGGTTTATTCTAGACAATTTTATTGTCATTTAGGAAGGCATGGAGTAGGCTAGGCACTCAAACTAAAAAAATATTTTCATTATAATTGATTTTTCCATAGCTTATGACCGCACTGAATGGCCATTTATTCTTTCCATGTTACATGCCTTGGGGTTTAGGCTCAATTTTATTCAGGCCATTCAAATACTTTTTGCAGATGCCTTTGCTTGTATCACCATTAATGGCAACCAGTCTCTTTCCTTTAGACTTTTTTGTTCCATTCAGAAAGGATGCCCACTTGCTCCCTCTCTTTATGTGCTTTCTACTAATGAATTTGGTTACCTCTTGGCCAATTTAGTTTCTCAGCAGTGTGTCAAAGGCATCTCATTGCCCGATTCTCAGGCCCAGCTAGTTAATGGCCATTTTGCTAATGACTCTTTCCTCACTCTCTTGGAGGAAGAAGATAATATCAAGGCAGCCCTGAAATGTCTCAATACATTCTTCCTTGCATCTATTTCTTCCATTCAATGGCACAAAACTCTGTGCTATCATCAATCTGTGGTACCCATCCCTCCATGGTTTCAACAATACAATTTGAAGTAGATTGGGCTAGGAGAAATTTTTTGGTTCCTAGGCATTCTTTTTTCTTTTTAATCCTCTCCAACTGAGCTATGGTAAAATTTTCTCACTAGATTCAAGCAAAATCTCACATATTAGATCACCAAGCCCCTTTCTCTAGTAGGTAAATTCTAGGTGTGCTCCAAAATTTTGGTAGCTACCCATGTTTATTATTCTTCTTGTTGGGCTCCTTCAAAAGTGGCTTATAGCAAGCTCAAAAACCTACTCAAGGACTTTCTTTGGGATTATGTCAAGTCCCATAGAGGGTTTCACCATGTTGCTTGGTAATTTTTTTTCCTTCCCAGAGATTCTAGAGGTCTTGGGCTACTCTCCACACAATGACAAGGGACTGTCTTATGTGTAAAATGGATAATTCATGCCCTTACTGGAGATGAGGTCTGGAAATTCTCCTCAAAAATTGTATTCGGTCAGGATTTCCTATTCACAAACCTACCTGGAAGGGGATTGGTTTTCAAACCCTTTTGGTCATGAAGGAACTAGTTCAAATTGTGGGGAATTTTGTGGCCAAAATCATTTAGAAATCCTAGGAGGTTGTTAAGCCCTAGCTTTGTTGGAGTGGCTCTAGATTTCATGATGGGATTTCACTCAATCAACAGAATGTTTAGTGGTCATCTTTGTTTACTAGCAATGGCCAGCCTCTGGGTAAATCACCTTGGCTTAAGGCACTCAGATTCCACAAGAAAGGCATTTAAACATTACAACAAATATTTCACAGAGCCACAATGCACATCATGCCATGGGAGGATTTGTGTGCCCTTTACAGACTTCTAAACCAGGACCATGTTACTTATGATGGTTTGTTGAGTGTTATTCCTATAGAAATGCTTCATAAGGTGGGAATTCATGGGACCAAACCCTGGTGAAAGGACTGGAAGTGGTACCCAAATACCCCTTTTAGAAACTACAAGCATAGGCTTGGCTATAGGTGGCTTTCACTGCACTTTCCTATGATTGAAAGTTTGAACCAGAGGTGACTTCTTCAATCCCCCACTCATGTCTGGAAAAAAATATTCTCTACCACTTGGTCTGCAAGTGTTGAGCCAAAGCTTTCCCACTTTTCTTGGTGTATTCTTTTCCAAGGATTTCTTGTGGATTCTTGACTTGTTCACCTAGGGCTCTAGGACCCTTATTGCCCTTTTTGTGGGAAAGTTGAGTCTTTTAAGCATCTCTTTTAGTTTTGCACTAGAGCTCAACAATTTTGGAATTGGATTCATGACTTCTTTCGGCCCTTTCAACTAGAGCCTTTTTCCTAGCATATGATTCTACTGGGTGACTCACCCAGACTTCCTACTAAGTATACCTAGCTTCGGTATACTTTCAAGGTGGAAATCCTCTTCACTATCTAGAAAGACAAAAATGCTTGTGTATTTTCTCATACTCAAATGGATTAAAATGTTTATTTGTATTCTAAAGCTATTATTTGTTCTAATGTGATCTTAAAGATTCAGGTGCAAGAAAGAAAAATCGCACTCAAGGTGGCTCACCTGTAGGTGCTTTTGGATCATTGGGGAAATGCCCTGTGTATTGTTGCTTGGGTTCCAACCTTGCCCACCTCCTCTTGCAATCGGTCGCCTTCTTGGGTCCAGAATTAGAGTGGCTTTGTGCTCCCCCTCTCTCAACCTCCTCTTCGGTGTGGTTCTTTCCCTCCTAGGTGGACCCACTCTCCTCCATAGACTAGCCAGGGGTGGCCTCCTAGGGGAGTTGTGAGGAGCAGAGATGGTGGTTCTGAGTGGCCCTCTAATGACCCTCTTGCTTCTAGCTCTAGTTGACCAAATTTTGGCAAAGGTTTTCCATAGTTTTCACTTGCAATCTCATTGCAATGTGAGGAAGATAAAGCTAAATAAAAAGAAGATGATGATGGTTGGGATCCTCCTCCTAATGTCACTCTAGACCCTGCTGATGTATGGGGGAAGAAGATGGATGACATAGACCATCCTAGCTCATTTGGAACTGCTTTGGCCACTTAATGGGATTTTTCATGTTTGTTATTATGGACTTCTGGGCTCCACCCATGAGATTGGTTATTTTTTTCTTTTCTCAATTTTACCCATGTGACTCTCGAGGTGTGCCTTTTGACCACCTACTTTTTTTTGTGAATATGTATTTTAATCTTTAATTTAATTTAGATGATTTCCTATTCATCAATATATATATATACAAGGTAGAAAAAAGGGATGGTGTTAGCATTAAATTATCATGACATTATAGTGTGACATCATGCATTGAAGGGGATGTTTCTTGGAGTATGGTGACATTGACAAGTAGGGGTTTAGGTTATGTCAACATGATACTAGCAAGAATTGGTTTATAGGAAAACCCATTTGAATTGGATGTGGGAGATGGAGGATCATTTGGATGAAAATAATTCTTGAGTTGAAGATAGAATTTTATTAACGTTGCACAAAAAAGGGCTCCAACAAAATGTAGAAAAAACAACAACAATTATAAGTGCAAGTGCAATTGCAATTGGATGAAAAATTTAGTTTAGATGGACAAAGGAAGGAAATATTGGGAAAATTATGTTGAAGTGAAATGGTAAATAGGATATATGAAATTCCAATTCAAGGGGAAATTTATGCATCCAAAAACATAAATATGAGAGAAGAATGGCTAATGCATGGAAAATGTTTACAAAAAATATTATGTGCAAGTGAAGTTAGAATTGAGTTTCACATGAAAAAATGAAAATAGAAATCTCACAAATGTGGAAAGTGGAAACATTCAAAAAAATTATATAAAAGTCAACATTGTGGAGAGATTTTATTGAAGTGAATATTAAAACAAAAATGAGGGTGTCCAGTTGAACATAAAATTTGTATAAAGGAAGCAATTTGATGGAAGGGAAGTAATATCATGAGGACGAATATTATAGGAAATCCATGTAGAAATTAATATTAGAAGTGAAATGAGAAGAAATACCCAATTTCACTTTAAATTCCCATAAAGGTAAAAAGAAGGATAGTGAAACATTTTGGGGAAAATGTCACTAAAGTGAAACTTTGAAGTAGATGTGGGAAGACATCTATAGGTATAATGATCACATGAAGTGAAAATGATTTTTTTGTGATTTACTTTATCCTTTAGTTGTACGATGCTAGTTCCAAACATATTTTCCCACTAACCATAATTCCAACTATATATATATATATATAATATGTATGTATGAATGTATTTATGTATGTATGTATGTATGTATGTATGTATGTATGTATGTATGTATGTATGTATATGTATATGTATGTATGTATGTATGTATGTATGTATACATACATACATACATACATACATACATATATATACATACATACATACATACATATATATATATATATATATATTAATTATAACCAACTACTATCCGCTATCTCAAGTCTAGAGAAAAGTGAAAATTTGAAGTGGATGTGGGAAGAAATGTGCTTGGAGAAATAAGAGGAAAATGAGGTTTGTGGGATTTGATGCCAAAGTGAATACAAATATTAGATGGGAAAAAATCTATTTGGGACATCAAATTCCCCATTCTATTTGAAGGAAAAATATTGATTTTTTCTATAAATGCTAAGAAAGTGAACCAAAATCTCTAGATATTAGGATTCTTGAGACCTCAAAAACATATAACACATGAGTAATCATATTGAGGATGATGAAAGGAAAAAATAAAAATGGAGAACAATGCAAATATTTCTCAAATCAGTTATTAATGAAGGGTGTTTAGGGTGAAACAAACAAAAATGCATAGAGCATAGAGGAATGAGACACTTAAAAAAATTAGTTTCCAATAGTCTTGAGCTAGCATTATTGTCTAATAAAATTAATAGTGTCTAGAGGAAAAGGCCAAATGGAGGTTTCTTTTAGGACCCTCACTCAAGACATAGTATCAAACACTCAACTAGGTTTTTCTAACATGGGAAACACCTAGAAACAACTAGAAATCCAAGTTGAAAGCCCAGTCTTCAAAACATGTGCAAATGAAAGAGATACTAATCAAAGTCTAGTGAGATTAACAAAAAAATCTAAATTGAATCCAACAACATGAGAGAGGAAGGTAAATTCTCACAATACACCCAATTACTCTCCCTTTCCAAAGTGAAACCAAAATGAAAATGAAACCACCTTATGATGGGTTCACATACATAAAACACATGGAAGAAATAATATACTTAACATACCCATGATATAATAAGTGAATATTTCTAACCCATTAATTTCATTTTATCTCCATTTTAAATATGTTGTAAATTCATTTTACCAAAATATCAAGAGTGAAGAAAAGAATAAGAGAGAGAATGCATGTTTAACACCAATATGAAGATTTAATAAAAGTAATGAGAACTAAATTAACATGTATGTGGGTAGTTTACATTCCATCCAATAGGAGGTTCAAATATAAACTATAAAACTATATATGAGGAAAAAACATGATAAATGATCTATTTTATAACATTCTTACATTGAAATAATAAGGAAATGATTTGTTTTCCATCTTTTTTGTAGTGTTGTTCTATAGTAATGGAATCACTATTCCATAATGGTAGTACAATTCCACCCAACCATGTGGTACCCATAGGTCCACCGCACCATGATAGGAGGTCATTGCACTGAACAACAAGCACACTCATGTAAATAAGGGGATTATGGTCACATAACTACCAAAATATTGAACACAACACAAGTACGATCACATCCAATTAATAATCAACCAATCAAACACATATAGGATGAGACTCAAGTTTCACATTAGATACAAAATTTGATGGAAAGAATGACAATGGTCCTAGACATAACATTAGTGTCATTGGAATGGCTCAAATTTATGGCTACACAAGATTGAGTATGCATCACATTCACAAGATAAAGTACCTAATAGAATCCAACACTCCCACACTATGGCATGTTATTTTTTGCCATATTGATCCTTTACAAGCACTCCAAGTATGCCATAAATCTAACATATATTATATTATTACCTTTATCCAATGAACTTTAACTATCACTTAATTAATATGTTCCACCCATTCTATCCTCAAATTATATTTGATCTCAATAAATGTCAAGTCCACTTATTTCCTACTCTCTATACCTCAAATCAAAAGTTCATTCTGCCAAATCATTATTGAAGTGTGGGAATAAAATCAATGCAACAAAATAGAATATCAAGTTTAAATATATTTTCAAAAGATTCTAAATATAAAAATATTATAATTCATGTTATCTCCCATTTCAATTCATGTTCATATGCAATCAAAATTTAATATTTTCTATATACTTTTCAATGTAAAAATCATAGAAAATTTCCAAACTTCACCATTGATGAACCTTGAGTTTTTCCATCTTGAATTCAATTTTAATTATTTTTCAAAAATATAAAGAATACACTTTGGTTCCAAATATTTACACCACCATTTCTTCAAATTAAATTCACATCTCCTAAATCCATAAAAAAATTCTATAATCAATACCAAAATTAGATTTATAAAAAAGACCCCAACTAGTTTAAAACATGATTTAAATTAAAAATTTAAACTTACAATTGAAATGTATATGCATCCACTAGGTGAGTATGTAAGAGGATAAATGAATATTTTCTAAAAACCAAGCAAGGAAAGAAAATTACCTTAGGTATTGAGTTCACCAATTCAAAAATCAAGCAAATAAAAAAATTCAAGAGGAAAAAATTCACCTTCAATGCAATCCATACAACACATGCAATCTTTCTTCTCGATTGTAATAGTTGTACTTCTTTGAGGGTATAATTGAATAAAATTACTCAAGATATGAACATTCAAAATGATGTTTAAAGTGGCTTATGTCCCAATTATCACAGCTAAAACTAAAATTCAAAAGGTGGAGATTTTTGTGTTTAACAATTCTTATGACTAGTTAGATAAAGTAGAGGATATTGGCCACCAAAATTTATTATCTAGCTTGGCCAAGAATTTTGAGAAATGGGATAATATGGAGACAGAGATAGAAGAGATAAAAAAAATTCATAGGGACTTATGAGGATAGAGTTAAACTCCAAGAGGAGGTGTCAGCTCTACAACATAATTAAAAGAAAACCCTTCATAGCCTTGAAGAGATTGTGGAGTTTAGAAAAGATGTAGTGAAAACTTAGAGTGTTTTCATCTAGGTGTTCTAGCAAGAACTGGAAAATTTTCAAGAGAGCAATTGATGAACCTTTGGTTGCTACTTAGATGAGAAAGAAATGTAAAATAGGGAAAGTTCTTCCTCGTCTCTTACTGAAGATGATAGAAAGAGGCATAAGGCTCTATCTTTTGAACAAAAGCTTGAATTATTGGCTAATAAATGGTAGGCCATCAAGGGTACTTGATTATTGAGTGACTAGTAGCTAGTTCTAGTCTTGGGCTAGTCCCTTTCTATGTCTATTTTTTTTTATCTCTCTACTATTCTATAATTTTTTTCAACTCTCTATAGGTCTCTCTTTTGTTGTTTTTTTATTTTTTAGTTTTCTCACTTCTAGTGAGTTTCTTTAGCTTGGCCTTTATTATTGTTTTGTAAGGGTATGATCCCTCTCCCATATTTATCTTAATCAAAACACATGTAATCCTTCATTCTAATCACCAAACTCAATAACCATTTCATTCAAGGTTTATTCAATATTTTCCATTCTAGCAAGAGGGTTTAAGAGAGTTCTTTTCTTTGCAAATATGAAGGAATTAAATGTGATGCAAGTATTTTACCTTTTATGGCTTTTTTAATTTTATAATTCATTTTCCCTTTTACAATTTTATTTCTATTTTTCAATTTTCTTTTCACAAAACAATATTTTAACAATTAACATAAATTATTTTATCATTTTTAAGGATTAATTATTTTAAATTGATTTTCCAAGAAATTAATTATTTTATATTTTCCCACTTTAATAAATAAAATCTAATTTCATCTTAATTTTCCAAGAACAAATGAAATAAATTAAAATCATAAATAGACTAATTGCAATAAATTAAATATAATTTTCAATACATCTAACTAGCATTTTCCCCTATGTCCTAACATTTGAAAGAGTGTGAATCAGCATCACTCCACTCCTTACTCCTGCTCTGGCATTTTTTTCAATAGGATTCACTTTCCCACCCTAGCCCTCGGCCTCTTGCCCTGTCCCCATAGCCCCTAGCTATTGTGGCGGCTTCTAGCTTCTCATATGTCTGTGTTTCACTCCTTTTCACCTCTTCTCTTGTTGTTTGCTTCTTTTTCCTTGTGCATTTTACACGCACACCCCACGAAACGGGGACCCCCTCTATTTTCTTTTGCTTTTTGTTCATGTTGACTTTTCCCACATTAGTTTTTCTTTTCTTTTTACCTTCACTTTTCAGCCTTTGGTTCACTTTTCCTTTTAAATCTTAAGCCCCGCTTTGAAAATATTAAAAAATTGGCTAAGTCTACATTTACGGGTTCTACCTTGTGGAAATCTCTTTGTGGGATTCCACAAAGTGGATGTCTGTGTATTTTGAGCCACTTACGGGTTTTTTAGTGTGGGTCACCACCTGCAAAATTCCTCTTGTGGAATTCCATAGTGGTGGTGTTGTCAACTTCGACTTCTACATCATTGGTTCCCACATGCTTGCGGCCCACAACTGGCCAGCTTCCACAAAATCCTACCCTAAATTCCCTTACCATCCACAAACTTAATCTTCACATCTATTTGTCTTCTGCCTCTCAAGATTTTGATTTTAGGGTTTTTTGCACCAGTTATAAGATACCTATTGTTGGAAATACAAGGGCAGAACTAAGAGGGGGGTGAATCAGTTGTCACAAAAATTCAAAACTTATTCAACTTATTAACCTTATTCTTAGATCTGATAAATAACCATGAAATCATAAATCATCAACACAACAGAAACACACATAAAACCAAGATTTTTTACGTGGAAACCCTATTAGGGGAAAAACCACTGTGGAGGTCAGTCCACAAGATTATACCCTATTAAAAGTATAATGAAAATGAAATATGGGGAATGCACATGCATTCAGACACACTGCCTAGAGCTTACTGCTCAATTACAAAGGAAGACACATTGTCTTACAAAGAGATTTGGATTACAACCATTTAGATTTTGAACTGAGAAAATAGCATGTGCTAATGCTTGATTACAGTTCCAATTAAGCACATGAACACTTCTCCACTCTTCTTCACTCTTCACACTCTACTCTACCTTTGAATGATTTAGAACATTATTTGTGCACACACACATTTGGCATACTTCAAATGAAATGAACAATCACTTTTATATATCCTCAACAAGAAATTTCATCACTACAAGTCAGCCACAAAGAAATAATAAAATGAATATAAATTGTCGGCCCAAAACATTAAAGATTATCAATGAATCAACCAAGGTCGGCCACAACTTAGTGAGGACCCAAAACAACATCTCCAACATGAAAAAAATTCAATTAATTTCTCCTCAAAGATCCACAACATGCTACAAACACTATGTCGACCAAGAACAAGGAAAAACATGACCACGCAAGAGAAAACCGCCAACCACAAGCACAATGATCAATGCAGACATGCAAAAAGATAGAGAATGATCTAGAAACATCCACAAGCATCATGAATCATAAGAGAAGCATCTGTAACAACTAAAATAGCATCATCTTCAATCAGGAACACCAACTAAAGAAACAAAAAAATTGTCAAAATGAAAATCTTCATAACTCAATCAAATCTTCATGCTTTTCTTTGAAACTCAACATGGATAAACTAGATACACTCAAAAACAAACCCTTTATTCCACAACCTATGATCAACAACTTACAAAATTAACCATTAGTATTTTGACTACATTGAACTTCACTTCACCACTAACAACCTGCAACTCATTTATTTACAATTTTCTCAATATCCTCAACATATACAACTTCAAATGAATTTATGTTAATAGTGTTGACATCAATAACGAAAACATATCAGCAACACAACCACAACATCCAACAATATCCCCCTTTGGCATTAATGGAAACACATGATGTGAAAAACACCATCGACACAACTAACTCTTGCTTAGGTTCTGACTCATCTTCTCCTCAACACTTTCACATAATATTTCTCCCCATCAAGCTCTTCTCCCCAAATAATCAAAATTTTTTCACATGACTCCTCTCCCCCTTTGACATCATTGACAAATATCTCTAAGCTCCAAGCCACATATCTAAACCATCTGACTACTCCCCCTAAGTAGCAGCCACCACAACATCAATCTGAAGTAAGATATGATTATGAAATGCATGGACTGATGCAAAGCAATTCATCCTTAGTTTTGATTAGGAGAAGTAATCACCCCTAACTTCCCTCTGAGATACTCAAAATTATCCTTAGGAAATGACTTGGTAAAGATGTCTACAATTTGCTCCTTAGTAGGCACATACTCCAGTTTGATTTCCTTTTCACTTACCTTCTCCCTCAAAAAGTGAAACTTGATAGATATATGCTTTGTTTTTTAATGCAACACTAGATTCTTGAAAATTTTAATAGCACTTGAGTTATCACATAATATAGCAATAGGCTCATCATATACAACTCTGATATCCTTCAACATCTGTTTCATCCATAATACTTGAGTATAATTATTAGCAGCAACAATGTATATTCGGCCTCTACAATAGACAAGGAAATTGTATTATGCTTCTTGCTTAACCATGAAATTAGCTTCTTAAGCAAGAAAAATGCTCCACTACTACTACTTTTTTTGTCATTTACATCTCCTCCAAAAATGATATCATCAACAAAGACTTCAACAATCAAATCTTTATTATGATCAATCTTGACATACAGATTTCTATCAACAGTACCTTTGTTAAATCCAAGCTTCAGCAAATACTTATCCAATCTTGCATACCATTCTCTAAGGGCTTGTTGAGTCCATACAATGCTTTCTTCAATCGATACACCATATATTCCTTATCAGTCAATTGGAATCCATTAGGTTTCTCAACATACACTTCTTCCAATTCACCATTTAGAAAAGATAATTTTACATCCATCTAATAGACTTCGTAGTTCTTGTGATCAACATAGGCA
This sequence comes from Sequoia sempervirens, assembly GCA_007258455.2. Taxonomy (NCBI): domain Eukaryota; kingdom Viridiplantae; phylum Streptophyta; class Pinopsida; order Cupressales; family Cupressaceae; genus Sequoia; species Sequoia sempervirens. Next base: position 416,677,519 of record VDFB02353493.1, on the reverse strand, counting down.
AGAAATAATCTTATAGCTTCAATTCTAGCAATAGGGGAAAAGGTCTCTTCAAAATCAATTCCTTCCATTTGTGAATATTCTTTACATACCAGTCTTGCTTTGTCTCTAACCACTTCACCTTGCTCATTCATATTGTTTCTAAAGACCCATATGGTTCCAATTACATTCTTGTCCTTAGGTCTGGGAACAAGAATCCTTGTATCATTTTTCTCAATCTTTTTTAACTCTTATTTCATTGCTTCAGACCAATGCTCATCTTTACATGCTTCATTCACACTAGTAGGCTCAGTCTTTGATATCAAGCAACTCTTATGCAATCTTTCTCCTAGTCTGGACACCTTTGTTCTTATCACCTATAATCTGATCTTCTGAATGATTCAATCTAACATACCTCAGAGTCTTCTTAGGATGTTCTTCAACTTCAAGTTCTTCTGATCTCGCTTCTTCTCTTTCACTAGTTTCTCCTTCTTCTTCATTTTCTTGATTTACCAGATTGATTTGCACTTGATTTGTAGTCTAAAATTTCTTTCCTTGGTTTGTACTATCATCCTGATCATTAGAGTCATATCCACAGGTTCTGGATAGTGTACTTAAGTCTTCATCAACCTTAACATTTTCACTTTCAACCATTTTCTTCAATCTTTTATTATAACACCAGTATGCTTTAGTTTTAGTAGAATAACCAAGAAAGATACCTTCATCAATCCTAGCATCAAAATTTCCTATGTCTTCATCTCTCTTAATATAACATCTGCTTCCAAATATCTTTAAGTATTTAACAATAGGATTTTGACCAGTCCATAGCTCAAAAGGGGTCTTACTAGTATCACCTTTGATTTGTAACTAGTTGAGTGTGTACATAGCAGTACTCATTAAGCTTCTCTCCAATAGATATGAGGAACATTTCCTTCTAGCATCATAGTTCTAGCAGCATCTTCAATTTTTCTATTCTTCCTTTCCACAACTCCATTTTGCTGAGGGGTCCGTAGAGATAATTATCTCTTTATTCCATGTTCTTCACAAAAAGAATTAAATTCACCAGAAGTGAATTCACCACCTCTATCTGATCTCAAACATTTAATCTTCAAACTTGTCTCTATCTCAACCATAGCTTTAAAGATCTTAAACTTTTCTAGTTGCTTCAAATTTCTCCCTTAAGAAATTAACCCATACCATTCTAGAATAGTCATCAATGAGTAACATGAAATACCTGTAACCTTGTAAACTTCTGACCTTAGAGGGACCACACATATCAGTATGCACAAGCTCGAACAATTCATTTGAACAAAGATTTTTACTCTGAAATGAAATCCTAGTTTTCTTTCCCAACTGGCATTCCTTGCATATTGCATTAGTAGGTTTCACCAACTTAGGTAAATATCTCACAACCTTAGTGGAACTTATCTTGACAATATTATCAAAGTTAACATGACACAACCTCCTATGCCATAGCCAACTTTTGTCAACTTGAGCAATCAAACAAATTTTACTTGCAGCACTCAAGTGAAAGAGATTACCTTTTATTTCTGTACCTAATGCAATTTCATTTCCAGAACTCAATATTCTACGCTTTCCACACTTTAACTGAAGATTGTATCCATTATCAACCATTTGACCAACACTCAAAATATTATGTGTTAAACCTTCAACATATAGAACATCATCAATATTATGCTTACCATCAAAAGAAATGCAACCTCTTCCATGGATCACACCAACTGTATTATCACCAAATCTCACAACACCACCATCATACTTTTCCAAGTTTACAAACTTACTTTTATCTCCTATCATATGATGTGAACATCCACTGTCAATTGCCCATTCATCTTTCTCTTCAACTCGAGAAGCTAGGGATTTCTCCACATTTGTACAACTAGCAGATTCAGTAGATATAGGATTATTTTCTTTGATAGCAATAAATACCCATTCATCATCACTTATATTTCCTTTATCAGATTCATCATCTGTCACTCCCTCATCAGCAGCATAGTAACACTTCTTCTAAAATCTAGGCTTGTTATGTCTTGGTTTAGCAGCTCTTTCTGGACACCTTGATGCAAAATGACCTATCTTATTGCAAGAAAACAATTTAAGAGGCAATTTTCCTTCATACTTACCTTTTCCTCTCAGTACTCTATTGAAAATAAGTGCTTCTAGCTCTTCTAGCTCTCTTTCTTCTTCTTCAATCTTTATGATTTCATCTTCATACTTGAATGTCTTCCTAGATGAACTTTCACCCAGATCATATCTTTGTCTATCTCTTCTGGAAGTAGTAGCCTTAAATGCATATTCGACCCTAGGAATGGCATCACCAAATTTTCTCAAATCAAAAGCAATCAGCTTACCAACCAACGTATCTCTAGTTATGTTTGTTACAATCTAGAGCTCCTCAATAGCACTAGCTTTGACTTTGTAAGAATCAGGTAGGGATCTAAGCACTTTAGCGACAATCTCATATTCGTCTATCTTTCCACCAGCACATCTAATACCACACACAAGTTCATTCACTCTTTGCATGAAAGTATTAATGTTCTCATCATCACCCATTCTCAACCTTTCATATTTCCCTTTCAAACTCTACAACTTAGCAATCTTTACATTATCATCACCTTCATACAAGGTTTCCAACTTTTTCCAAATCTCATGAGCAGTCTTTAGATCTATAACATTTTTCATCTTAGAATTAGTCAAAGCACTTAACAATGCTTCCTTAGCCCAGATATTGTACTTAGCATCTCTGATCTCAGCAGAAGTAGTAGGACCAGTTTGTGGAATAATATACATATTACTTGTAATGCTCTAGTAGGGTCCACCAATGCATCTCAAATGGCACTCCATTCAAGTCTTCCACAAATAATAATTTGTTCCATCAAATCTCAGACTATCCTTCTTGTAACTTGCCATCCTAGATCACCTTAAGTTGTTAAACTTCTTCCAAGGAACCTACTTTAATACCAATTGTTGGCAATACAAGGGTAGACAACTGAGAGTGGGGGGTGAATTAGTTGTCATAGAAATTCAAAACTTATTCAACTTATTAACCTTCTTCTCATATTTGATAAATAACCATGAAAGCATAAATCATCAACACATCAGAATCACACATAACTCCATTATTTTTTACGTGGAAAACTTGTTAGGGGAAAAACCACGGTGGAGGTTAGTCCACAAGATTATACCTTGTTAAAATTATAATGAAAATGAAATATGTTGAATGCACATGCATTCAGGGACACTGCCTAGAGCTCACTACTCAATTACAAAGGAAGACACACTATCTTACAAAGAGTTTCAGATTATAGCCATGTGGATTTTGAACTAAGAAAATAGCATCTGCTAATTCCTTATTATAGTTCCAATTAAGCACATGAACACTTCTCCACTCGTCTTCACACATTTATCTTCCTTCAAATTATTTAGAACATTATTCATGCACACACACATTTAGCACACTTCAAATGAAATGAACAATCACTTTTATATATACGCAACAAGAAATTTCATCACTACAAGTTAGCCACAAAGAAATAATAAAATGAATATAAACTGTCGGCCCAAAACATTAAAGATTATCAATGTGAATCAACCAAGGTTGGACACAACTTAGTGAGGACTCAAAACAACATCTCCAATGCAAAAACACTTCAATTAATTTCTCCTCAAAGATCCACAACACGCTACAAATAGTATGTCGGCCAAGAACAAGAAAAAACATGACCATGCAAGAGAAAATCACCAACCACGAACACAACGATCAATGCGGACATGAAAAAAAGATAGAGCATGATCTAGAAACATCCACAAGCATCATGAATCACAAGAGAAGCATCTGCAACAACTAAAATAGCATCATCTTCAATCAGGAACACCAACTGAAGAAACAAAAAAAATTGTCAAAATGAAAATCTTCATAACTCGATCAAATCTTCATGTGGATTGTTGAAACTTGATGTGGATAAACTAGATACACTATGCAACAAAACCTTTAGTCCACAACCTTTGATCAACAACTTACAGAAATAACCACCAGTATGTCGGCTACACTGAACTTCACTTCACCACTGACAACCTGCAACTCATTTATTTACAATTTTCTCAATATCCTTGACATATAGAGCTTCAAATGAATGTATGCTAATAGTGTTGACATCAATGACAACCACATATCAGCAACACAACCACAACATCCAACACCTACCATGTTTATTTTTGCATTAACAATGGTTTCCTATAAATAGGGTCAGGTTTGGATTCATTTTCACCTTGTGGAATTGGTGATTTTAGTGACCTTGAATTTACTCTATGGATTTTGGGTGATTAGATTGAGTTGTTTCCATGCAATTTTTTTTTTTGACCATCTGAGCTTGGATAAAGTATGATTCACCTCCATTAGGCTTACTTCTTGATTGATGTTTTCCCTGCTTAAATTTAGGATGTGGTTTGAATCTTTCTTCGAAAATGTTTTGGTGATTTTGTAAAATTTAAAAGCTAAAAAATCCTTTGAACTTAAAAATCTCTCAACATGGCATCATTCAACTTGACCTCCACATTAGCTCAGCCCATAACCTCATGGGAATTTCATGCTCTTGGCCCGTAAACCTTCAGAACCAGTAAAATGTCAAAAACTTTCCCAAATATCTAAATTTAATGACATTTATCTGATGTTGGGTGATTTTATTATTTTTATGATCTAGATGATTTATTTCATGATCTAACAACCCCTCATTGCTTGATCAACATAGCTAATTATGAATTGTTCCTACAAGTTATATGGAAAAAGGTGAGAAGGTAGGAAATAATAAGAAAGATAAATTAGCCAAGATGAAGTACGAGTTCCACAGTGTTGAGGTCACATCAAATATATCATATCCAACTCAGAAAAGATATCTAATACTCCCATTAGACATGTAAAAATTGATGAGTTTTGAGAGCGCACCCTCATCAATTGAAAGAATGATATGGCCAGGAAGAATAAGAAAAGTGGTATTGCACATGCAATGGGTTTTCCACCATCCTTAATTATTTGTGAACTTATCCATGGATTTCAAGAATTCTACCATAAGGAAACTCAAAGGATAGTCACATACAATAGATGGGTATTTGTTGACTTGTCACCTCCATCCATTACTAGAGTCTTTGGGATCCCATCCTTTCTAGAAAGGGAGGTGTGTTCAAAAGAATATTCTCTTAGTGGATGGAAAACCAATCCTACAAGTTTCATGCAAGTGATCAATAAGAAATGGATGCACACTCCTCGGCCCAATTCTAGGAAGCTCCCAAAGAAGTTATATAGAAGTGATTTCATGGAAGAGGTAAATGATTTGGTGATGCTGCTGAGCAGGGTTGTTGATGCAGGAGCATCCAGTGGTGTAAAGGCAATCTTGCATCACCCAAAAATAGTTAAATTTCAAGTTTCTCAATTTTTATATGGTTTTACATTTTTGGATACCCTTTTCGTCATAATGAAATTCCCAATTTATGATTTTTATTTTCTATTCCTGGGTGGAAAGATATTGTAGATTTAGTTTCCCAGATTTGCACCTGAAAATATTCTAATTTATATTTGAGGAACTTAGAGTTCCCAAAACTTTCCAAAATCAGCATAGGGGATTTCGAGTGCATTATTGACTTCGAGACCTTTCCAATGGTTCAAACGGTTCGCGAATCAGAGTCTCGGTTCAAAAGTTATGGCCCCAAGAAGTTGGCGCACTTTCTAGAAGATACAATTGCAAATGTTCTTTTGAAATTTGAACTTCAAGTTGTAATTTTCAGCGCCAAACTGCCTAAACTCAAATTTGAATGTTGTTTTGGCTCCAAACTAATGAGGAGCTCTATTTATGGGTGGGTTTCTAATTTTTGGGTAACTTTTTGGGGACAAGCTCACATATTGTGAAAGGGTTATTTTCAGTAGATGTAACTTGCATGTGTTGTAGAATTTGGGGATTTGATCCTCTGCATGTAAGAAGCCCATTTTCTAAATAATAAAATTATTCTCTTATTTGTGGGTTATTTTCTGTGTCTCAATCTGCCCTCATCAAGTGGTATGAGGTTTTCTTGAGCATGTTGACGATCACGAATGAGGCAGTTCACACTAGGACCGTGGTGGTGGGTTGAGGTCAAGAAAGATGCCTCCAAGAGTGATGCCTGGTAGGCATGGTGGTGTCAGAGATGAACTGGTAGCCCTCTAGAAATAGATTGATGTGTTACAAGAGCAATTGAGAAGAGGGTTAAACCCGAGGGAGGAAAGTGAGGATGAAAGAGAGGAAGAAGGTTCAAATGTAGAAGAGGAAGAAGCAATTGATCAAGACCAAATGCGGCTAATAAGGGCCATTTTGAAGATTGGGAAAATACCTAGAGCAGAAGTCCCTAGTTATTCTGGAAGTCTGAACACGGAAGAGTTGATCGACTGGATCAATGAGCTAGAAGAATATTTTGAGTATGAGGAAATGGAGGACCCAAATTGGGTTAAGTTTATGAAAATGAAGCTGAAGGGCCATGCCAGTATTTGGTGGAAAGAGGTCCAGTTGGAAAGAAATCAAAGAGGAAAAGGCAAGATCACCAGATGGGATCACATGGTAGAGAACCTAAGAAGCAGCTCATAACAAAGGACTAATGAAAGGATCCAAGGAAGAAATTGCATACAGTTAATGAAGCAGATCTCGAAAGAATACACCGGTCATTTTCAACAAAAATAACTCATTAGAACGGGTCACACAGAATAAGGAGAAGGTATTCTGGACATCTTAATGGGTTACCACCAAGCATCTGTGAGGAGAGTTGCCTACCAAATGACCACCATTGAGGATGTGTATCAGTTTGCTCTAAAGGTGGAAGAGAAGCTGAACAAAAGATTTGATGGCAAGCAAAAAGGATGAGGAGGTCAAAGCAAAAGGGGCAATGGAAGACCTTTAGGAAACTGAAATGATGATGAAAAGAAAAGTGAAGATGTGGGTACCAGCCGAAGCCAAAGAAATAACAACTTCTACCGCCCTCGTGATCAAAATAGTGGTGATCAAAGAGGTAGAGGATGAGGGAGATATGGACAAGGATCTGGAAGAGGTGGTTTCAAAGGAACGTGTTTCCAATGTGGTGAAGAAGGGCATCCAGCCTATGAATGTCCACAATACCAAGGAAGGGCAGACAAAAGGCCAGAAGGTCATGGAAGGGTTGTGCATGTAGATGAAGAGGCCCAATCTGAACATTCTGATGATGCAGAAAGGGGAGAAGCCCTAGTGATTAGGAGAGCCCTGGTGACTAAGGAAAAGGAACCAGAACAAAGGAAGAATCTATTTCACACAAGGTGCAAGTGTGAAGGAAAATGTTGTGATGTCATTATTGACAGTGGAAGCACTGATAATTTGGTGTCAGAGGAGATGGTCACAAAGTTGAAGCTGAAGGGGGAAACGCACCCGCATATGTATCAGATTGTCTGGTTGCAGAAAGACCACAAAGTTTTGGTCAATGAGCAGTGCCTAGTAAAGTTCAAGATTGGGAGCTACCATGATGAGGTACTCTATGATATCATCCCCATGGATGCATGTCACATATTGTTGGGGAGGCCATGGCAGTTCGATAGGCGAGCTATACATGATGGCCATGCAAACACTTATTCCTTAAAAAAGGATGGGGCTCATCACAAATTGAAACCCATGAAGGAGACCGAAGAAAAGATATGCAGTAGTGCTAGAATTTTTTATGTAGATGGAAGAAAATTTTTAGAAGGTATGAAGCATGAGCATGTGTGTTATGCATTGATTCCTAGAGTAAGGAGGATAGTGAGAAGGTTCCAGAAGAATTTTCTGGGATGTTGGATGAGTTCCAAGATATTGTTTCTAATAATGTACTTGAGGGTTTACCACCAATAAGGAAGATCAATCATCAGATTGACTTGATTCGTGGAGCCAGTTTTCCAAATAAGGCAGCTCATAGAATGACACCAGCAGAAAATGAGGAGTTGAACAAACAAGTTCAAGAGTTGTTGAGAAAGGGTTTGATACGGGAGAGTTTGAGTCCATGTGCGGTACCTACAGTACTAGCACCAAAGAAGGATGGGGAGTGGAGGATGTGTACAAATTCCCAAGCCATAAACAAGATAACAATCAAGTACAGATTTTCCCTACCAAGGATGGATGACTTGATGGACAGTTTGAGTGGAGCTCAATACTTCACAAAGATTGATCTGAAGAGTGGATATCACCAGATCCAGATTTAAGAGGGAGATGAATGGAAGACTGCCTTCAAGACCAAAGAGGGCCTGTACAAGTGGTTAGTCAAGCCTTTTGGGCTAACCAATGCACCGAACACATTCATGTGGCTCATGAACAAGGTACTAAAAGAATTTCTGGGGAGTTTTGTTATTGTGTATTTAGATGATATTTTTATTTTCAGTAAGACATTGGATGAGCATCTGATGCATATTTGGAGAGCCTTTGAGAAGTTAAGAGAAGAGAAATTGTTGATTAATCTGAAGAAGTGCAGTTTTGTGAATAGGGAGTTAGTGTACTTGGGGTTTGTTGTCTCAGCAGAAGGTCTCAAGATGCACCCAGAGAAGGTGAAGGCTATTCTAGAATGGCCTACCCCAAGAATTGCTACCGAGGTGAGATCTTTCCATGGTTTGGCTAGTTTTTATAGAAAGTTCATTAGAAACTTTAGTAGTATTTGTGGACCCCTGACTGAAACAATGAGAGGGGATAGAAAAGAATTCAAGTGGAGAATTGGAGCAACAAAAAGTTTTGAACTGTTGAAGCAGAAGGTGACAGAGCAACCTGTTCTCGCCCTCCCATATTTCAACAAGGTGTTTCAGGTGGATTGTGATGCCACTGGTTGTGCCATTGGAGCAAAGTGTTGAGCTAAGCAAGGTAAGCCCATTGCCTATTTCAAAGGAAAAGTTAAATGATGCCAAGAGAAAGTATTCTCAGATATGATCAGGAATTTTGCGCGATAGTTCAAGCATTAAAGAAAATGGAGCATTACTATTTGTTGCTAAAGGAATTTGTTCTATATACTAACTTCATCAAGCCTTGTAGTACCTAAATAGTCAGGGAAAATTAAATCAGTGGCATATGAAATGGGTAGAGTTTTTGCAGAGTTATACCTTTGATTTGAAACATAGGAGTGGTAAGTCAAATAGGGTTGCAGATGCCTTAAGTAGGAGACATACATTGATGACAAAGATGCAGATTGAAGTGGTTGGTTTCAATGAACTCAAGACATTGTATGCAGAAGATCATGATTTTGCAGAGGCTTGGAAAGCTTACAAGGAACCTGTTACAGTGGACAGGACAAGGTGGCTGGATTTCATAATCTAGGATGGCATGTTATTTAAGGGAAGTCAATTGTGTATCCCGAGGAGTTCCATGAGGGAGAACCTAATAAAGGAGAAGCATAGTGGAGGAATGGCAGGACATTTTGGTCAGGATAAGACCATTGCCATTATCAGTGAGCATTATTATTGGCCCCAGTTGTCATAGGATGTGAAGAAGTTTGTACAAAGCTGCAGGGGGTATAATGATTAGCTAAAAAGTGAAGCGAATATAGGCTTATATTATCCCTTACCTGTACCAGAGAGGTCATGGGAGGATATAAGTATAGACTTTGTTCTTGGTTTTCCAAGGACACAACGAGGGAATGATTCAGTCTTTGTGGTGGTTGATAGGTTTTCGAAGATGGCACATTTCATTCCATGTCAGAAGACCCATGATGCAGTCCACATTGCTGACTTGTTCTTCAAAGAGGTGGTGAGGCTACATGGTCTACCAAAGAGTATTTTTTTAGATCGTGACACCAAATTTGTGGGGTAATTTTGGAGGACCTTGTGGAAGAAGCTAAAGATAGAGTTGAAGTTTAGTTATGCACACCATCCACAAACAGATGGGCAGTCAAAGGTTGTTAATAGGAGTCTGGGTAACCTACTGAGATGTTTGGTAGGAGATAAACCCAAGGGATGGGACTTGATCTTACCCCAGGCAGAATTTTCTTACAACAATTGTGTCAACAGAAGCACTGGTAGATCACCATTCCAGATTGTGTATGGAGGTAGCCCTAGAACAGCTCCAGAATTGAAGAAGATGGACCAAGAGAAGAAAATAAGTGTTGAAAATTTGAATATTTTACAAAACACATCAGGATATACATAGAGAGGTAAAGAGAACATATTAACAAGATGAATATCATTAGTATAAGGCTAAGGCATATTAGAAGAGGAGGTATAAGGAGTTTCAGATTGGTGATGAAGTGATGGTCCACTTGTGGAAAGAAAGGTTTCCAGTGGGAACATATAACAAATTGAAGATGAAGAAGTTCGGTCCCTGTAAAATTTTGAAGAGGCATGATTCGGGGAATGCATATGAGGTAGAGTTGTCGGATGGATTCAACATTTCCCCTGTGTTCAACATTTCAGATTTGACAGAGTATCATGAAGTTGGTGTAGAGGAAGTACCAACGATGGAACAGTGTGGGATTCCAGCACCTACTTCCGAAAAGGAGGAGATTGAAGAAATACTGGATAGTGGTGTGAGAAGGAGTGCCAGGAATAGGTAGTATGAAAAATATCTAGTGAAATGGAAAGGAAGGACTATTGAAGATTCATCTTGGTTGCCTAAGGCAGAGGTTGACCGTTTGGATTTTCCTCCACCATCTGAGATGTGACGGGGTCACTTCTCAAATTACCCTGGGTGTCTAATGTAGGAGCATCCAGTGGTGTAAGGGCAATCTTGCATCACCCAAAAATAGTTAAATTTCAAGTTTCTTAGTTTTTAGATGTTTTTACATTTTTGGATACCCTTTTCATCATAATGAAATTCTCAATTTATGGTTTTTATTTTCTATTGCTGGGTGGAAAGATATTGTAGTTTTAGTTTCCCAGATTTGCACCTGAAAATCTTCCAAGTTAGATTTGAGGCACTTAGAGTTCCCAAAATGGCCCCGAAACTTTCTGAAATTGGTATAGAAAAATTTGATCATGTTATTGACTTTGAGACCTTTCCAACAGTTCAAACGGTTCGCGAATCAGAGTCCCGGATCAAAAGTTATGGCCTCGGGAAGTTGGCGCACTTTCTAGAAGATACAAATGCAAATGTTCTTTTGAAATTTGAACTTCAAGTTGTAATTTTTGGTGCCAAACCACCTAAACTCAAATTTGAATGTTATTTTGGCTCCAAACTAATGAGGAGCTCTATTTATGGGTGGGTTTCTAATTTTTGGGTAACTTTTTGGGGACAAGCTCGCATATTGCGAAAGGGTTATTCTGTAGCTGTCTGTAACTTGCATGTGTTGTAGAACTTGGGGATTTGAGATCCTCTACATGTAAGAAGCTCCATTTTCTGAATAAAAAAATTATTCTCTTGTTTGTGGGTTATTTTTTGTGTCTCGGGTTATGCCCTCATCAGTTGCGAGACTTCCCATCTTATATGTATTTGACGAATGGATGTACTACTTCATTGAGGAAATACTAAAAGGGGACACCAAATTTGATAGCATCCATACCCAATATGTGTCACTCAAGAAGATGACCCAATTCTAAATGGCTTCATATGTCATCTACTTGCTAGCAGCCAACTTTCCTTATAGGGGCTTGACATGCAAAGGGGATTTTGGGATAGGAACCAATGGAAACATTTTCTATGGGTGTTACCTATAGTTGCAATACAAGAACTAAAAATAGAATTACAAAAGGGGGAATGATGTTTTTCTCATGCACATTATCAGATCTTCGGTTGGTGACTTTTGGAATAGGATGTCACTCTTCACTAAGGCAATGGTAAAGAACTTTGGTTAATGGTTTATCCAATTCCCTAGGTTAACCTATTTCAAAATTGAGGGTTTCTCGAGTACTCCATACAGGATTCTAAGTTACCCTAGAGATAAAATGGTGATATTAGAGTTAATGAGACAACTTTTCACTTCTCATCAACAACTACAATCGAAGCACAGGGTTGGGGTGCCATATCCCATGACTCTAGGAAGGGCTTTACATGTTTTCCCATCAATAACATCTGTTGAAAGCTCTGATAAATAAATTCAAGAGTTTTGTCTAATCTTTCACACTACACAGGGAAATGTAGATCCCCTAGGTAAGATGAAGAAGTAGGTTGAGAGACAACATGCTCATCAAAGAAATGTGGAATTGCAAAAATGAACATTAGATCAAGAAAATATTGTACATGAGGATTTTCTTGAAGCTCATAGAGAGTTTGGACCTATACACCATCGTTGATCAACTAGAAGAGGATGATGATAGGTTGGATAAAGAGGCTCATAACAAAGTTGTAAAGCTCCCTCTTTTGTTGATCGATTGTATTGAAGAAGAGGAGACAAATATCGATGTTGTTACCTACCCTATGTTGCAAAGAATGAATAATTAGCTTGATGCTTAGATTGCTCTATTGGAATAACAAGGGGTAGAGCTCACCTATGGTGAATGCGAGCATGAAAAGGAACAAGGCAGTGATGATGGAGAGAAGAATAAAGATGAAGATCCTCAAGGAGGTACTCCTAAAGAAAGCTCATCAAGAAAAAGAACCATGACTCCTCCTACTACTTGATTTTGGAAGAGAAAGGAGGTACCAAAGAGGTAGCCGACATAAAATCATGGGGTTTAAGAGAGGAAGGTTGAGGAACGAAGCATGACTAGCCCCAAGAAGGGAAAGAAAGGTGGTACATTTGTAATGGAAACCATTAAGGAGAAACCATCATCACCTAAAGAAGACTCTCAAGCTCAATCACCCACTCACCCATCATCACCACCTCCATCTACTACACCACTTCCATCCACTTCTACCCCGCTCTCACCACTAATATCCTCTCCACCTATTGTGGACATTTCTATGCACCTTCCATCCACCACTTTGGTCACTTCCATGATCTTGGTTGAGTCTTCTTCCTCTGCCACATCATCTCCTTCTTCCTCCTCACTTCCACCTCCTCAGCCCACTTTCTATACACTACCACCTACTCTCCCTTTTTTTCCACCTTTTGGTGCCTCTCTACCTGAGACCTTTGTTTCATACTTGAAGAATATGCCTAGGGGGTTGTCAAAATCCTTGTTATCCCTAGATGATAGGCTTCTTATATTTCAAATTGTTTCTTCCCTTCCTATTCCTCCTCCTACTCTGGAACTACCAAAACTAGAAAATGTTGATGAAACATAGAGAAATGGTGGTCTACCACAAATGAGATCGATCAAATGGATACACCTATTTTTTTGTTTGATATTTCACTCAATTATGAAGCCCAAAATACATAGATAACAATCAGAAATGATTCCTAACTTTTACAGCAACTATGAGAGGAGTTTTTAGAGCTTAAAATGGTGTGTACCTTGTTGAAAGAAGCCTATTTTAGGGCACGAAGGACTCATTCGCCTTTAGTGGTGAATAGGCCCTTGTTAGGGTTTCTGAAACTGAGATCTCAATGATTTTTCTTCATGTTTGCACTCTCATATTCTTCGTTTTCAGCTCCTGAATTTTTGTAATAAATTTTGTAGCTCCAATTCTTTGTTCTTGAACTATGAAGGTCAATCTTGCAACTTGACAACTTTGACAATTTTTCTTCCAATTGTTGGACTCAGGGAACACTAAGAGGGGGGTGAATTAGTGTTCAGCAAGATTTAAACTTGAATTCTGATCATAAACCATTTACAACACATAAACAAAAATAAAGATGCAAGCACATGAACAAGATAATCAAAGCACCATAACACCAATATTTTTACGTGGAAACCTTGTTAGGGGAAAAACCATGATATAGATTAATCCACAATTTATACTCTATTAAAAGTATGAAGAAAAGGGAATGCACATGCATTTGGGTACACTACCTAGAACTCACTGCTCAAAATAAGGAAGGCTCACTACCTTACAAAATGTTTGTGATTACAACAAAAGGTTGAACTGAAAGGATAGAATCTGCATATGCCAAAATATAGTTCCAGTTAAGCTCATAAATCAGATTTTGGACCTACTGACTCCTTCTAGACCTCACTTTGCTTTGCTCTAACTCACTTCCACAAAATCTTAATGCACAAGTGAAATTGTACATAAATCACTCAATCACCCTTCTGATATTTGCACATACATCTGCTCTACTCTTTTTGCACACTCACACTCAGACACCTTTAAAATGAATTACTGATCTCATATATATACCCACTACCAAAATTTCAATTACTCCAACTCAACTTCAGCAAAAATATGAAATACAAAATATTCTTCACATGTTGCCACAAATCATAAGAAATTTTTGATGCGCACCCACACAAGTCGGGTAGACTATAGCTACGACCCAAAACAAAATAACTAGCACAAGAAACAATTAATCAATTACTCCTTATACATCCGCCACATGTGACATTCACTAGGTCGGCCACAATGAGGAAATAAATAGAAAAACATTTTGTCGAATCTCCAAGCTCGTACACTGATTAATGCAACATCACAAAACTTACCAATAAGGTAACATATATGCTTCACAAATTATCCTAGGGATCAAAAATACAAAATGATATGGTGAAGCATATAGATTGACAAACTAATTGGATACCTTGTTCTTTCTACTTTTTTCTAGTAGAACATTGTTCTCTACTTTTCCTGCTGATATGAATAAATTTTGATCTGGGGACCGGGATAATGACTTTAGTTTCCATCAATGACAACACTAGAAGCCATATGCCAACAATCTCCCCCTTTGGAATTGATGGCAACACTTAATGAAAAATGACTAAGTGTCAAAACCAGAGATACACTACCAAAATTTCAAAACTTTCAAAACATTGCTCCCTCTTAAAATGTCAAGGCATTTTTCATAGCACTCTCTCCCCCTTTGACATCAATGAAAAAATTTCACTGCTTTCTCTCTCCCCCTTTGCTAATTATAAATAGGATCAAAATTTGAAGAACTACAACTACTACACAAGTCAGAAATGATTTTATACTTATCTCTCATTTTTCAGAAGAAATTTCTTCCAAGCATGTACTACAATCCCAATGATTATGATCAAGTTGTTGTTTTTTGATGTTCAGTTGATGATCTAGATGAGGGATTTTGGAATTGGAATTGCTTCTTCTAACTTCTCTCCTTTCCTTAGAACCTCAATTAGCTGCTCCAATCTACATTCAATTAAATCCTTCACTTCCTAGAAAGTGTCCATAAGAGTGTTTCGGGCAAAGTGAACTTTTGCATGCTCAGTTTGCAACTCTTGAATCCTTTTGTTGATTGGATCATCTTGGTCCTAAACCATGTTATAATCTTGACCAATTTTGTTCAACTCACTTTCAATCTACTCTAGCTTGTCCTTGTATCTCCCAGAAACATGAGGCCAATAAAAACAATAATTATAGATGTTATTTGTTGATTCAATGCATTCCCTCAACACATTCATTTTATTTTTTAATTTGGTAAGGGATAGCCTAAACTACTCCTTCAAATGTAGAATTATTTCTTCCTCTTTCTTGTCCTAAGGCTTAGAGGCCATAGCCTCCCTGATACATTCAATCATTTCTTCTGGAAGCACATTTTGCAAACTTTCCAATCAAATGTTGTTATGCACAAAGTAACTACCTAGAGTGCTCTCAATCAGGTCCTGCTCATATGAGGGTCCCTCTAACCATATGTCAGCAATATTTTGCATTCCATCTTCCTCCTGAACAATCTGCAGTATCTTTGTTTTGAATAAAGCACCTTCTTCATCACTTCCTTCTGCTATTATTACATCTAGTTCAACTAATTTTGGTTCATCTCTTGGAGTGCACTCATTAGATTCTTCATCTGGTATATCCACAATTATCTATCCTTTTCCTTTTCCTTCAAATTTTAGAGACTTGTGTGTTGGAGGAGTGTCATCAGCATACTCTAGAGCCCTTTTTTGCTTCCTTTCCATCTTACTAGAATATGATCCAACTTCAAGTGCTTTTACTGGAATGGAAATGCTAACTAATCCATACTTTCCCAGCAACTCACTAAAGAAATTTGCATATTCTTTCTCACAATTTTCTAGGGTATTAGAATGTTCAAAACTTTGCTTACAAACCGGTTCATTTTCCTTCCATACCAAATTATCATTTTGAGGCAAGCAATTCAGAAAATAAATCATGATACATATGACCAAAGTACCAAACTTGAAGGGGTAATCTGCATCCTTTATTAATTGCACATTCTCCATCAATTGTTCTTTTAGCAAACTACACATGTTGAAGTCTTGGTCCTCCATTATCATTTTATGAGATATGTGAACTGCACCTACCAAGGTTGTGCCTTCCCTGTTTCTGAAGAAAATTTTGTATGAAATCCCATGTACAATGTACCTCGTTATTGGATCTTTGATTGTTGAAATTATTAGAGCCCTTTGATCTCCTATTACTCTAGTTAGGGTTTTGACTTCAATGTTCTAAATCAACTTCTTTTTTGGAATATCCCCGACATTGCATAATCCAATTAAATTTTTGATCACCTCTTTTGAAATGAGATAGGGTTTATCTAGAGTGAGAGTGTCCTCATTCAATTTGTTCAAGATAAACCTAACAACTTCCACATTGAAAAAATAAGGAAACTTATTCCAAATTTCCAAACTTTTATGTTTTGCATCTTTAAGCCACTTCAACTCATCAGTCAGAAACATATTTCTTACATCTCTGATCTTCCTACTACTATATTCATCAAAATTCACAATTCCTTTGATTTGCTTCATTTTTATTTTTGTACTGAACAAGTTTTTCTTCTAAGCACAAAACTAGGAATTCAACAAGTGATCAGAAATACCTGACAAATTCATCGCCAAATTTACTTGACTCCTTCAAAATTTTGTTGTAGAGGCTCTCCTTATATTCTCCTTCAATGCAAGGTGACAAATGAGGGTTCCAAATACCCTTTTATAACTTCATACACCTAACCTTTTTTTCGCATTAAATGTTTTTCCCTAGGAGTTTTGATTACCCTATTTTATTAGACAACAAGAGAAGAATTCATCTATAGACCTTCTAGATATTGAATTCCTACACAAATGATCATGGACACATTTGAATACTGATAGTACAACTACTAAAAATTCCCTGCATTCTAGTTCCAACTACATACAAGGGGACAAAGGATTTTCTTGAAAGACTCCCCCTAGGCCAATGGCCTGAGATCAATTTCTAGAGGAATTATCATAGAGTAATTCTTGTACGGGCTTATTTCCTTCATCAGATTCACTCTTCTTTACCCAAATTTTCTTCATCTGATCTCTTATCTCTTCCACAATCACTTTTCCTTTTCCTTTGTCATCTTTCTATGAAATTATTCCTCTATATATCAGACCTCTTCTATCCATGTTTATGTTCCTACAGAATCTTGCAATGTGACCAAATTTGTTGCAATTGTAACATACCGGATTTATTTATCTAGACCATTAATTCCATTGATTTCCCTTTGACCTACATTGATTAGAAACATGCCCAATTCTTCCATAGGTGTAGCATTTAACATTACTTACACTAACAAACATACTTCTACATTCAATTAACTTATGACCAAACTTTTTGCAACTAAAACATTGACCGGGAAATGTTGGACTGCTTGAATTTATTTTACTTCTACACTATGAAGCCATATGACCAAATTTATTGTAAAAAAATTAGTAACCATTAAAATTTCAATGATCATTGGGTTGTCTTATCAGATACCTTCTACCTTTGTTCATCTAATTTCTTTGTCTAGAATCCTTGTGTTCAAATCCATAGCTTTCTCCTTTCTCATAGCCAAGACCTTGATTATCGTTTGCATCCTTCTATCCTTTAGTTAGCTCATCAAGCTTAGTAGAACTGGTCTTGAAATTCTCCTTGTATCAATTTGTAGTAGTGAGTTCATCTCTGAGAATAACTATCTCTCTTTCAAGCTCTTGTTCATTATTTTTGGATTGTTGTAATTCAATCTCCAGCTGAATGAGTCCAATATTTACTTTGTTGCATTCTTCAAACTTTTCTTTTAAATACTATTCCAGATTCTCCTCATTCTTCTTCCTTCCTTCAATCTCCTTAGTTAGCTTCATTGCCACAGATTCCAAAGTAGCATTGTCCCTAGCAATCTTTTCACTTTCTTTAGTTATTTCTTTTAGGGTCTGATTCAGGTGAACATCTTCTAAACTTTTATTCTCTTTCGACTTCAACTTATCACAAAGTTCCTTCCTCTTTTCTCTTGAATCATTGATTTTATCCTTTAATGATTGAATGAATTTTTTGGCATCCACAAGATTTTCTTTTAATTTCATGACTTCCGCTTTAGACTTATCAAGATCATCAAGTGCCATCATAAGCTATTGTTGAAGACCACCGAAGTCCATTGCAATTCAAGATCCACCTCAAGCTGTTAAACTTCTATAGAGGAACCTTTCTTTAATACCAATTTTTGAACTCAAGGAACACTAAGAGGGGGGTGAATCAGTGTTCAACAAGATTTAAACTTGAATTCTGATCATAAACCATTTACAACAAATAAATAGAAATAAAGATGCAAGCACATGAACAAGATAATCAAAGCGCCATAACACCAATATTTTTACGTGGAAACCCTATTAGGGGAAAAACCACGGTGGAGATTAATCCATGATTTATACTCTATTAAAATTATGAAGAAAAGGGCATGCACATGCATTCAAGCACACTTCCTAGAGCTCACTGCTCAAAATAAGGAAGGCTCACCACCTTACAAAATGTTTGTGATTACAACAAAAGGTTGAACTGAAAGGATAGCATCTGCATATGCCAAAATATGTTCTGGTTAAGCTCATAAATCAAATTCTAGACCTGTTGACTCCTTATGGACTTCACTTTGCTTTGCTCTAACTTGCTTCCACAAGATCTTAATGCACAAGTGAAACTGTGCATAACTCACTCATTCACCCTTTTGATATTCACACATACATCTACTCTACTCTTTTTGCACACTCACACACACTTCACTCACACTCACACACCTTCAAAATGAATTACTGATCTCATATATATACCCACTACCAAAATTTCAATTACTCAAACTCGACTTCAGCAAAAATATGAAATACAAAATATTCTTCACATGTCAGCTCAAATCATGAGCAATCTTTGATGTGCACCCACACAAGTTGGCTATACTATAGATATGACCCAAAAAAATAACCAACACAAGAAACAATTAATCAATTACTCCTTATACATCTGCAACATGCGACATTCACTAGGTCGGCCACAATGAGGAAATAAACAGAAAAACATTCTACCAAATCTCCAAGCTCATACACCGATTAATGCAACATCACAAAACTTACCAATAAGGTAACATATATGCTTAACAAAGTATCTTGGGCATCCACAACACAAAATGATGATCCCGTGAAGCATACAGATTGACAAACTAACTAGATACCCTGTTCTTTCTACTTTTTGTTGGTAGAACACTATAGTGACCATGAAGAATGTATATTTTGATCCTTGAATAAGATATAAAACAATGCTTGCAAGTAGATATTAAATGCTACATCCACTATCTTAGCTCAACAACATGCATGAAGGCATTAAACCCTTGTCATGATGAAATTATCTTGAATTGTTGCAATAAACTCTTGATAATCTTCCTTGAAATTCCTTTGAAAATGCTCTTGTAAGCTCTTGTAAACTCAAATTTTCTATAATGCAATAATTCTTGGAATTCTAGGATGAAACTATGTGACTTCACACCATATCTATACTAAATCAAAAGATTAACCCTAAAATTCAAACAATTCAAGCCGACACTAGATTTGGAAATACACATTATTAAAATCCTACCAGAATTAAATTCAAAAAGGGAGTCCTCATTAAGGGAGGATGCATTCACCACCTAGGGTGAATGGGTCTTGGCACTATTTTCTAGAACCTTGCCTTTAGGGAAAGAAAGAGCATAAAAAACCCATGTAGAATCTAAAAAGAAAGGGGGTCCTATAGAGGGAGGACCCATTTTCCACCTAGGGAAAATGGGTCCTAGCACCAATTTCTAGGACCTCAATTTTTCCCAATTAAATGTTATGTAATTTGAATTGTGGGTTTATGGATGGATCCTCAAAAGGTGTCATAAATAAGGCTTAAATTTAAATTAAAGGGGCTAATTAACTCTAATTAACCACAATTAATTAAGGATACCCTAGATAAATGTGAAAGTGTGTAACAACACTTTACAAAACTTAAAAGAGGGTACGGGTTAGGTCCATAATGTAATGCTTTTGTAAATTCTTTTGTAATGTCATGTAAAATTTTGTTAAAGGGGATTTTACTTTGTTCATCTAAGCTCTTCTTCTTAGGGAGCATTGTACCTAATGTTTCCAAGAGAGGAAAATTCAATGTTGTCAGATCATCACTCATGAGATGCCTCATTCACATCATGCCATGAAGGTAGATCGTACACTCTTGGAGGACATCAAACCCAATGACACCACCAAGAAGAGAACACATCACAAGAAAAAATAAAATCATGCCATGAATTTTTTGTCAAAATATTTCATCGATGTATACCCCCACTTTAAAGCAGTTGCTACACCATTAATGTGAGAAATTGCTTTAAAGTAGTTTTTTTCATAAGACATGAGATATTTCCTCATAAAACCCTATGCCAAGTCATATGTTTCCAAAATAAAGCTACATCATGAAACAGGAAAGAAGGGTTGCCTCCACAAATACATAAGGGATCTATGGATTTAGGGTTAGTATGTATTTCCTACAATGTTGTCATAGAGCATGGAACTATCATCATTTCCTAAATACTCATAGAACTAGAAGAATGACACAAAGAGAGTGAAAACAAAGAAAAATCATTTTGGGTCAACATGGAAGAGACCTAAATGTCTCGATGCCTTGTGTCATCCCCAAAAGGAAAACACAAGAAAAATGAAAAGATAAAGATAAATCTTTTGGGTAAACATGGAAGAGACCTAAATGTCTCAATGCCTTGCATCATCCCCAAAAGAAAAACAAAATATAAATGAAAGAATAAAGGAAAAGAGTTTGGGTCAACATGGAAGAGACATAAATATCTCGATGCCTTGCATCATCCCCAAAAGGAAAACACAAGACAAATGAAAAATGCTTACAACATATAGAGAAGAATGAAGGTACATATAGAGGAATGCACAAAAAGAGAGAGAGATACATCAAACGAATCATGGGGGATCACATTACACACATGCAGTCACATAAAGAAAACATAAAAATGAAAAAGACTAGTAAGGCACATGTAAGTCAACCTAAAGTGGTTTGTCTGCATCCCAATCTTAGTTGGTATAAATGGAAGGTGAACAACTAGCTAAAGGGACAAGAGCAAGTTTCAAACTAGGGGAAGCATCACGCTTAAAACTCTTTCTAGTAGATTTGTCATGTAAGCTTATAGAAGAAGAAAACAATGTATTCAACTCATCATGCACTTCTTCATCAATCATTGCAATGTCAATTTCATCATCTAGATTTATCAGAATGAGAGATCGAATGAAAATGTCAATGGAATGTTCTTTTTTATGTTGTGGTGAGGGTATAGAGTCATCATGCATTGCTTCAGGAACATTTAAATTTTGATTTTCTATGTTGTTCTTGTCTTCTTGAGTCTGTAATCTATGACCAATAGCACATCATCTATGCTTATGATCTCTAGCACTTCAATTTTGTTTCAATCTATTGTTAATTTTTTTTTGTCTAAGAGTGGGTTTGTCAATCATAGGTTCCTTCTCTTCCTTGGGAGGAATAGAAGAAACAAAAATAGGTTGTTCAACCACTTTCTCTTTGACTTTGTAAACTTTTTTTATTCTAGGAGGGACAATAAGATTGTGTTATCTCATGGTTTCTTGTAGGAAATTGTGGGAGGTTTTTCTATAGGTTGCTCTTGTATGTTCGGAAGGGATTTTGGTTCTATCATTGCTTCATCAAGGATAGGTAGTTTGGTCATAGGTTGATGCATGTTTCGAAGGAATAATTCTACTATTTATTTTCCTTGAAATTTTGATATGATTTGGAAAAGAAATCCTCACAAGGTTTGATAGGTTCCTTAGGCTTGGGCCAAAAGAAATCTAATAAAAAAGTCCCCTAGGCCGATGCAAGATTAAATCCACTATTATGTGTAGTATAGATATTATTTCCAAATGGAAACTTTAGAAATTTATGCACAACCAAAGGGGTGGAATTCATGGATTGAAGCCATAGATAGCCTAACTTCACATGAAATTGGTCTGATTGTGGGATGATGGAAAATGATACAGTTAGTTTTTTTGGTCCCACTTGTAAAGGGAGATCTATTGATCCAATTGTAGGACAAGCAAAACCATTATGCGTCTTGATCCATGCTTTCATTTTGTCATATATTTCTTGATATAGTTCATGCACATATAAGAATTATTCAACGATCACATTCTCTACACAAATAGGATCAATAAATATCCCATTAGTGGGCTTATCATTGATTCGGCAAGCTATGTAAAGAGGACCATCAGGTGCATGTTTAAGTATGTCATTTTGTGAGAAAGAAATGTCAAGAGCCTTTTTAGTTGAGCCCTTATGAGTTTTAGCTTTAA
The DNA here is from genome assembly GCA_007258455.2 of Sequoia sempervirens. Lineage (NCBI taxonomy): Eukaryota > Viridiplantae > Streptophyta > Pinopsida > Cupressales > Cupressaceae > Sequoia > Sequoia sempervirens. The sequence continues at coordinate 416,654,982 of VDFB02353493.1, read as the reverse complement.
TAAATTCTATCACAGTTTCTGTGGGATGTTGTTTAATCATATTGTCATCATCTATGTCAACATTCATCACATCATTTTTAGTTTCACTAGCTTTGACAAATGAAATATTGTTCTTGGGTATGGGATTTGTAAAGATTTGAAAATTTTTATTAGGAGGGGCTATATATTTATTACCTTGATCATTCACACCTCCGATTAGTAAATAATTAGAATTTATAAGGTCTTGCACGATATGTTTAAGACACTTACAGTATTTTGTACCATGTCCATTTTTTTATGGTAATGAAAATAAGCATTTTTTCGAAATCCTTTAGGAAATGGTATATTAGGATCACATTTCTAATAGGAGGTAAGGTAAGAATGTTCTTGTTAATAAGTGTAGCATGTAGGAAAATGAATACCCTTTCATTTTCACAGTTGTTTGGGCTTTTCTTGCTTTATTTATGCTTCTTTATGGCTTAATTGGTCCTGTTTTGTGTCCACAAGCCCTATGAATGACATATTTTTTCTGGTTAATCCTAACATTTTTCAATGCATAAATGATAATTTAATGACTCCATCAGTGTGTCCCTAATTTTTGGGTCAGGAATAAAACACCACCTAGGGTACGTCTTAGTCCCCCAAGGCTCTCGAGACCCTGATTTTGGCATATCTAGATTGGACCCCTTTTGGGTTTTTGTGCCCCAAGTTCTTAGGACTTGGGACTAAGAAGCCACCTAGGGCATCTTAGTCCTCCTTGAGTCATTTTTTAGACTTAATTTCAAATTTTGGTGGGATTTAGCCTCCTTTATTTAATGAATTCATATGTTGGCTTGGTGTGATGTAATTCTAGGATATTAAGCATAGATAAGTATAAATACAAGGTTCATTCATTCATTTCAACCCAAGTCTTTTGTGAGATCTTTTATCAAATCATAATTGAGTTCACAAGAGCATTCAAGATCATATTCTTCAAGAATTTGGAGCCATTTTCAGATTCAAGCATCATATCAAAGAGTTTTCTTTCATCATGTGTGTTGTTGTGCTAACATTTGTGATGTAGGGTCTTGATTCAAGCAAGCAATTCTACTCCTATCTTTCAAGCATTCAAGATCCATATCCATTATAGCCATTACATACAAGTTTGCACACTTTATAAAGCTTTGGTGAGTTGTAGCATTACATGTTGTGCATTCACCATTTCCTTCATTATTTCTACTTCATTTCAAGGTTTAATTACCAACAAGGGGTTTCACTAAGGAAAACCCCCATTCACTAAAAAACAAGTTTTTCTCTTCTTGCATATTTGTGATTATAGATCTAGGTTGTATACTTGAAGATCACTTGGAGTGAAAAGTTGCAAAGTTGCATCAGAAATTTTTCATCTTCACGAAAACTTACCCATAGGCCACATTCAGAAGTTTTAGAACCTGAAATCATAAGGGAAGCTAGTGCAGATGTTAGAGCTTAGGATCATGTTTAGAGTTTGTCGAAATTTAGAATGGGACTAATATGCCATCTTGGGCATCTTAGTCCTCCTAGTTCTATTTTTTAGATATTTTCTAAGATATGGTTTTGAGATCAGAAGACTCCGTATTTTCCCCAAAAAATAGCAGCGAGACTAATACGTCATTCTAGGCATCTTAGTCCTCCACAACATATTTTGACAACTTCTTTACATTTCTAGAATCCTCACAGCATCTCCAGATTTCTCAGGCACACACAAACTATCTCCCTATTTCATAATTTCATCATTTGCATCTCTCATTTAGCTTACATTTCTAGTTTTAGATCATTTTGCATATCACATTGTGTTTTCTACCATTTTCTTTTCCAAGCATTTTCTTGGTGGTGAAACCCTTAGAATTGAAAGAAACCCCTCCTAGTACTTTCCTAATTGTGAATTGACTCACCTTGAGAGGTTGTTAGTTAATCCAATTGGGACCCCTAGGACATTAGTGAATGATTGAGAGGAAAAAGTGTGATACCATTAGGTACCCATTTTCCAATTAATCAATAAGCTACAACATGATATTACGAAGGGTATCGGGTAAAGGAGTGAACTCTCTCTCCCTTTCCCTGAAAGGAATGGTCATTTTTATAGTATCCAATTTATTATTAGTTTGTTGACTTGTTTGAGGGGAATTTAGTTGTAAAAATATCTTATTCTATTTCTTGAAAGGTTGATAATTGTTTTGAGTTGTAGATTCAGACTTTTTAGGGTGACTAGGGGGAATTTTCACATCACAACCACAAGTCAATTTTTGATAATCATGAAGGTCTATACATAATTATGTGAAATATGGAAATCTTAACATTTCAAGTTTTCTTTGGATTTTATCTTGTAAGTTGGAAATAAACATTCATTGAAGATCGGCATCAGGAATCTTAATGTTCACTTGTGAATAAATTGTTTGGTATCTTTTTATGAGATTTGTCACTTTCTCATCTTCTTTTTGTTTGCATGTCATTAAATCAGAAAGGGTCATCTTGGGACCCATTTGAATATGGAAGTGGTTGTAAAAGGCGTCAATGAGTTCATTGATTGAACCAATTGAATTATTTGGAAAAGAGGAGAACTACTCTAAAGCAGTATCCTTCAAGGATATATGGAATAGCTTAGGCAAAAGTTTATCCTCAAAAATGAAATCACTACACAAGGCCATAAAAGTAAAAACATGGCTGATAGGATCTCCTTTCCCACCATATTTCTCAAAGCGGGGGACTTCTATGCCATGTGGCATTTGTTCTCTTAATATGTCAAAGGAGAATGGGTTATATTTGATGTATTGTAAAGGTTAATTGTTATTGTTTTTTGTAATGTTTCCACTTGTTGTTGAAGGGATGTCATAGTTTGCAAAATTGAGCTGATGAGGGGATCATTTTGGTTGTAAGGTTGAGGGGAATGAGGTGGATTAGTGTATGTATGCAAAGGGCTAGTGAATTGTAGGTTGGTGGAGGTTGATTTTTGAGGAGATATTGTGTTTGAATGGACAAGGCTAGAAGTATTTCCTATGGGAATACCTATGGAAGTGTACACAGTGCTAGTGGGTGTGATTGTTGTGGTTGGTTGAATGGTCATGACAGGTTGAAATCTTGTGTTGGGGTGAAAGGTTGTTGTAGGTTGAAAGGTTGTGGTGGGGTGAAAGGTTGTTGTGGGTTGTGTAATAGTGTATGTAGGAATGGACATTGGTATCATGGAGGATGGAATTGAAATTCCACCTTGGCTTAGGGTAGACCCTGAAGCTTGAATAGAACTAGGGATGGTGTTGGTAACATTAAGCACATTGGTTGGAGGAGGTGAAGTCATGGGAAATGAAGTATGCAAACAATAAGCCATGGAGGGTTGATTATCAACACTATCAAAAAGAGATTTAGGAAACCCAAGATCCATGGAAAGTGAGGTATCATGAGATGACATGAACCTCGAACTATGTCTTATAATAGTAATGCTAATAGGACACCAAGTTATAAAGTTCATACAAGTTTTACAAACCTAGAATGAAATGCAATTTTTAGATTCTAAGAAATGCAACTTACTAATTACATAATGAAATAAGCTCAAAATGAAATGTTTGAATGCAATTTTGAATTTTAACAATGCACCTAAATGAAGCAATTTAAGATAAATGCAATGAAATTAATGAAACAAGAAATCAGAAAACTGAAATAGGAAAGTAACAGCACCAATTAGAAGCCTAAAACTAAAATTTTAATGTCCAAAAAATGCAGATCAGTAGCTAACAGGCAGGGACTCATTCACTAGTAAGGGAGAATGGGTCCTAGTTAGGTTTTTCTAAGATGTTTTTGTTGATTTTAGAGTGATTTTTAATACCTTTTCAGATGCTAGAAGGTTTAGGTTTGACCTGATCAGGGACTCATTCACTAGTAAAGGTGAACAGATCCTGGTTAGGTATTTTTAAATTATTTTTGAATGATTTTCAAGCTTTTAGTAATGTATTTCACTTCCAGGTCTGAGGCAGTGAGTTTTAGTTTCATATTTTCTAGAAATGCAATGTGAAAATGCAATGAAATAATGAATGCAAGGACCTAGGTTGAAATTCAATTTTGTTTTTATTTTCAAATGAAATTTTTTGAGATCTAAATGACATGCAAAATGACTAATTTTTTTTTTATATTTTTCAAATTTAGAGAGATGCAAAACAATGCAAATTTAAACCCTAAATGAGATGCAATTTTGAATGTAATACAATAAACCCTAGATGAGATCTAATTCAATGCAAATCTAAATGCAAATGAGTGAAAAATTTAATCTAGGATGTAATGAAAGACTTCAAAATCAAAAAAATTCAATATTCAATAGGTTAGGTTCACCAAAATGAAAAATAGAGAAATGGTGGTCTACCACAAATGAGATCAATTAAATGGATACACCTAATTTTTTCTTTGATGTTTCACTCAATTATGAAGGCCAAAATGCATAGATAGAAATCAAAAATGATTCCTAATTATTATAGAAACTATGAGGGAATTTTTTAGAGCTTAAAATGGTGTGTACCTTGTTGCAAGAAGCATGTTTTTAGGGAACAAAGGACTCATTCGCCTTTAGTGGTGAACGGGTCCTTGTTAGGATTTTTGAAACTGAGATCTGGGTTATTTTTCTTGATGTCTACACTCTTAGACTATCGGTTGTTAGCTCTCAAAATTATATAATAATTTTTTTAGCTCCAATTCTTTGTTCTTGCACTATGAAAGTCAATCTTGCAACTTGACAACTTTGACAATTTTTCTTCTAATTTCTTCTCCACTTGATCTTCAACCTGTAAATATGCAAACACACATTCAAGGGAAGAAAAACTTGTTTATTTTTAGTGAATATTGGTTTTCCTAAGTCAAACCCCTTGTAGGTAATTAAACCAAATGATGAAATAAAGAAATTGAAGCATGAAACATGAAATATGTGATTGATGATACCTTGGAAGTTGTCTTAGAAGATAAATCTTCAATCTAACATGTAGTGGTCATGAATAATGTAGATCTTGATCCTTGAATAAGATATTAAAAAATGCTTGCAAGTATATCTTCAATGCTACATCCACTATCTTAGCTCAACAACATGCATGAAAGCATTAAAACCCTTGTCATGTGATGAAATCATATTGAATTGCTGCAATAAACTCTTGATAGTCTGCCTTGAAATGCCTTTGAAAATGCTCTTGTAAACTCTTGTAAACTAAAGTTTTCTATAATGCATGAATTCTTGGAAGTCTAGGATGAAACTATGTGAATTAACCCTGTATTTATACTAAATCAAGAGATTAGCCTCAACATTCAAATAATTCAAGATGACATCAAATCTGGAAACAAACATTATTAAAATCCCACCAGAATAAAATTCAAAAAGGGGTTCCTCATTCAAGGATTCCACCCATTCGCCACCTAGGGTGAATAGGTCCTAGCACTGTTTTCTAGGACCTTGCCTTCGGGGAATGAAAGAACATCAAAAACCCATGTAGAATCTGCAAAGAAAGAGGGGTTTTATAGGGGGAGGACCCATTCACCACCTAGGGAAAATGGGTCCTAGCACCAATTTCTAAGACCTCAAACTTTCCCAATTAAATGTTATGTAATTTGAATAATGGGTTTCGGGATGAATCCTTGGAAAGTGTCATAAATAAGGCTTAAATTTGAATTAAAGAGGATAATTAACTCTAAGTAACCACAATTAATTAAGAAGGCCCTAGATAAATGTGAAAGTGTGTTACAACACTTAAAAGAGGGTACAAGTTAGGTACATTTCATTAAAAGTGGGCCCAATATCAATATGAATGTCTTACAACACATTACAACATTAAACCTAGGAAAAATTAGGTTAATTCAATGATAATTATTCCCAAATTGAGTAAGGAAAAAGGATACTTTTTCTATTACTAAAGATGAAAAAATAAAGGAGTAGATGCAACAACAAGAAAGGGACAAGCTTGAGGATGTAGTTGACATAGATGATGACTCATAGCATCTGAGCCTGAAGATCACATGGAAGAGTTGAGAGAAGGCTTCAAAGTTGTTGAGCCTAAGGAAGATGTGACTGATGATGAGGATGATGAAGAAAGGACTCTGAAGGGGGGGAAAAGAGATGAAGCTCATAAGGAGCAACAACATAAAGAATATTTCCTCAAGGATGATAAAACACAAGACACTCGAGGTGCTCAAAGAAGAAGAAAAATAAAAGAGGTAAAAGGAAGCAGATATTGATTCTAATAAACTTGAGAAAGAATCAAAAGAGGATCTTGTTGATGAATAAAGGTTAGTCAAGGAAAGGAATAAGGATAAGACAAAAATGCAGAAATAAGAAAGGAAAGAAAGGTAGCAAGAGTAGGAGATCACTGCCATATCCTCAATAGAGAAAATGTTAGCTCCTTCTTGGTTGGTATGTAAATTGAAGGACGAGGATCCTATGGTGTGTGATACAAGGGCCAACTTTGAAGCTATCATGGCACATACTGGCCAGCAACCCAAGGAGAGAAAAAATTCAAAGGTCTAATCACACATCACCAAGGATGCCTCAAGGTCCCATTCAATGTATATTGTCACCCCGATAGTAGAAAAGGACACTGCAACCATAATGCCTTCTAAGTATAAGGTAACTTCAGTTGATATCGGCCCAACCAGCAAAACACAAGACATCGATGGATTCCAAGGGTTGGTGATGACCATTTTAAATTAGATGGATATGGATCAAGCTACAAAAAGGAATTAAAGGCACAAGTGACATAATTGACTACCTTTATTCAACAATTTGTTACTCCTAGCCAACAAATCTTTGCAGAGACTCCTACTCCTACAATTTTGTCCAAGGAAGAAGTCAGAAAAGTTGAAAGAATGAAGAATTGGACAAAGGTCACTTCGGGTTGGACCAATCATGTTGCAACTATAGAAGACAATGCAATTGGTGTAGGAGTAGAGATGTATAACAACTTCCTAATTTTGAAAGTGGAAGTTGATAAAGATATTGAAGACTTTATTTCCTTCATGAAATATTATGAGCTCACATGCCCAAAGCTATAGGTCATAAGAACTTTGTCTATAGAAATCATGGAGGAGAAAATTTTAACCAAAGAAGACATGAAGCATTCATAATTTTGGATGTATGAGATTGATTTCAACAAGGAAAATATTTCTATTTTTTTGTCAGAGTTGAAGATAGTTGTGGACAGGATCAATAATCTATTGTCTGATTTGATTCATTTTTTGAGCTCTTGGCTAGAGCTATATTTTTTGTAGAGAAACTAGATGTTGAGGTTTTCAAGTGAGCTTGGTAGACAAGAATTCATAGGGTACCTATACATGGATTGGATGGTGATTGCATGGATATATTTGCCAGGGAATTTTCAAAGTCAAAGGAGTTGATCAAACAAAGAAGGGCTTGTGTGAACCTACACAAGGAGTTGCTAGAGGAGTTCAAAGTTATGGCCTTCAAGATCAACAAAGCTCAACTGCCACCTCACCAACAACTTTCCAAGGCATTGGATAATATTTTTAAATATTCTATAAAAGATAAAGAAGCTGAAAATATTTTAATAGAAGATAAACATCTGTAATTTCTAGCTATAGGAAAAGATTAATTATATCAAATTGCATGCACCCATTTTTGCATATTTTGTAGAATATCTCTTAATATAAAATATGTAAGGATATTTTACATTTTCCTAGGTTCACATGTGATCCTATTTTATATTGGGATTAATTTTAAATCCATTTAATGTACCCTAAACCCTAAGGGGATATTAAATTTGGGCACTTGAATTGGATTTAATCTTGGCCATTGATTTGCAATGTAATATCTATAAAGGTAGTCCTCTCATTTGAAAGGGGTTGAGAAGGATTCGTATAACAAACATTTCAGAGAAATACAAGTGAATAAATTGAAGTGTTGGTGATTTCCTTGTGTTCTTTGGATGTATGCATGATTCTATCTTCCAACTTTATTTTAGCATTATTAGTTTATGTTCAGTTTCAATAATGGCAAAGTGTTAATATATTATGATGAACTTTCTACTCATACATTTTGTAATTTTTTTATGGTAAATTACTTTGCAAGGTTAGTCTAACCTTATTTAATGCACTTAAGTTCAACTATGTATGTTTATGCATTTATGCAATGTTACAGTCTGAAAATATGAAGGTTACCTCTAAAGATTGCACTTGTTCTATAGCACTATAGGTTTACTCTTAGTTAAGCAAAGCTAAGTTTTAGGTATTTTTTCTATCTGAAGCATCCAACATTGTTGTAGCTATCCTTAATTCCTCAGAATTAGGAATTTTCTTAAACCCTCAACTTTTTTCTATTTCTTTATAAATATGTGTTAGTAGAGGATTAAAGAATCACCCAAACTACCATATTGTATGATAAAAGGTTATTTTCAAAATGTTGTTTTGAAATTACATCTAGGGTTTTAACCAATCTTCAGACTTTTTGAAACCTCATTATTGTCCCATAGGATTCTAGTCTTTGTTACCACAAAGGCCCCTTGCGATTACTAGCGAATCACATCAACTACTAAGTTGTTTTCACATCGTCAAGACCTGAAATCTAGAACCTTGGGGTCATTTTTTGAAGATTTTCTATAGAAATTCACATTCCAAGAGAGATAGAATATGTTGTATTTGTGTTGTGTAGTGTAGAAACACTCATCAACATAATTGGCGCGAGAGGGAGGGGTGATAAAACAAAGTTGGATTGCATAGGGTCATTTTCTTTGATCAAATTCCATATAATACTAAGGTCTACACTAAAAAAAGGATAATTTTAGGAGCTTAAAACCCCTACATGAGATAGAAGAGCTAGAAAAGGGGAAGGTTCATCTTTAGCACCACCTGCCACATCTTTCTCACCTCCACCTTCTCCATTTTCTAGTTCTACATCTTCTACTTCTCCACCTTCATCCTCACCTACAATTCAAATGTTGATTCTAATTGTTATAACACATCCATTACCACCCCACCTCCACCAATGGCTTATCTAGATAACAACCCGTCACATCTCACCTTCAATGACTACCATGAGATGATTGAGAATCTAGAAAAATTCTACTCCAAGTTGTACACTAATATTCCCAATAGAACTATAGAAGAGCATGTTAAAACATTTGAAGCAACCCTTAAAGACTAAGTGATTGACCATCAAGATGTGGCCTATATACTCTTTCCATATTCTTTGGGGTAAAAAGCTTTCTACTATTTTATTCATTTACCATCTGGGTCAATACGGGATCAGGAAGGTATGAATAATATTTTTCTACAAAATTTCAAGGTTCCCATTAGCCCTAGAGAGTTGTATTAGGCTATAGGATCCTTATGTTGTGAATGATGTCATCTAAGGAAATTTATAATGCAGCATTAGATAGTCTTATGTTGTGAATACTTAGTGGATGCATATGTTGAATTAGTTACTACAAGTCCTGATTTAGGACAGAACATAACAAGTCCACTTCCTTCATTTGGAAAAAAATCCAAATCAAATCCAAGCATTGACCAAGGCCTTAGCTAACCACACTCTTGTGATGAATCAGGTTCCTCAGATGCCAATGGTACCACACCCTGGATCTCTGTTAGATCAAATTCACCAAACTCTTCTAGCATATTTGTAGAACTCTAATACACCTACTTATTTGCATAATTTATCCACTCACATATCTACAAAATTCCACCTCATCCCATCCTATATACTTGCATAATTATGTCCCAACCCAAGCTCCAGTTGACAAGGATGAGACTAAGGAGTTGAGTAAGTAAAGAATATTTCTATAGAGGCCACTTACCTCAGAAACTAGAACAATCAATTGCATATTTTTCAAAAAAAATCCAAGCCAACTACAATAGAAATCAGGGACAAAGTTCTGGAAAAGGTCATAATTATGAGCATAGGAAGTACCAAAGCTTTCCAAGATAGAATAAGACTTGGAATACTAGGCCTAATAATGGTGGTTTTCCTTCTCCATTAGATCCACCCAGTACATTTGAAAAGTTGATTGGAGGATTTTTCCTAGTTGAGGAAGCCATGTCTGGCCGGTGCAAAGTCCACAACATGAACCAGCATTTAGAACTAAATTGTCTAAATTTCTAGATGATTGCAAGAATATTCTACCTAAAGGTGCAGAATGCAAAAGGAGTAGGAAATTCATCTTATTCTAGATGTGAGATAGTCCCTTTTGATTCTTATGACTTGGTTTTGGTGGTGAATCATGGCCTCTTTTCTAATGTAGAAGATAATGAGATAGAAGTTGAAATTTCTTTAGAACAAGCTACCAAATTTTATGCAATGCTCAATGAGGAGTCCCTTACCTAATTATTTGAGCTCAATTTTGAGCAAGTACAAAGGATGATATTCAAATGCTAAATCAAAGGATAAGTCCTTATGACTTACGAAATATACAAGTTGGAGGTCCATTTACCACATCCACCCCTCCAAAAAAATTGGGAATTCCTCTTGATCCTCATGCAAGAAAAAATCCTATGCCACCATCAATCCCAACATAATATTTTACTAAAGAAGTTGGTAGCAAGAGAAAAATCATTCAAATGGGATAGTACATAGCAAAGGAATTGAAGAATATGAAAGTGAGTCTTTTAGTTTTTGAGTTGTTGAAAGTACCTAAAATAAGAAATGTTTTCCTTGGCTCAATAATGAAACCAACCCATCCCAAAGCCTCATCTAGTTCTACCAATGCTACTACAACAACATAGAAGGTGTCATCTAGTATGCCTAAAAATGAACCAGTAATCCGTCAGATCTTGGATAAAGGAAAGGAGAAGGAAAAGGAACAAGTTTCTCAAGTTGAAACCCCTATTACTCTCTTCAAAGATAAGCAGTAAATGCCTCCTTTCTTGCTAACACTATGCATCCTTGGAAAACATATACATAATTGTTTGTTATATTATGATGCTTCCACAAACATGATGTCTCTTGTTATTTGCAAGGAATTCAAGCTTACTCCAATTCCTTTAAAAAGGAAGGTGACACAATTGGAAAAGAAAGAAGTGAACATTGTAGGGGAATTGAATAAAATTCCAATGCAAATAGCATTAGACCCATGAGTATAGCAATTGATAGATATACAAGTGGACATACCTTATGCATATGGCATGTTGTTGAGCTGAGATTGGGCTAAAACTTTGAATGGTTACATAGCTATTGATCTATCACACATGTGGCTTCCCTAGAAAGGATTTCCAAACCGAATGTGTATAGAGTGGGAGCCACGAATGAAACATATGATCACAAAATACAAAAAAATGAATGAGGTTTTGTTTCCTAAGGTAGATCTGGGAATCTATATTACCATGGAAACTAAATATGAATAAGTACTTATGTTGCATGCCACATATGAAACCACAAAGGACTTGACTTACATTCCCAATAGCATGAAGTTGTGCATTGAAATAGATGATAACTCTCAAGTTGACGGTGATATTGGGCTATTTGAGGGATTTCAGGAATTTATAGCTAGATGTGTTCATGGTTAGATTAGCCTTGGTAACAAGGTGGATTTCAAATATCTTTTGCTTCCATGTTGGTGTAGAATTCATTATGCATCGCATTCAGAGTTTGAGTGTTGTCTATGTCAAACTATCATAAAGGAAATTATAAAGTAGATCGATCCCCCCAAGCTCACTATAGAAAATCAGAAGATTCGGGAAAAATAACCAATTGTACAACAAGGAAACCTAAGTAGGTTTCTTAGAAAAATACTAAAATTCCTTCGAGCAATAAAGAAAGAACTAATCAAACTAAGTTCTGGACTTTAATATTTGATGGGTCTAAATCCAAGCAAGGAGCTGGAGCGGGATTTGAATTAATTAGCCCTAATGGTAAGACATTTTTTCGTAGCTCATAGACTACAATTTCATTTCACCAATAATGTCACAGAATATGAGGCCTTGGTACATGGTCTATTAATAGCATTATGTAAGAATTCCAAAGTACTCCAAGTGTTTGGAGATTTTGAATTAGTAGTGAAGCAAGCTAGAAAACAATACTTTTGTCATGATTGAAGGATGACCAATTATCAACATTCTGCCTAGGACCTAATAGAGTGTGTTGATGCCTTCAATATCTAATTTATCCCTCATAGAAAGAAACAAACTATTGATGCACTAGCCCAAGTAGCAAGTGTATTGTAGCCACTTTCATTATCAGGACTGAAGAAATTCACTTTTGAATTGACTCCTACACTGCCTATACTAGATAATGTTACCAACTTCCAAGTCTTCGAAGATAAAAACACATACTTGGATTCATCATGAGCTTTGATATATTCAATGCAAAAATTATTGATGAGGTTGAACCTGAAGAGGCGGAGTTGGATTTGCAAGGCGTGATTAATTTAAAAACAAATACTATCCCAAACGGTATGGTGTAGTTGGAGAGGATCTTCAATTTTGATCAGCTAAAAAAACAAGGTCAAAAAGCAAAAAGGGAGTCTATGGAAAGTCAATGTGATGCATATAATATAGGAACTTTAGAAAATTTCAAGAATTTCTTTATTTGTGATACTCTTGAAAAGGAAGGGATCTTATCAAAGCATTACCCAATTAGGATGACCATACTATCCAATCCACAAGATAATATAGATTTTCATCAGCGGATATTTTGAATGTAATCAAATGGCAAAGAAATGACTAATTGAAAAATAAAATCAATTTTTTTATTTTTAATCAGCAAGAAACATTGGTAACCTCTTCATGAAATTTCCAACTTGGTTTAGTTAGGAAAAATAATTTGATATTCTAATGGACTTTCATAATAGGCAGCCAGACCTTATGGTAACATTTTCTTATACAGTTTTAAAATTTCTCAAATACCATTTAAATTTAATCTTCAAAAATTCCAAACTAATAATGAATTGAATTTTAACTTTTTAGGTTTTATAACAACTTTCTTTCTTTTTAAGATCAAAAGTTAATTAATCAGATTAGTAAACTAAATGTGTTGGATTCCTGAAACCTTTTATTAACACCATGTTGGACTTTTTATGCTAAGACAAAATTGGACACTAGAAGTGGAAACATGCATTTGAGGAGATAAAACGAGTGATTTTTGATGTTTCCTTTGGTTGGGCGGCATTTGTTCATGGTAGTTCAGTTCATTTACATCCCACTACTTCAGCACAATCAAGTTATTAATTGAGTATTAAACCACAAAATAAGGAAGCAAGGTTATGACATTATTTTTTAGCCATATCATCAAACTTCTTGCAGTGTTCCACTTTTTTAAAGAAACACAACCCTATAGAAAGATAATGAGGATCTAAGGATCTGGAGAATATTCCATTTGGCAAACATTGGAGCCACCTTTGCATTGGTATATGTGGTGTAAGAAAAGAATTTCAGATCTCAAACATTGAGATAAAATCTCTTGAATTAAATGAAGTATATCGATCAATCTAGACTGAATTTAAGAAATACTAAAAATTTAGCCACCTGTAAGCAAGAAAGAACTGAATTCTTTCTTTGGTAAGATCAAATTTGTAAGGAAATTCATCAGAAGTTTTGTCGAGATCATGAAACCTCTTAACACCATGTTGGAACATCTAAGGTTGGCTCCTTCTTGGTGAGCCTTGATTACACTTAGCCATTCATGTAGTATGTTAACACAAAATAAGAAGCAAGGTGATGGAACTATGATATCTAAGAAGCCTATGCATTGGTATATGTGGTCAAGAAATTCAAACACTATATTCTATGAAGTAAGGTATTTTCCATTGTACCATATCCAATAGTTAAGATACTTCTAATGTGGAACGAGTTAGGTGAACGCAAAGCCAAGTGGGTGAAGATGCTCCAATAGTTTGATATGGAGATACAACCCATGAAGTTGGTTAGGGGACAAGCATTACCATGCATGATGGTTGAGATTGATTTAAATTTAATAGCATAATAGTACAACCTTCAAGACATGTCCCCAAATGAATGGTATGATGAGATTTTCTATTATCTACTTAACTAGAGCTTCCTACCACATTTGAATGTTGTCCAAAGGTGCACTCTATGATTGAAGAATGGAAGATATATGATGAAAGGCATGATATTGTACAAGAAGAATCATGAGGGAATCTACATTTGATGTATAGGGAAGGAAGAAGTAGTCATAGTGCTAAAAGAATTTCATGATAGGTTTGGGACTGGTAATGGTTTTGGACCCTCAATCGCCAATTAGATCTTGTGGGCCAAACCTACCATATCTACCATATCTACCAAACTACTACCACTAGAGAGAAGCATGTCACTATTCCATTACAAACTATCATCAAGGTATTCCCATTCACACAATGGGGGCTCAACTTTATTGGTATGATTAAACTACTATCCTCTTTTGGTCATAGGTATATTTTGACTGCTATTGGTTACTACACTAGATAGAAAAAATTTATCTCATGTAAATAATGTACTACAGAGGTAGTAATCAAATTTCTAGAAGAGAATATTGTGACTCGTTTTGGATTCCCATTTTCTTTCATATGTGATAATGGTTCTACATTTTCCTCACTTAAATTTTTGAGATGGGTGTTTGACTATGGTATTGCATTAAAATTTTCTTCTAATTACTATCCAAAGGGGAATGGGTTAGCTAAGTCTACTAATAAATTTCTCTTGACTCTCATTTGGAAGTAGTTGGACAAGAATCCCAAAGACTAGCACACACAACTACAGTTTTCTCTATGGGTGGATCGTACTCAACGAAGGGCTACCCTTGGAACCTACCCATACCACTTAGTATATGGTTAAGACCTCATCTTTCCCATCCACCTAAAATCCCCATATTTCATTTTATAAATTAATATTATGATGAGGGAGAGATATTAGAAGCTCATCTTTCCCAACTCCTCCATCTGGAGGAAAAATGTCATGAAGCTATTAAAAACTTCACCAAACATTAGGGCATCATGAAAAATTGGTTTAACCAACAATCTAAGGTCAAGGATTTTATAATTTCTAACCTATTCTTGTATTGGGATAAAGCCCGTGAATGAAAAGGGGAACACAAAAAAATTGACAAGATTTGGCTTGGCCCCTTTCAGATTTCTGAAATACTTGGGGAAAACACATATCACTTAAAGAACCTCATGGGTGAAGATGTCTCACTGCTCATCAATGGGAAGTATTGGAAACATTACTTCTTGGTCTAATTTGTCCTTATATTAACCCCTTTGTACATAGTTAAAGTACATTTCTTTTGTGTCGCATCATTTTTGTTTTCTTTTGAATTTTTGGGCATAATTTTGGACTAGTATTTCTACTAGGAAGTGCATCTAGTAGTCTTTCTCTGATAAGTTTTGATCATGTTTCTTGGAAGGGTAAAATTGAGTATACCAGTGTTAGATTCTTTTGAGTATCTATATTTTAACTATTTTGAACCTTGAAATGTATTTTCATATGGGTGAAACCTCACACATTTAGTGTACACATCTAAATACATGGGATGTCTTTTTGATTTGCAATGTGGCTCTACCTAGTGCAAGGTGAAAAATATTTATTTTCTATTTCAGCACCATTGGTATTTTCATCCCTGAGTTAGGCTTCACTACCTACACATTGAGCATAAAATTAAACTAAGGAAGTAGGAAAAAGAAATAAATTCACCACATTAAAATTTTAGGGGGATATGAATAACTCTGTCGAGTCTATGGATGCCTAGTTGGCAATAGATCTATATTTGGGAAGATATCAACAATAACATCATCGGGGCTATGGACACCTGACTAGAAAAGAGGCTCTATCTAGGTTGATTTCGGAACAAAAATTACTTACGTAGCCTTTTATTCAGTGATTTGTTTTTTTTTTTGGGATTCTTCTCAAGTGGGGAATAATTAACATTATTTATACAAACAATGGTTTCCCCTTATGACGAGTTATTTCATACCTCAATTTGGTTCTTTGAAGATGACGCTCATAAGAATTTATTTATCTAGTCTACAAAACCAAAGATTCTGGGTCCTGGAACTCCATTTATCTCTAAAATGCTCTAGAGCATTTCCCCAATAAATTTTCCATTTTTTGTGAATTTTACACACACACCCTATGAAACAGGGACCCCCTCTTTTTTCTTTCACTTTTTGTTCACATTGGCTTCACCCATGTTAGTTTTTTTTTCTTTTTTCCTTTTCTTTTCAGCCTTTGGTTCGCTTTTCCTTTGAAATCTTAAGCTCCCCTTTGAAAATATTAAAAAATTGACTATCTCCATTTGTGGCTTTTTCCTTATGGAAATCCCTTGCGGGATTCCACAAGGTGGATTCCAGTGTCTTTTGAGCCACTTACAAGTATTTTAGTGTGGGTTGCCACCTACAGAATTTGTCTTGTGGAATTCCACAGTGGTGGCATCATTGACTTCAGCTTCTACATCATTAGTTTCCACATGCTCGTAGCTCATAGCTCACTGGCTTTTGCAAACTCCTAGCTTGCATTCCCTTGGCATCCATAAACTTTTATCTTCATTCATTTGACTTTTACCTCTCGAGATTTTGATTTTTGGGTTTTTTGTACCATTATCGAGATACCTACCACATTTATTACTACATTAACAATGGTTACCTATAAATAGGGTTGGGTTTGGATTCATTTTCACCTTACAAATTTGGTGATTTTAGCGACCTTGCATTTACTCTACAGATTTTGGGTGATTATATTGAGTTGTTTCCATGTAATTTATTTGTTTAACCATTCGATCTTGAAGCAAGTATGATTCACCTTCATTAGTCCTACTTTCTAATTGATGTTTTCGCTACTAAAATTTGGGGTGGGGTTTGCATCTGTCTTTGAATTTTTTTGGGGAATTTCATAAAATTTAAATACAAGGAAAATCCTTCAAACTTTCAAACCTCCTAGTGGAAGTCCCCTTGCGGGATTCAGCCCTTATCGCACCAGAATTTGGCTTGAGGATCACTGGCTTCTACATGGGAAATGCCCATATTTCCTCAACTTCCACAAGACTTTCCTCATGGGGATCCATGGTGCTCATGCCATAATCTCATAACAAATTTCCTTGACTCTTGTACACCTTTTTTCCATGAACCCTAAGGACTAACCATTGAAACATTAAGTATGAAGGTCCTAGTGACTTAAATGGTTTTGAAATTTGAACTTGCAAACCTTCTATGGGTATTCCCATGCAAAATTCATCACTTCAGAGGCCACATGACTCATGCCAAATATATGGTATAAACCCTAACGGTTTTTGGGTTGATGGTTTTTACATGGGGTTTTTTCGCATCAAGTCAAGATGGATAAAACATCAAGTTCCAAATGACCATTGTATTTTCACATGTGTTTGATTTCTTTAATTGGAAATAGTTAAGATTTGGGCCTTTGCAAGAATGGATATATGTGGAATGAAATTTGTGGGAATCCATTTCAATCATGCCAATTTGTGGCATAGACACTAACAACTTCTAACCCAATGGCCTTCACATGGACACTTTTTTGCATAAGCATAATTGATAAAAATCCTAAGTGTTAAGAATTGTAAAACCTTTGAGCATTCATTTTCCATGTGCCAAGATAGAAAAATTAAAAATTCACCTAAGTGACTAGGCTTTACGAAAAATTATTTATGGGATATTGTGTGCAGATTTCTAATCATGGGTGGCCATTTCATTGGCCCCATCCAACTTGACCTCTGCATTAGCCTAACCTGTAACCTCATGGAACTCGCATGTTCATGGCCCATAAACCTTAAAAACCTACAAAATTTTAGAAACTTTCCAAAATTTCTAAATTTAATTACCTTTATTTGATGTTGGATGATTTTATGATGGTTGTGATCTAGATAATGTATTTTGTGATCATTTTAACTAACTACCCTTTATCACTTGAACACCACAACTCATTATGTGTTGTTCTTACAAGTTATATGGAAAAAGGTGATAAGGAAATAAAAAATGATAAAGAGAAATCAACCAAGATAAAGTACAAGTTCCATAGTGTTTAGGTCACATCAAAGATCATGTCTGACTGGGACACTGATACTAACATCAGACATGTAAGCATCAATGAGTTCTAAGAGCGCGCCCTTGTCAATCTGAAGATTGATATGGCCAGGAAGATTAGGATAAGTGTTATTATGCATGCAATGGGTTTTCCACCCTCCTTAATCAGCTATGAAATTATCCATGGATGTTGAGAATTCTACCATAAGGAAACTCGAAGGATATTAACATCCGACAGACAAGTATTTGATGACTTGTCACCTTCATCCATTTCCAGAGTATTTGGTATCCCATCCTTTGCAAAAATGGAGGTGTGTTCAAAATAATATGATCTCATTGGATGGCAGACCAATCCCATTGGTTGCATGCAAGTGATCAATAAGAAATGGATGCACACTCAGCCTAGTACCGAGAAGTTCCTAAGGAAGTTATATAAAATTGATTTCATGGAAGAGATAAATAATTTGGTGATGTTGTTGAGAAAGGTTGCGAGACTTCCCATCTCGAATGTATTTGAAGAATGGATGTACTAATTCTTTGAGGACATACTAAGATGGGACACTAGATTTGATAACATCCATACCCAATATGTGTCACTCAAGAAAATGACCCAATTCTACATGACTTTTTATGTCATCTACTTGCTAGCAGCCAACTTTCCTTATAGGGGCTTGACATGTAGAGGGAATTTAGGGATAAGCACCAATGAAAACATTGTCTATGGGTGCTACTGACAATTGCAAGATAGGAACTATAAATAGAATTACAAAAGGGTGAATGATGCTTTCATCATGCACATTGTCAAAACTTTGTCTAGTGACTTTAGGAACATTATGTCATTATCCACTAAGGCAATGGTAAAGGACTTTGGTTATTGGTGTATCCAATTTCTTAAATTCATCTATTTCACAATTGAGGGTTTCTCGGGTACTACATACAAGCTTGCAAGGTACCCCACAGATAAAATGGTGACATTGGAGTTGATGAGATAGCTTCACACTTCTCATCAACTACTACAATCAAAGCAAAGGGACGGGGTGCCATATCCCATGACTCTAGAAAGGAATTTATATGATTTCATGTTATCAATATCTACTCAAAGCTCTGATAAATAAATTCAAGAGTTTGGTCTAATATTTGACACTATACGAGGAAATGTAGATCCCCTAGGTAAGTTGAAGAAGCAGGTTGAGAGACAACATTCTCATTAATGGCATGTGGAAGTGTGTCATAGAAAAATTGCCCCTTGTCATTTCCATGGCCTTTTAGGTCCTGTTTCATGGTGTTTGATCTTTTTTTCTCTAATTTTATGTTGTAACATGTCTTGAACATGCATAGTTAGGTACTAAAATTCTTATAATGACATCTTGTGAAGGTGTTGTGAAGTGTTGTAAGACATTTCTACACTTTTCTAGACTCTATTCATTACAATTCACCTAAAAATAACCTTTTCATCTCTAATCAAGTCCTATTTTGAAGTGTTGTAAAGTCTTGTAACAAGATTTCATGCTTTTCTAGGCATAACTTCACTATTTATCTATTTCTTATGTTTTATTTGGCCCCTTTATGCCCTCATATGCTTTAATTAAGTGTATTTTTGAATGTTAACCTAACAAACAACATTAAATACAAAATAATTCTTGACACCCATTTCCACGTCCTAGGTGGGACCCATTTGGCATGGGTGGTGAATGAGTCCCCCTTGGCTCCAAATTCAAAAATTTTAAAATTTCCTTTCAAGTTTTTATTCAAAATCACTTGATGTCGGCCTGTGATGGGGTATGAATGAGTAACTAAGGCACAAGATTGTATAAATAAGTGATTTTCACCTCATTTTACATCTCCTACAATCTCCTCATTCATTCAAGCATTCAATTTAATATCTCTAGCATTTAAGCATCTTACAACATCAATTCAAGCAATATTCAATCACTTTGGAGCATCCATTGACATTACTTCATATTTGCATTATCAATTGTTTGGTAAGTTGATAGCTATTGCATGTTATTATTTTATCACCCTCTTTCATTTCATTGTTTCATTAAGGGTTTGATTACCAAAAGTGGGGTTTGACCAAGGCAAACCCCTATTTGCTAGTTCCCTTTACCATTTTTACCCTATTGCATGTGTGTTTGTAGAATTTTGTGTGCATATTTAACGATCTTTTTTTTGGTGTTGAAGATTGGTCAACAAATCAACTAGGTGCTTCAAGTCAACTCATTCATATTTCAAGCTTGGAGAAGGTTTTCTTTTCGTTTCCTACAGAATTGACTTCGGCAACCCGACAATCAGAGATTTCTAGATCTAGTGTTGCAAAGTTGTCTCTTGATTTTTTAAGAATTTTGGGAGAGGACTAATTCACCACCAGTGGTGAATGATTCCAACCTTAGGACTAAAGATCTGAATTTTATTAAATTCTGGATCCCAACAGTCAGAAACCAGTTTCTGACACTTTTTTCACCAATAGGAGGACTAATTCGCCACCCTGGGCGAATGAGTCCCATTGTGAAATTTTAATTAATTCCAGTCAGCATTCAAAACATTCCATATTCATCAAATATTTCCCAGGAGAACTCCATTTCATCCTATTTCTTTTTGTTCTGCATTATTTCATCTTTTAGTTCATTGTTTGCATATCACAGTTTGTTTTCAAACATAGTTTAAATCTTAGTTTTTGCATTCATATTCATTCATTTAAATCATTTAATTGCATTTAGTTTACTTCATTTAGCTTATACAACATCACATACATAACATAATTTGAATGAAACCTTAGCATTTTTGGCCCTATCTCTCTCCTTTTAGGTGAAAAACCCTAGAAGAGCAAGAGAAGTCATAGGAACTCAAAAATCTATGGTTCAGGAAGACTTCTCAAAAAATTATGAAGATGACCACAAGGTTAGGAAAATAATGTATATGAGGATGTCTTGAATCTCATAAGGATTTTGGACCTATACATCATCCTTGATCAGCTAGAAGAGGATGATGTTAGATTGGATAAAGAGGCTCACAACAAAGTTGCAAAGCTCCCTCTTTCATTGATTGATTGGACTGAAGAAGAGGAGATAAATATTGATGTTGTTACCTGCCCAGTGTTGCAAAGAATGAAGAAGTGGCTTGATTCTCAGATTCCTTAATTGGAACAACAAGGGGTAGAGCTCACCTATGGTGAATAAGAGCATGAAAAGGCACAAGGTAGTGATGATGGAGAGAAGTTCAAATATGAAGCTTCTCAAGGAGGTTCTCTCGAATCAAGCTCATCAAGTAAAAGCACCATGTCTCCTCTTACTATCCAATCTCAGAAGAGAAAGTAGGTACCAAAGAGGTAGTCAATAGAAAAGTGTTGGATTTATGAGAGGAAGGTTGTTGAAGGATGCAAGACTATCCCCAAGAAGGAAAAGAAAGGTGGTACATTTGTAATGGAAACCATTAAGGAGGAACCATCACCACCTAAAAAAGACTCAATCTTAATTACCCACTCACCCATCATCACCACCTCCATATACTGCACCACTTCCATCCACTCTCGCTCTGCTCCCGCTACCCATATCCTCTATGCCCATTGTGGACATCTTTGTCCATCTTCCATGTACCACTTCAATCACTTTTATGATCTTGGTTGAGTCTTCTTCCTCCACCACATCATCCCCTTCTTTCTCCTCACTTCCACCTCCTCAACTCGCTTTCTCTACACTACCACCTACTCTCCCTTCTATCCCACCTTTTGTTGCCCCTCTACTTGAGACATTTGTTGTATACTTGAAGAATATTCCTAAGGTGTTGTCAGAAGCCTTGTTATCCCTAGATAATAGGCTTATTATGTCTCAAATTTCTATTTCCCTTCCCATTCCTCCTCCTACTCTGGAACTGCCAAAAATGGAGAATATTGAAAAAATATGGAAGGAGATGCAACAACAAGAAAAGGAGAAGATCGATGATGCAACTAACATGATGAATCCATAGCATCTGAGCCTAAAGATCACATGGAAGAGTCAGGCAAAGGCTTCAAATTTTTTGAGCCTGAGGAAGATGCGACTAATGATGAGGATTATGAAGAAATGACAACAAGGGGCAACAGAATAGATGAAGCTTGTGGGGAGAAACAACATGAAGAAGAAGAGATCCTCAAGGATGATAAAACACAAGTGGAGGTGCTTGAAGAAGAAGAAAAAGAGGAGAAGAGTGAAAAGGAAGTAGATATTGATTCTGCTAAACTTGAGAAAGCATCAAAAGAGGAGCATGTTGAGGAAGAAAGGTTAGTTGACGAAAGGCATAAGGATAAGACAAAAATGAAGCAAGAAGAAAGGAAAGAAGAGTTGCAAGAGAAAGAGGTGACTACTACATCCTCGGAAGAGAAAACATCAGCTCCCTCTTAGTTGGAATGTCAATTGAAGGACAAGGCTCATGTGTTGTGTGATCCAAGGGCCCACTTTGAAGTTATCATGGCACATGTGGTCCAGAAACCCAAGGAGAGAAAGAAGGGAAAGGTCTAATCACACATCACAAAGGATGCCTTAGGGTCTCATACAATGCACATTGCCACCCTGATGGTAGACAAGGATGTTGCAAGCATATTTCCTCCTGAGTATAAGGTATCTTCCAATGTCATTAGCCCAACCAGCAAAACACAAGAGGTCAAGGAATTCCAAGGGTTGGTAATGACCATTTTAAATCAGATGGATAAGGATCAAGCCACAAAAAAGGATTTAAAGGTACAATTCTTGGAATTGACCACCTTTATTCAGAAATTGGTTACTCCTCACCAAGAGATCCCTGCAAAGACTCCTACTCATATAATTTTTTCCGAGGAAGAAGTCAGCAAAGTTGAAAAAATAAAGAATTGGAAAAAGGTCACTTCAAATTGGATCAATCGTGTTGCAACTACAGTTGACAATGCAATAGGCATAGGAGTAGAGATACATAAAAAATTCCTAATTTTGAAAGTGGAAGTTGATAAAAATATTGAAGACTATATTGCCTTCATGAAATATTACGATCTCACATTCCCAAAGCTATAGGTCATAAGAACTTTTGTCTACAGAAATCCTAGAGAAGGAGTAGATTTTAACCAAAGAAGACATGATGCAACTAGAATTTTAGATGTATGTGACTAAATTTCACAAGGAGAATGTTTCTAAAAAAAATTCGAAGTTGTAGATAGTTTTGGATAGGATCAATGATCTACTATCTGATTTTGATTCATTTTTGGGGCTCTTGGATATAGCTATAATTCTTGTACATAAGCTAGATGTTGAGGTTGTCAAGCAAGCTTGGTAGGTGAGAATTCATAAGGGACCTATAGATGGCTTGGATGGTGATTTCATGGATATAGTTTCCAGGGTGTTTTCAAAATTAGAGGAGTTGATCAAAAAGAGAAGTGTTTGTGTGGACCTACTCAAAGAGTTGCTAGAGTTCAAATTTAGTGCCTTCAAGATCAACAGAGCTCAGCTACCACCTCACTAGCAACTTTATGAGGCATGGGTTAATTTTGTAAAATATGCTACAAAAATGAAAAATATGGAAATATTATAATGGAAGATAAATATCTGTAATTTCCATCTATAGGACAAAATTAGTTATATCAAAGTGTGTGCACCCTTTTTTGGTGATTTTGTAGAATATTTCTTAATACAAAATATGTAAGGATATTTTACATTTTCCTAGGTTCACATTTGATCCTATTGTATATTGGGATTAATTGTAAATGCATTTAATGTACCCTAAACCCTAAGTGGATATTAAATCTAAGCCCTTGAATTGGATTTAATCTTGGCCATTGATTTGCAATGTAATATCTATAAAAGGAAGCCTCTTCTCATTTGAAAGGGGTTGAGAAGGATTGTTGTACAAACATTTTGGAGAAATACAAGTGAAGGAATTGAAGTGTTGGTGGTGTCCTTGTGTTATTTGGATGTATGCATGATTCTATCTTCTAGGTTTATTTCAATATTATTAGTTAATGTTCAATTTCAATAATGGAAAAGTTTTAAGATATTCTGATGAACTTTATGCTCATACCTTTTGTAATTTTATGATGGTAAATTTCTTCGCAAGGTTAGTCTGAGCTGATTTAATCCACTCAATTTCAATTGTGTATGTTTATGCATTTATGTATGGATGTTACAGTTTAAAAATTTGAAGGTTACCTCTGAAGATTGAACTTATTTTATAGTGTTGTAGGTTTACTCTTGATTAAGAAGAGATAAGTTTTAGGGAGTTTGTCTAGCTAAAGCATTTTTCATTGTTGTAGTTGTCCTTAGGTCCTCAAAATTAGGATTTCTCTTAAACCCTAAACCTCTTTCTAGATCTTTATAAATCTTTGTTAGTATAGGATTAAAGCATCACCCAAACTTCCATATTTAATGATAGAAAGTTATTTTTAGGCTACTCTTTTGAAATTATAGCTAGGATTTTAACTACTTTTCAAAAAAATTGAAACCTTGTTGCAGTCCCATAGGCTCCTATTCTTTGTTACCACAAAGGTGCCTTGTGATTACCAGCAAATCACATCAACTACTAATCTATTTTTACATCATCAAGACCTAACATCCAAAACCTTGGGGTCATTTTTTGAAGATTTTCTATAGAAAGTCACCTTTCAAGAGAGATACAACACTTGTGTTTTATTTGTGTTGTGCAATGCAAAAACACTCATCAACATGCCTTCTTTCCCCCTGCATCTACTTTGTTTCTTCCTTTTCTCCCTTTTGTTTCCATCCTCCTACATTTTTTTCCTTTTGTCTTCTTTTATTTGTTATGGCTTGGTTGCACGGGGTTTTCATGACTAATTCCCTTGTTGTTGACCTCCCATCCTCATCTGATGGGGATGAGGATGGTGAATCTTCTGACAAGGATTCAAATGAGACTATTTCTAGTCTAGTGAATACCCTTGTCTCTTTTGTGGATTACTAGGGTTTATAGTTGGGATGAGTAAGATTTTTCCTCTTTTGAGAATGATGCTCCTATTGTTGGTTATCTTGAGGATTGGCTCTATGATGGGTATGTTGAGAAGGATGAGCTTCTCATTTATATCCTTCTTGAATCCCATTAGGAGTTATAGAGGATTTCATTTGTGAGTTCTATGGAGAAAATTCATGACAATGCTCTATTTTTCAGGCCTCAAAAGAGTTTTCTTCTCTCTAAGGTTGTTGTGAAAGATGTTTCCCCATTGACCCCTACAATTGTTGAGCTTCCCATGGATGGGAAGGATTGTAGGAATGGGTGTTGGAGCACTCTTTATACTATTTATTCCTCCTCTCCTATGGTTGTCCCTACTTCAGATGAGCTTCTTTCTTTAGAGGTTGGAGGCACATCCTAACAATTGCTTTATTTTGATGACAAGGTTACTTACGGAAGTTCTATGGATGCTATAGATGATAGACAAGCTCAAATTAATATTCCTAAATCTATTTTTTTGAGTCTTTGGATTGGCTTAAGAGATCCTTGGTTGGGATATTTTGTGGCTTTCATCCTAACATTGATGTTGTTAGAAGATGGGTTAGTCGAGTTTGGAAGAATAGAGGTCAGATTAATGTAACTACTATTGTTAATGGTTTCTTTCTCTTGTCTTTCCCCTATGAGGAAGATTGTGCAAATGTCCTTCTTGAAGGCCCTTGATTTATTGGTCAAAATGGCCTTTTTCTTCAAAGGTGGTTTCTTGGTTTCAACCCTATGACAGACACTTTTAAGGTTCCTATTTGGGTTTGTTTGCTAGGGTTGTCTTTGGAGTTTTGGAATGAATATTTTTTAGTATTGTTAATTATTTTGGGAATTTTTGTACTACAAATAAGATCACCAAATCCATGAAGTGATTTTTTTCTACTAGATTTTGTGTGTTAGTGGAGAATAATCTTACTTTCCCTACTCAGATAACCTTATCTTCAAAATTTGGTAAGTGGGTGCAACAAATCGAATATGAAAAATCTTTGCTAATTTGCTAGTCTTGTGGTAAAGTGGATCATGCCTCCTTTACTTGATCAAGGAATAAGCAACAACACTTTTTTTGGAAGGAAAATGAGAAAAGGCTTGTTGTTGCAGAGGATTCCACTCCCTTTCAGGAGCCTCAGAAAGAAGAGTCTAATGGTCCCTCTTTTAACAAACCCCTATTTGATACTTTGGGTTGGTTGGCCCAGTTAGTGGACTTGTTTCTCCTCATAAAAAGAAGATGAAAATATCTATGGAGAAGAAACCTTGCATAATGATTTAGCAAAAATATTTGGAACAATTTTAAAAAACAACATTGAGCTATCTAGGTGGTGTATTTTGCTTGTTATGCTTTGTTTATGATATATTTGTTGTAGGTCTTTTTTTCTATATTTTTATGTCTTCTTTTTGTTTGTTGGTTCCTTGTTGTTTTGTTGGGTTGATTGCTATATCTTTCTTTGTGTAAAAGGGATCGGGGCCCTTTCAAAACCCTTGGTTTTTAAATCAAAAATTAACATATTCCCCTTTTTTTTAATTTCATAATTTTTTAAATACATCAAAAATGGCTCTAGGAAAATTCATCTCCAGCAATTCACTGACAGAAAATTCACTGTCAACAATTCACCACAGGAAAATTCACCGCCACCAGCAATTCACTGCTAGCGGTGAATTTGTCGTATGCCATCAAAAATCACTAAAATTTCATAATTTATCTTTCAAAATATAATCAAAATGTAATAAAATATATAAATAATCATAACCAAAATAATACATTTATGGTTTAACACACAACACACACAATCTCCAACATTTCCACCAATTCATATCTAGATTCACACAAGGTCTTATAAGAAACGTCTCACACTTCTTTCAGGGTTACACACTATAGGTTGAATGCAACAACTCCAATATAAAAAATATTAGATAAATAAATTAGACGTGCACACATAGGTAGAGAAATAACTCTATACATACACACCCATGTCATAAATCAAGCATACCTATACCACACATAATAGCCGGAGCAATGCACAATCATCCAATAGGGTACAATGCCACAAACATCACATAATTATCTCATTTTGAATAACTCAATACCAATGCACATCATCTAAACATTGAAATGTGATAACTAACAATTACCTAGAATGCCAACAAGTAATAATAACATTCATATATGTAAACATATACATATGTATAGAGGTAAAAACTTGGATGCAGAGATCATTATAATAAACATGTTTATATAAAAAAATATTTATAAAGATAACAATGGAATAAAACACTATGATAATCAAGACATAAAATCATAATTATGAATCTCAAAATATACAACATAATCTAGATGGCATTCATGAAATTTATGTGTAAGGATCTTGTAGCCTCAATGTGTATAAGCAACACACAAAGATGCCTCAATTCCTCACAAGGATTTTAGCATAGCACCATACACACATCTCAACATAAGTGAAAACCTAACATCCAATAGGAAGAGGAACAAAAACTCTTCTCCAAGCATGCAATTGGCCTAAACACAAGACATAAAATACATATAATCAATTGGTTCACAAACATGTCAACAAATGCATAATCATCAATCACAATAATATCTATTAATAAAAATAATAAAGTTGAAACATTGATAAACACTCAATGCAAAATACACAAGCACAACCTATGCATCACATAGTACATAGTCAAAAATATAATGTCGATAACAAACATTTTAAGGGAACAAAAATGTGGGCATTACAATTGGATTTAAAAAAGAAAAAGAAAATAAACTTTTAGTAAGGTTTTGAATGACATCAAGGTGAACTTATGTGGAACCCAAGCCTTAGTGACCCAATCTTTGAGTATCCTGTTAGGTGGGGCCCTTCTCACAAAATATCCTATTAAAAATTAACTTTCTAATCAATGATGTGCACTCTCAACTTCAAGAATAGGAAGAGTCACATCAAGGGGTGTTTCAATAGACATACCTCATGGAACACGTTGGGGACAAACTTCTTGGGTATCTTGAGCAGGGCTTCCATTGTCAAGCACCGTCAATGTTTCAACTCTAATAGTAGTTGTAGGATGACTAAAGGTCGAGGCCATTTAAAAGGTTAGAAAATACCCATAGACATAGCAGCCTAAGAGATGCCTCAATAAATACAAACAAACAAAACCAACCCTTGCTTCAAAAGACTCAATGTCATCAAGAATGTAAACTTAAACTTAAATCTAAGAATTTAAGAATTTAAACTTAAATCTCCACAATAAAAATCTAATATTTTAACCAAATAAACTCAACCCTTTAACTATTTAGACTATTTAATAAATCTAAAATGTATTTTATACTTTATTTTAATGATATGAACCAGATTTTCCATAAAAGAACACATTTAATAATTAGAATAAAGCTCTACTAATAATGTCTTTGTTTTCAGTGACAATACTCATTCTTGACAAAAAGAAGATCATGAAATACGATTTGTTTAAGAGAATAGTACGGGAAAAGGAAGACTGAACAAAAGATGACTAGTAGACGATCAAAAACAATGAGGCATGGAATGTATCTCCTTTATTCCTTGGTGGGACATCCAATTTGTTTTAATCTCTTTCCTTTGGTACTGTAACCTTGACTGTTCTTGACTGTTCCTTTGGTCTCTAGCTACCTGTCCCACCATGGACAGTATTTGCTGTTGCTGTCGATGGTCCTATACCTATTGTTTTCATTTTCTGCTATATTCTGTAACCATCCATCCACTACATTTTTTCTTAAAAGTTTCCTCTCCATAGGTAATCACTAGCCCTATTCCAGTCAAGATTTTGAAGAATGTGTCTCTGTAGAATCTAATCATGGACGTCTTTAGTTGAGAACTACAGTTTAAACAACGTAAAAGGAAAAGACTAAAACAAAGTACAACCTAAGAATTGTTTGGTTCTTAAAGAGCCCTCGGGATTCCCCATTTTTATTAAGCAAATGACAAGATGATATCAGAGCAGATCAGGCCCCGCGCAAACATCGAGTAACTTTGGCTGAACGAGAGGAAAAAGAACGAAAAAGAATGGTTATAAAATGAAGGCAATAGCTTT
Source organism: Sequoia sempervirens (assembly GCA_007258455.2). Classification (NCBI taxonomy): domain Eukaryota; kingdom Viridiplantae; phylum Streptophyta; class Pinopsida; order Cupressales; family Cupressaceae; genus Sequoia; species Sequoia sempervirens. The sequence goes on along the minus strand of VDFB02353493.1, from coordinate 416,626,054 downwards.
GTAAATACACTCTAATGAGTGCATGGATATACTCAGATGAGATTTAATTTGACGCCCAATTACACGTCTCTCTTTCTCTCTCTTTGCTTGTAGAATTTTAAGTATCCTCTCTCCCTTAAATTGCAGATTTTATATATATATATATCAAAAGTTTTCAGGTGGATGCCTTGTCATTTAAATCAGTGTATTGTAGATCATGATGGACGTTCTTGTATTTGACGGCCATGGGTGAACGTCAAATTTAATCCGTAAACACAATGATTAAATGATTCAAAGCGTCTCTCTAGAAATAGAACTAAAATGTGTGGTTTTTTAAGGATTTTTAAAGTAATAAAGCCAAGATGCTTGAAATTTGTAGTTTGTGCTGATATTGTCTCTATATGAATAATTTAGTACAAAAAGTTTAAAGCATATTATTTTATGTGTCATCATTGATTTATTATTGTCCTTTTTATCATATAGGTGGATTATAAGTTAGAAATTGAATTCCAGGTAGAAGAATGAAAAGCTAAAGTGGGAATGAAAATGGGCCATTGGTGGCTCAAATCCTAGCTCTCTACATGTGTCATCTCTATAAACTTTCCACACTAAACAATGCTCTAATCACTCTCCATCACTAGCTCTCCTTTATTTGTGTTATAGGTTAATTTAACCCTCGCACCTTCTCTTCTACCATCATCATTTAGAAATATTACTTCTCTTTATAATTACTATTAAAAAGTTTTTTTTTTGGTGACATGCTTTTTTGTTCAATCTTTTTATTTTCTTCTCTCTCAAATAGTGTCATTGCTTTATATTTTAGTTTATGAGTTAGTGTTCACTTTTAATCATCATGCAAATATACATTAAGTCATTTAATTTCAATATGTCTTTAATCATCATGCAAATATACATTAAGTCATTTAATTTCAATTCTTTAATCATCATGCAAATATATACATTAAGTCATTTAATTTCAATATGTCTATAAAAGAAAGTTCATAAAGATGTTCTTATTTTTAAACTCAACCATCAACAAATTAATTAATCTACATAATGAGAGCAATTATTTTTTTTAGTTTCAACTTTCAAATGAAATACTAAATATAATAGCCAAATGTAAGGAAAAAGTTATCATTCCTTTTTCTTAGGATGTATACCTACATAAAAAATGATGTATCTATAAATAATATAAGTTAAACTTGAAAAACAATCTAATTGATCTATTGAATCCATCAAAGGGTGAGAAAAGAGGTACATATCATACATATTTCAATGCGCATAAACACACCCAAGGTCTCCTATAATATGAAAAGGGGATAAAATATGGTTAGATTTGTTAGCTTCAACCTTGAAATATTCAATTCCATCCAAAAGGACCATCTTTGGCCCAATAACGCATTTGAGTTAAGTTTTCATTTTTAAATCTTGATTTAAAGCTTTCTTAAGGAAATCTCAAGCCAACAAGATCAAACCATTTAATTAAAAAAAATGCTAATGATTTTTTGAATTTTTTTGTCCAACCACATCTTTTAAATCTTTAACACTAGGAAGAGTACCAATAATATGTCTCACTATTGAGTAAAGTTGAAAAATGCTTGAAAACACACTAGTTTCAATCAAAGTATAGAAGTTTAAAAATAAAACCCTAGGCTTAGAAATCAAAACCCCGTGATTGAAAATATCTATTTGGTACCTCCATCATAACCTCTTCTACTTCTATCCACATGTTAAGAAATACCATTTCATCTCAGGATTTTGGGGGTCAAAGTCAGTCAGTCAAGATGACATCTTAAAAGATATGACTAGTAGTGTTACCTTTCCAAAAAATATAATATATTTTGTTTTAAAAATATTTTTTTACTATTTTATAACCAATATATGTGGCCCATTAAAAATATAATGACATCTATTTGAGGCACTAAAAATAATAACAAACTATGAAAGAAAAATATAAAAAAATGCATTGCACTCTATATCAATGTTCATGTTCAATAGGTTGCATTGCACTCTATATCAATGTCCATGTTCAATAGGTTTTCTTATATGAAAAAATTGTGTTATGGTAAAATTTAGGTTATTAACATTTAAAAAATAATATAAAATAAAGTATTCAATAAATTTAAAATTTAGTGGGTGATGGCACTTTCAAATTTTGCAAAATTCTAGTGTGCTCGTGTTAAAACCCTAAAAAATCTTTGTTACATCTGTGTAGGGTTCTTATATGAGGTTTAGGGTTTTGTTTTGTTTTAATTTGCTTTGCATTCTATTCTGTCATTTACAGGTATTGCCTGTTGTCGGTCACCAAGGATCTTCTCACACACAAAAAAATATCATGTGATTGACCTTTCTCTTGTCTAGGTTTGAATTGTCTAACTTCTACATCCATTGTATTGCATGATTCATAAGTCTTCAACCTACTATTCTCATGTTGTCCTACGGAAGTCCCCTTTCTTAGAACAACTAATGAGCACGTGCTTAAAGAGTTCCCACTTATGTCCCGACTGCCTTCATAGTTATATCTCTTATCACTAATTTAATCACTAATTCACACTTTAAATCAGCGATGAGCGATGGACTGATGCTTTTCCTTTGATATCGCTCATCACTAATGACTTCCATGCCTTCAAAATTGTAATAGTGATGAGTGATACTTTTGTCTTTATGTTCTTATCACTCATCACAGATGGCCATAAAAAGATAAATTTGGAATAGCGATGAGCAATGTGATGTGATTTCCTATGTATCGCTTGATCACAGATATGTTTTGAATTTAAAGTCTCACATCAACGATACGTGATGGACATTGCAAGGGTTGTAAATCTTTTCATTGCTAATTGCTTGCAAAAGATACGAGGAGAATTAGCGATGAACAACGACCATATGTTTTGACTTCGTCGCTCATCGCGGATTTGATTTACAACTTGGGTTCTGAATAAGTGATAAGCAATGGAGGTCCTCTAAAGGATTTTTCTCGCTAATAAGATATAATCCTACAAGCAATGTTTTTGTGATGTGAAAAATTTATACGTGTCCGAATCTGGTGCTGACACAACATCTCCCATCGCAGATAAAGTCTTAAGAGCAGGGTTTGAATTAGCGATGTGCGATGGAAGGATGAATGTAACCAAGGGTTAAACCACATAACCAAGGGCTAGAGAGCATCATTGAGATGTTTACATCGCTGATGAAGTTAGGTGAAGATAAAGTACATCAGCGGCGAGCAATTACCATAAATGAAAAGGGAAACGTGTCATGATCCTGGGGATTTCACACAGATCAGAAAGGAAAGTGGTGAGAGAACTAGATAACCATTGATAAAGTCTTATAGGAGGATGATCTGATGGACTAAAAATCATCGCATTAATATCTTCATCGCTAAATTTTACCCTAAGTCTTGGGAAGAATCGGCAATGAAGCGTATAAATAAAGTTTCTCTCCAAGAATCTAGTCCTATGTACACTTCACTGATATTAATGAGAAGCATGAATTAGGTTGGTGATACATGCTAATCATTAGATCAGCTATGATTAATCAGGGTTGGATGGAAACGTGGCAACATTTGAAATAACCTCACTATTTTCAAGGAACAAGTTGATAATGATCGAAAAAAGCTCATGGCCACCTTAGATAAGTTTTAATTGCTCTAAGATGAATGGTCCAGATGCAGAGCCAAACTGAATAGTTATGAATTCACTTATGTAAGGAATTCTAAAATCATTAATTTTGCATGCTCGAATTTTGTATTTAATGCAAGTTGATCGATGTTTTATTCACACTATCTTTTCAGCCTGGAGAAGAAGGTATGAGTAATAGAGGTGATTGAGTTTTCCTAAGCCGAGTTTTAGTGTCTTCATCTTGAGAAAATTGGTATGAGATTAGGTTCTCTAGTATATTCAAGATTTTTGTTGCTAGAATTGTCTGCAATTGTTGGTATTGGGTTGTTTCTCTTGTGGGTCTTAAGCCTATAACCTTTTTAATTATCTCTCAGCTAGCTTTATAGAAAATGGGAAAAGCTAGTACATCATTTCCACCTATTAGGAGGTCTAGCTGGCTAAGTGTATTTGAATATCATGAAGACATAGCTGAGCAAGAATCCATGGCTTCTCCTGAGGTTTCAAAGGAGAAAAGGAGGGCTATGGGCCATAAAAAGAAGTCAATTATGCAATACCGTTTGAGGAATAGGACCCTTCCAAGTGAAGTGGTTGAATGCAAAGGCAAGGAACTGGAAATGCCAGTGAAGAAGGCAAAAATGAAAGAGAAGAGTCATAGAGCCTGCCTGGGTAAGCACAATTCTCCTATCGTGCTTTTAGACTCTCCTTTGAATATTGAAGTTGATGGCGACTCAGACTATGGCTAGTACCTACATTCCCTGGTGCCATATGATAGTTTTGATGACAATGTGCTGGTGATACCTCCATTTACATCGAGGACAAGGAGCGGTCGGGCATTTTTAGATGTCGACAACTCTAAATAAGGGTCACCTCCTATTTTATTTTTTGATGACACTATGGTCTTTGCATGGGAGGTATTTGTCTTCATGTGTCCATGTGGTTTTTCTTTCGTTTCCTCATGTTGATGTGGAATAATCTTCCAAATAATATGAACTGAATCTTTTGTTCCAAGCAACGAATACTATGACAGTGATGGCTAATATTCTACACATGTTTTTTGACTCCCCTATTCTGAAATGATTACGTATGAAACCACTTAGGGAGTCCTTCGAGGAGTTAGTTAGAATTAGGTTTTGAAATGAACTCAAATGAAATTGAAATTGTAATTCAGTCGAGTGCTTGTTGCTCCCATGTTTATATAAAGGGGATTTCATGGCTGAAAAGAGAGAGAGTTCATAATTTTGAGTCTAGACATGGTCACAATAGATACTAAGATTTAATAGCATAATAGAATGTAAATTGATACTCTAGTAGATATATCAGAAGCAAGTCTAAGATGAAATTTATACTACGTATAAATCTTAAATATGTTTTACAATGATAAATGAAGAAGAATTTTAGTTTTAGAATATTGCTATCCTATGTATTTTCTTCCAAGTTATGAATGAAGATTGTTAATGACAGCTTCATTTGTCTTTTGTCATTTGCACAGAATGTATGAATATGTTTTATGCTTCAATTCAATGAATTGATTAAATGTTGAAATGAGTTAATTGGTTTGTGAGAAAAGCATATAGGATTTAGTAAGGAAGTGATATTTAGTAGACACGGTGAGTTAGATGTTACAAAGCGACATTCTAATGATCCACTAATTTCTAAGCTTCAATCAAAATTGTATTACCAATTGATTGCCAGTTGTAATTCATTTTCTGCCTTAGATAAAGCAACGATTATTCTGTTAGTTTATCTTATGGTCAGTTGAGCCAATATTGAATTGGGCCTAGGATTTAAGATGAAGAATGATTCAAAATACTTTAAATTACAATGTCCCAACTCTAAGTATGAAAGAGCACTCCTCAAAAATAAGTAACACTTCTCTCTAAGGTTTTTCAAGCTTTTGATAAAGTGAGTTTCATGGAATTGTGCATCTGTGTGAAGAAATACTCTTGACTGGAGGAGTGTTCAAATATTATGAGTATATATGGGATTACCCTCCCTGGGTCTCACAGAGCCTGAAGAGAAGAAGTAAAGTAGTAATTACTCTACTTAAGTGTTGGCCAATCCTCAACCTAGCTGATAATTGGGTCGTGGAAAGCTCATAGGTTAGGATTGAGATTAAGTTTGGTTCCCAAATCAATAGATGCAATGAGTCCTAAAGAGTAGCCACTCTCTCATATTCAGACTCAACGGGTTGATATGGCCAACGAATGGGAGAGTGAATAAAATACCCCTTTCTCCCTTGTGCTTTAGGCTCTGTTAAACCTGGGAGGGTGATCCCAATAGTATATTTATAGATACTTGTGTGCTGAAGTACCAAATACACTATAAACAGATGTTTCTCCTTTAGATGCTTAATAGACACAATACTATAAATGATTAGCTAACCTCTACAATAATGTCTAATTTAAACATGAGATATGTAGTTCTCATTAAACTTCTCACACAAATGAACTGAGATTCCTATTTGATTTAAAAGATGATCAGCTGTTGTATTAACTAACACATGTAACATGAATAGCACACTTAGATCAGTGCCTCATCCTTGGAATAGAGTCAACTCAAACACATACATAATCTAATAACAATTTTCACCTAACAGTATATGAAGCCTTGAAATGTTGCATTACAGCATTTCAGCAATGTGTCTTAACATTTACTTCTTACTAGCATCCTAGCACTCAATTCAATACAAAATTACAACCATATTCAAGCACCTACATTAATTCTTTGAATTAATAAACAAGAATAGAGCCACACATCTATCTAAAATTGATACAGACAAATAAGACAACCTTGATTGTATTATTCATAATCTATAAAACCAATACACAGGAGAGCAAAATATTATCAAACTTGAAACATTTAGCATTATTTTGTCGGTATTGTAATCAAAATTACATAAATATTGATAAACTCAGATCCTAAAACTTAACTCTAAAATGTTATTTATTCACACTATAGTGTTCCCTGTGTTAAATTACAAAATAGCCTCTCTTAGAATGAGGCAAAAAGACAACACTTAAGGAAAAACAAAAACCCTAAATTTGTTTATCTGAAGAAGACACTTGGCACATTTAGGTTCGTTGATCTTCAACTATTTTTGCTTGTTGAAGACTCTTCATCCTGCTCTCTGTTTTCTTGCTCTTCACTCCACTGCCCTACAACAGAAAAATATTTCCCATAGGAAGACTTTATCCTTCATCATTTTCCTTGCCTTGACTTGAAAATGTCGTGCAAACATTTTACCCTACTGTAAAAACTCACTTACTAGCTTTATTTCACTGTGCAAGTGAAAAATATTAACTTCTGAGTCAAAACCCATTTATCCAACTATTAAATATGTTTTTGAAAGTTACATTTTAACCTTCACTAGAGGTAAAAAATTTACCCATATGTTGAATTTAATTTTTTGGGCTATGAAAAATTAGTTTTCAAGGAATTTTTTCCTTACTGGAAGCCAAAAAATGTCTAAAAATTTGCCCAAATTGCTTCCCAGGCAATAGAAATAGTTCAGGTAACTTTTTGGAGCATAAAAGAGCACTTTGTAGCCTGTACAAATGTTTAAAAATTAGCTGGAAGCCAAAAACGTGATTATGTTTTTTGGTTTAATTTCCCCCTAGAGAATGCAGAATAGTTGAAGATGCTTTTTGATATATCAAAGAACATTAAAATATGCCCTACAGATTTCTCATCGCTCAAACCAAGGCATCGTTGTTTTCTATTTTCTCTTTCCATCCAAAATGGAGATGAGCGATGCTGTAAAATATAAATGAATTTTCAATAGTTTGCTCACAGCCATCGCTCAAAATAAGCCATCGTCGATTGTAAGAGATAAATAAATCTCACAATAGAGATGGGAGATAGAACTTTGAGCCATCTCTAATTTGATTTCATTCCTCCATCCCAAAATGGAGATGAGCGATGTTGCGTGAGAGTTGGAGAATTGTCGTGAATCGTCAAAAGTTTGCCCAGCCAATAAGAAACCAAAATTAAACTTTCATTTGCACAAAAACATTTGAAAATGCACCTTTTACTTCTCACGTGTCTATTAAATAAGAACCATCACTGGAGAGAGATCGTCACTCATTACTTTGGGAAGAAGAGCCAGCAATTAGTGATGGGCCATGGTGATGGAAACAACAGCCATCGCTCATCGCTGATTTAAACTCAAAGTCTTGTGAAAAGAGAGAGGTGCCATGATCGCCAATTTGATAAGGAAGAAGACACTTCAATCCACAATGGGTGATGAGAAGCAACTGCCATCATTGATCGCTGATACAAATGGGATGAAGAGCTTCAAACCAAAGATGAGTGATGAGTTCTCTTGTGAAGTTGTGTTGCTATTTTTCCGCTTTTCAACCAATCACAAACAAGAATTAAACTTGCTTGTCCTCCAAAACTTTTGAAATGTATTTTATGTTTGCCAAACGGTAATCCCTAGAGCCAATATTTTTTGCATGCGGCCATAATCAAATATTTAGAGAAAACCTATTTCCTCAAACTTCTCCCAACCATCAAATATCAGGTACCTCCTTTGTAAACTGGCCCCTGGGACGTGTTAGCTACACCTGAAATGTATTAAAATAACACATCATGTGACCTATTTTTTTGATGAAAATGGAGCAGTAGAAGCTTTAGACCAAAAAAAGAAATGGGTTGTCCTTAGAATTTAAAATTTTGAAACTTTTTGGGACACCATTTTTTACCATGTTGCAATCAGAAGATGATTAAATAATCCATCATAACTTATCCTGGGAGCCTAAAACTGAGTAGGCATGTTACCATTTGAACCAAAAATTTAGTGCAACAAATGGCTCAGAAAAATAAGACACGAGGTGAAAGATATTCAATGTCAAAGTAGCCTACTTGAACTTTTCTGCAATTGCACCTATTTAGAACCAATTAGGGCTCTCAAAGTCACCATTTTGAAAAAATATCAAAACAACTTCTGGGGGGCTGCCACTAGAAACACAAGCTCATCTAGGTACACTGAGTATGTGTGCAAGAGGGCTTCCCTTCAATCCATATTTATCACTAGATATTAAGGGTCAAACTTGACCACTTTGAAACACTTTGAAAATGTAGGTGTAAAAATTAAACAAACTGCATTTGTTTTTGGCCTAGTAAAAATAGAAAATCTAATCTTGAGACTCTAAAATTGGAAAAGGGAGTACATAAATGTAGGGAGAATGGAAAGCAACAATCATTTTGACATGAAAATCAACAGGCCTCAAATTGTGACATGAAAATCAACAGGCCTCAAATTGTGACCCTCCAAAGTAGGTCACTTAGGCAAATATTGTAGGTGCACTTCTGAGTGTGCAAAGGAAAAATTTTCAACATGGGCACTTCAAATTTGCAAAATTTGAAGGTGCCAATAGTGGCTCTTTCTAGGGATGTATGCCTCCTGTTGGCATAGCAATAATTCAGATCTTTGGGAGAGCAGACCAAGTGCCAGAAACATTGGGTGACACAGTCTATTTTTTCAACCTTTTAACCTCATTTGGCAGCCCCAGGCCACCAAATGGAAAAGGGAATCCAGTTCTTACCCTTGTCAAACACTAATCTATCAAACAAGCTGATCTCTTTTAATCCATATCTTCTTTTGTCACACCATAGCAACATGAGTGACTGCATTCTTGCAAGTTTTACACAAGTGTCAGGTTGCCTTTGTATTTAGCTTTCCTATCACATGGCAACCAAATGACATAGGCCATATCAATGCCACTCATTCCATTTTTTGATTATGTGGCAAATGACAACATGTGAGGATAGTGATCAAGACCATCTAAAACATAGCCTCATCCCATTTACCAATTCTCTCACAATGATTAAGGTCAAAAAAGAAATAATCCTTCAAAAATAGTGTGCAATCCTTCTGTGTGTCAAGAAAAGAGTGCTCACACATTTGAAATTCTTTTGACTGATTTGCATCACTGCCAAGTGTATCATCATCCCAACAACACATTATTACCATATGTCTTAATGTCCTAAAAACAAGATTCACCAAAACTCATAATACCTTCATCCACATTCAAATCATAACATTCAAACAATGCATAAGCATCCCAAATAGTGTTTCCTTCTTCAAGCTCATAGAAAACACTATCAGCATTAGTAATGTTATCACACACAAAAGTTTCAAGAGTAGGCTTAGATGACTTAGAATTTACTTTTGCAAAAAACTCCTCATAATGACTATTTAAAATGCATTCACTGCTACAAGTAGAAACATATTCACCACCACCTCTTGTTGCATCAACATGGCAATCTGAAACATAATACACAAGATGAAAACCATGAGTTATAGATCCAAAAAAGAGATCCTCATATGCATCCATGTGATTGACACATTCACATTCTTCAAGTGCAAACTCATCATAAAGAGCATCATTAGTTGTACTAACATTTATCTCTACATTTTTACTTTCATGTACAACTACATCAATGTTATCCTCATGCAAACATTCAGTGATAACTTCAAAGTCAACAAAAGAAGTAGAAGAAGGTAAGACATCAAACCAAAGAGGAGTTCCTTGTTCATTTTGACCAACATATGTATGCTCTTCATAACCAACTACTTGAACCGATTCATCCACTGAATCTCTTGCACACATATTTCCTATGTTCACATTGTTGCAACAATCAGCAAAGCTACCTTCTTCATTGTCAAACTGAAAACCATCAATGAATTCTTCATTGCAGCTGCTTGTGGTTGGTCCTTCCAATTGAAATTCATTGCACTCCTTGTCATCTGCATCTAATACACTGATGCTCTAAAAAGCATTCTTCAAATCTGCAGGTTCCTTTGTCTCATCATGACTTTCAGCAATGTTATACTCACTTGTAGAATGGGTATGACTAAGTGCATCATAATATTGTTGATCACACATGTCTTCTTCAAACAAGATATTCAGTTCATATCCATCATCTTGTTCTTGTGAGGTTTCAAGAAAATTTTCATCATTAAGACATGAAACTTCTAAATCAGCATGCTCTTCAATTGTATATTCAAAATCCATAGAATAAAAAATACTTTCAATATCATTTGTATCATTGCAGCCTTCATCTAATACAAAAAATCTACTCTCTATTTTTATATTTTTAGAGCAAATAGAAGAAACTCCACACGTTCCTCCTATTTCATCATGACCATAATGGCTGCAATCTTCATCTAGGTACATTTTCTCCATGGGTTGTTCAGAAACAAAATCCTCACCACTTAATGATGCATTATTATTGTCTTCTTCTATACCATCTAGATCTATTTTATGAAATCTTGAAAAAGTACCAGCACATAAGCTATTCAGGAGATTAGTTCCATACTTCTCTATCATTTCTTCAATTATTGATAGCCATTGATATAAACATTTAAGACTAGGGGGCTTTAAGTGAGATGGCATTGTACTCAAACCTGGCTCACAATTCTCACAGAACAAATCAATGCAAAATAACTCATTGGGTCTTTCTAATTCTGGTATCGCAAGCAGAAATTTCATGAATCTATCTTGAAAATCATAGATGGATTCATTCTCAAACCTTTCTGTATCAAACAATGCATCTATAGGTGACATAAGTTCAACCTCATTTTCAGATTTCTCTTCACATTCTTCTTGGGTATGTAGATTTATTTCTTCATAAAAGCATTCATCATTCACTTCACCAAATTCATCCATGAGCAGTTTCTCAAGCTCTTGCCATGAACATATAGAATGCATTGGTAAACTAGAAAACCAATATTTAGCAGTATCTTCTAAATTTCTTACAAAAAACTTCATGACAGCATCTTCCTCTATTATTTGACAATCTTCCATTACATTAAGAAAACCTTGTACACGTTGTGATGTTGATTCTTCAAAACCTCCTCTACACTTAGGTAAACATTCATTTATTCTTCTTGGGATAGAATTTGGGTAACCCTGAATTTTAATGAAATCCAAAGGGTCATATCTCTCATTAGTGAACAGTTTTCTTTGAGGACATGGTTGTGTTCTAGGCATGATATTGCAAATTATAGAGGGAGAACTAGGACAACAATACATTTTTGCAAATAAAATTTGTGTTCCCTCTACAACCAATTTCTTGTTAATATCCTTTTCAGAATATCCTACTTTCTCATTTCCCTTTCTACTAGTATCTTGAAATACTGAATAAGGGATAGTATTAACTAGAAAAAAAAATTGAAAACCTTCATACATAGATATTACAATATAAAAATACCTGAGAACTATTGCAACCAATTCTTCTGATGATGTAGAAACTTATGTAGATTCACCACCTCTTTGAAAGAGGAAAAGATCTTCAAGTAGCAAAAAGCTTCTTCCAAGATCTATGTATTTCTGAGTTCTCTCCACCAGCAGAGCACCAAACTTCAAGAATACATTAGAAACATTGTAGCAATCTCCTTCAAGTATGCAAGTTCTTGGATCATTCTGACCCAAAACTACAGATCAGCAAACTAAATGACTCTTTTCAACTATTCCCCAGCGAAGTCGAAAATCTATCGGTTCCCAAATCAACAGATGCAATGAGTCCTAAAGAGTAGCCACTCTCTCATATTCAGACTCAACGGGTTGATATGGCCAACAAATGGGAGAGTGAATAAAATACCCCTTTCTCCCCTACACTTCAGACTTTGTTAAACCTGGGAGGGTGATCCCAACATTATATTTATAGATACTTGTGTGCTAAAGTACCAAATACGCTATAAACAGATGTTTCTCCTTTAGATGCTTAATAGACACAATACTATAAAGGCTTGGCTGACCTCTACAGTAATGTCTAATTTAAACATGAGATATGTAACTCATTAAACTTCACACACAAACGAACTGAGATTCATATTTGATTTAAAATATGATCAGTTGTTGTACTAACACATGTAATATGAATAGCACACTTAGATCAGTGCCTCATCCTTGGAACGGAGTCAACTCAAACACATACATAATCTAATAACAATTTTCACCTAACAGTCTATGAAGCCCTGAAATGTTGCATTACAGCATTTCAGCATTGTGTCTTAACATTTACTTCTTACTAGCATCCTAACACTCAATTCAATACAAACTTATAGCCATATTCAAGCACCTACATTAATTCTTTGAATTAATAAACAAGAATAGAGCCACACATCTTTTTGAAATTGATACAGACAAATAAGGAAACCTTGATTGTATTATTCATAATCTGTAAAACAAGTACATAAGAGAGCAAAATAGTATCAAACTTGAAACATTCAACATTATTTTGCTACTATTGTAATCAAAATTACATAATTATTGATAGACTTAAATCCTAAAACTTAACTCTAAAATGTTTTGTATTCACACTACAGTGTTCTTTGTGTTAAATTACAAAATAGCCTCTCTTAGAATGAGGTAGAAAGACAACACTTAAGGAAAAACAAAAACCCTAAATGTTCACCTGAAGAAGACACTTAGCACATATAGGTTCGTTGATCTTCAACTGCCTTTGCTTGTTGAAGACTCGTCATCCTACTCTCTATTTTCTTGCTCTTCACTCCACTGCCCTGCAACAGAAAAATATTTCCCACGAGAAGACTTTATCTTTCATCATTTTCCTTGCCTTGACTTGAAAATCTCGTTCAAACAATTTACCCTGCTGTAAGAACTCACTTACTGGCTTTATTTCACTGTGCAAGTGAAAAATATTAACTTCTGAGTCAAAACCCATTTATCCAATTGTTAAATATGTCTTTGAAAGTTACATTTTAACCTTCACTAGAGGTAAAAAAATTTACCCATATGTTGAATTTAATTTTTTGGGTTATGAAAAAATAGTTTTCAGGCTTTTTTACCTTACTGGTAGCCAAAAAATGTCTAAAAATTTGCCCAAATTGCTTCCCAGACAATAGAAATAGTTCAGGTAACTTTCTGGAGCATAAAAGAGCACTTTGTAGCCTGTACAGATGTTTAAAAATCAATCGGAAGACAAAAACGTGATTATGTTTTTTGGTTTAATTTCCCCCCAAAGAATGAAAAACAGTTGAAGATGCCTTTTGATATATCAAAGAACATTAAAATCTGCCCTACAAATTTCTCATCACTCAAACCAAGGCATCGTTGTTTTCTATTTGCTCTTTCCATCCAAAATGGAGATGAGCGATGCTGTAAGAAATAAATGAATTTTCAATAGTTTACTCACATCCATCACTCAAAATAATCCATCGTGATTGTAAGAGATAAATAAATCTCACAATAGAGATGGGAGATATAACTTTGATCCATCTCTGATTTGATTTCATTCCTCCATCCCAAAATGGAGATGAGGGATGCTATGTGAGAGTTGGAGGATTGTCGTGAATCGTCAAAAGTTTTCCCAACCAATAAGAAACAAAAATTAAACTTTCTTTTGCACAAAAACATTTTAAAATGCACCTTTTACTACTCACATGTCTACTAAATAAGAACCATTGTTGGAGAGAGACCATCACTCATTACTTTGGGAAGAAGAGCCAGCAATTAGCGATGGGCGATGGCGATGGACACCACAGCCATTGCTCATCGTTGATTTAAACTCAAAGTCTCCCATGAAAAGAGAGAGGTTCGATGATTGCCAATTTGATGAGGAAGAAGACACTTCAATCCATAATGGGTGATGAGAAGCAACTACCATCATTGATCATTGATACAAATGGGAAGAAGAGCTTCAAACCAGAGATGAGTGGTGAGGTCTCCTGTGTTGCCGCTTTTCAGCCAATCACAAGCAAGAATTAAACTTGCTTGTCCTCCAGAACTTTTGAAATGTATTTTATGTTTTCCCTAAATGCCCTTTTTATATTTACACAATGTTTTAAATATTTTAAATATTAACATTTCAAAACATTAGAAAATGGGAAAATTTTAATTGTGCCTACAACCCAAATGGAGAAATTTCACTGCGTACAAACTGTAACCCCTAAAGCCAGGTATTTTGCATGCAGCCATAATCAATTATTTAAAGAAAATCCATTTCCTCAAACTTCTTCTAGCCATCAAAAATCAGGTACCTCTATAAACTGGCCCCTAGGATGTGTTAGCCACACCTGAAATGTATTAAAATAACACATCATATGACCTCTTTTTTTGATGAAAATGGATTTGTAGAGGTTTTAGACCAAAACAAGAAATGGTTGTCCTTAGAATTTGAAATTTTGAAACTTTTCAGGACACCATTTTCGGCCATGTTGCAGTGAGAAGATGATTAAATAACCCGTCAAAACTTATCATGGGAGCCTGAAACTGAGTAAGAATGTTACCATTTGAACCAAAAATTTAGTGCAACAAATTTCTAGGAAAAACAAGAAATGAGGTGAAAGATATTCAGTGTCAAAGTAGCCTACTTGAACTTTTCTGCAATTGCACCTGTTCAGAACCAATCAGGGCTCTCAAGTCACCATTTTGAAACAATATCAAAAGAACTTATGGGGAGCTACCACTAGAAACATAAGCTCATCTAGGTACACTGAGTATTTTTGCAATAGGGCTTCCCTTCAATCTATATTTATCACCAGATATTAAGGGTCAAACTTGACCACTTTGAAACACTCTAAAAATGCACGTGTAAAAATTGAACAAACTGCATTTGCTTTTGGCTAGGTAAAAATAGCAAATTTGATCTTGAGACTCTGAAATCGGACAGGGGAGTACATGAATGTAGGGAGAATGGAAAGCAACAATCCTTTTGACATAAAAATCAATAGCTCTCAAATTTTGACCCTCTAAACTAGGTCACTTAGGCAGATTTTGCAGGTGCACTTTTGAGTGTGCAAAGGAAAAAATTTCAACATGGTCACTTCAAATTTGCAAAATTTGAAGGTGCTAATAGTGGGATAAACATTCTCCCTGGTAAAGATGCTCTAAAATTATATGAATGTATTTCAATTTTATGATTAATATAAACAGTTTAGGCTTTTGAACTTTTATTAAAATATATATATTCAATAAAAATAACAAAAAATTATCAAACATTAGATATTGGAGTTAATGGCCGATATTAGCATGGTGTGATGGTTTAAAGGTGGCATTGTTGTTCTTTCCACCAAGGTTCAAACCTTGTTGGGGTGGTATTGTTGATTGGATGTATTATGGTTCATAGCTCCAGTTCAATAGTGTTTACCCCTTAAATAAATATATATATACATTGGATTTAATGATCTATATCAAAAAAATTACTAAAAAATAAAATTCTAGTTCAAGTTATATTTTATAATAAAATGTTAATAAAAATAATAGAGATATAGCCAATTGTGGCATGGTGTGATGGTTAAGTTTTTGTGGTGTTGTTCTTCCCATCAAGGTTCAAACCCGACTAGGGTGTTGTTGTTGAATGTTTAACTTGGGGATGAGGTCCCCTGTTTGTAACCTCACTAGTTCAGCTCTGGCTCAAAAGCATTTACCCCTTCTTCAAAATATATATATAATTAAAAAAATATTAAAAACTAACCAAATATGATTGGAACAAAAAAAATTAAATTAAATCTATATATATTTTCACAAATCATTAGTTTATATCATCTCAAAATTTTAGACATTTTGTTTGTTTTAATTAATAGAATGTGATAAATGCTAAAAATACATGGTTATTAATAATCTTAAAATACCACAAAAGAAGATACACTAAATTGTGATGTCACCCAACCATAAAATAAGTACATAATAAAATACTTATTACATTTATGTTGAGTAGGAAAAGTGATCTTAGATCTAATTAGGATAACTAGGATTACTCATTTTCACTTGACTCAACATTAAACATAAATTGGCTAGGGTTTGATGATTAGCTTGCTGCCACAGTGGACAACCAATGCCCTAGTGTCTACATTTTTTTTTGAGTTGTGTTGTGATAAATTTGATTTGTGTTTTGAAAAGCCTATTTGACATACAACTGTAGATCTAAAAATGTAAATTATTGTATAGATGAAAACAAGGAATGAAAAATTAGCTTCAGATCTTAGAGGTAGAGACAGGGAGAAACCCACACTAAAGAATTGAGCCTGAAGTAGTTGGCAAGAGGTCAAGTGTGTCCTAGACCAAATTGCTACTTTTTTAAAATTCAAAAGTCTGATATGTGTATCACAATCTGATCTTTGTTTCTTGAATTGTCTTTTAATAAACCCTCCAAATCTAGCTTGCACACATTAAAATAGGGGAAAGGGTGGTGTTGTATAGGGGCTTACCAAAGTCAAACCTCATGTTAGTATTTCTACCTCCACATATAGTGATTGATGATGATCAAGAGGGAATTCCCTAGGCTTGGTAGAGGCCAAAACAACAATAATTGATTGAAATTGATAAATGACAAATTATAATGTAAGCTTGGTGTGAAAACCCTTGAAGAAGGGATGTCACACATAATTTGATTGAGGGATGCCTTGATTGCTTGATAGGCTTGCAAAAGGTTGGCTCATAAAACATAATGGATTTTTGCAACTAACATGTAAAGGATAACTCAGTGTGCATCCTCATGATTTGGCATGATTGACCAGTCATTATAGCTCCTTGCACATAAATTGCTTCATTGTTCTTAATATCTTAAAAATTTGAATTTGATTGATGAAAGTGTTGTGATAAAAATTTTAATTCTACCCTTGACTACCCTCGATTGATTTTAGGATCTTCAATTTGCTCAGATAGATTTTCCAGCTCTCCTTATTGAGATGATAAAAATGACTTGTATTTATACATAATTCTTTCAATTTCTTAAAAATCAAATATTGATAGTTGATAATTGAAATTGTAAATTCAAATATTAATTACCAAAATTGGCATGTTCAAATTTGGATCCAACTTAGGTGGTCTAGTTTATAGCGTGCCCTAGACTAGATCCACCTTTTTGAGGTCTAAAAGTTTTGGGGGAAAAAATATTAAATGCATAGTTTCATCACCCACGTTTGATTTTCCAAAAATATTTATAAAATGGGCAATTGATGCATAATTAGGTCCAAACACATAGGGGGCTAAACCTAGTGTGAAAGTGTCAAGGGTGATAATTTTTTATGTTACATTTAGCCCCCACTTTAGTGAGAGTATGAACTTATGCTAATACTTGCTGGTAGTTGTTCTCATTGATGTCAACATTGATTGTTGGTTGTCTTTTCAATGTCAACATTTGGCAAGATTGCTACATATGTTTAATGGATTGTTGGCATTATTTATCTTTGGTGTCTATACTTGAGTTGTTGAATTTCATGGTTGGATGTCATGCCTTGTTCCATGTCAAGAAAAGGTGTATAGTGCAATATTACTATTAGTTGAGCTAATTTCATAATGATATATTCATATGAGAATTAGTGTTACACCCCAAGTGATATTACCTATTTACTATTACCATGTTTGGTTAAATATATTGAATAAATGAATGTGTGTTATGGATCTCTTGTTGAATGTGTTTTATTAATCTTTATATGAATATGTTTAATGAATCTTGAATGAAAATATGATGAATGAATGATTGATCCACTTTGATATTTTATAATGTTTCTAACTATGAAATGTATGATGCATATGATTATATTGGGATCAGCTAACTATAGTAATGATGTGCCAATTTGAGTGCAGGAATAGGTTCAATCCTCCAGAAGAGGGGAAGTATCACTCAAGAGAACTTGGTCTGGTAACCCTTAACAAGCCTAACTGAGCAATCACACAATCACGTCCTAATTGGTCATATAGAGATTCAAGTCAATTTTGGGAAAGGTAAGTGATCTTTGTTGTGAATGTTGTGATTGAGAATTGTGATTAAGTCTTGATGTCTTGTGTTAGTCTTTCCCAGTATGCTTAATATGGTATCGAAGAGATATATGCATAAGATGTATATGTGTACATGTCTACAGTAGTGTACCATAGAAAAATGGATCATTGACATTTTCATGGTTATTTAGGTCTTTCTTTTGTGATGCTTGACTTATTTTTCTTTGATTTAATGTTGTAATGTAACTTCTGCATTCACATTAAGTCCTGAATATTCAAATTATGATGTTTTGTGAAGGTGTTGTGAAGTGTTGTAACACATTTCTACACTTTTCTAGACTCTTCTTATTATAATTCATCTAAAAATCACCTTTTTATCCCTTATCATGTCCTATTTCAAAGTGTTGTGAATTCTTCTAACAAGCTTTCACGCTTTTCTAGGCTTGTTATCACTAATTACACCTTTCTTATGCTTTGTTTGGCCCCTTTATGCACTTATGGACCTTAATTAAGTGTATTTTTGAATTCAAACCCGACAAACAACATTAAAAGCAAATTAATTCCTGACACCCACTTGGAAGCCTAGAGTGGGACCCATTCGCCATGGGTAGTGAATGAGTCCCTCTTGGCTCAAAATTCAAAATAATTCAAAATTTCTTCTAGGTTTTTATTCATTAAGAACTTATGTTAGCCTATGATGTATTATTGGGTAATTAGGGCATAAGTGCATATAAATAAGTGTTTTTCCACCTATTTTACTCATAGTTCATTCAAGAATTCATCTCATTCACTCATTCAACATCAATTAGCATTCTTGCATTCAATCTATCAAAGCATCATTTGATCAAGCAATTATCAAACATCTTGGAGCAGCCATTGACATATCTTTACACTTCAACAATAAGGTTTTGGTGATTTTAGGACAATTCCATGTTTTTTATTCATCATTCCTTTCTTATTTCATTTCATTTCTTTATCAAAGGTTTGATTACGAAAGTGGGATTTGACCAAGGCAAATCCCTATACTCTAACCCTTAACCATTTTTCCCTTCTTTGCATGTGTGTTTGCAAGTCTTATAGGAAGATTTGGCAAAGAAATAGGTGTTGAAAAGTGGTCAAAAAGTCATCAAAGTTTTTCAATTCAAAAAAACCCTAATTCAAGTTTCAAGACAACATTCAACCCATTTTCTGCAGATTTGACTCTGTCAACCTAACAAGAAGACAAGTGCAAATATGGACCTACAGAATTGACCCTTGAATTTGTAGATTTTTGGAGGAGGACTAATTTTCCATCAGTGGTGAATGAGTCCCACCTATAGGCTGGAAAAGTTGATTTTGTCAGAATTCAGTTCCCGACAGCTGGAAACCAATTTTAGGTCATTTTACCAATAGGAGGACTGATTCACCATTAGTGGCGAATGAGTCCCATTGGTCATCAATAATGATTTTTTCTAGTTTACAGAACCTTCTAGGATCAACATTCAACTTCTAGGTGCATTATGTTCAATCTCATTCAATCATGTTTGCATTTGTTTATGTTTCTAGTTCATTTTTGCATATCACACTATGTTTTCAAACATTGTATATTTCATTAGTTTTGCATTCATAATCAATCAATTTTATCAAATAGTTGCATTTATCTCATTACATTTAGTCATAATTACATCATACATTCCTTATTTTGAGTGAACCACCTCTTTTTTGGGTTCTATCTCTCTCCTTTTAGGTGAAAAACCCTAAGAGTGCAAGAGAAGCAAATAGAACAACTAAAATTGATGGTTCAGGTAGACTCACACATGTCAGTGAAAACATACATAAGTATATGTAGGTAGACATGCCTACGCATGCTCATGGATGAATCACCCATATGCATAGGGATACCGATTGGACTAAATTGACATATATATATATAATAAATATATATATGCATCCCAAGTATGTATGTCAATCAAAGGGATTGTATGTATTTGTATTTTATGAAAATAATTTGGGAAATAATAGTATGTGTATGGTATTGTAGTGTAGGAAAAAGTATCCCTTTTTCACACTTAAATAGCTAACAACCAAGGAAGAGGGGCCCTTGAGGTCTTCTTCACTCAACTCTTGTGAGGTAAACGTCATTGATTTTGCAAAAATTTCCGCCAAAGTTGAGACATCATCTACCGAGTTGAACATGCACCTAATAGGAGCACCATGTGTCAAATGAGTGGGTGATGAAGGAGGCACTCGAGATCCAATACCAACCTCACCAAAAGACTCGAGGGCAGTGACAAACTCTAGGGACACCAGGGTTGCCTCCATCACTAGGACAGTGTAGGCCAAAGCAGAACTAGCTTCTAAAGAAGGCGATCCCTTCTTCCAACCCCCATTAGAAGCAGGGTTGTCCTCCAACTTGCACTTCATCAGAGGATGTGATATCCCCACAAATTAAGAGAAAGGTGAGGAATAAGTGGAGAACACTGCAGCAAGGACCACCGAGGTATTTGGCACATCCATGGGCTTGGGTAAACGTGGGATGTTTGGAAGGTCCCTCTTCCTTGGTCAGAAATTAGCTAACAATATGTAGTTTATGCCTAATTTTTTTTATAATTTTTTAATGAATATATATTATTTTACTAATTTTGAAAGTGGACACATCCTGAACAAATAAAAATTTGGTCATGCTACCCCTGTTATTTTTTAAAACTAATCAAAAATTTAAAAAAAATTGAATATGTGTATAATGGAGTCTAGTTTATAAAAATATAATTTACTTAAAATTTCAATGAACAGTTAAAAAATAAAGTAAAAATTACCAAATATTGGTTTTTGACTAAAAATGGACACACAAATAAAAGGAATTAAAGATGAAATCTTTAACATAATCACAATGTGAAAAAAATTACATCGTTAAATAGCTAAGAGAGAGCCTAACATTACCCAGGTGTTTGATTTTCTCGACCTTGAAACACATGCAAACTTGACGGTTAGCACAAACGAGATTATGTGAAATGTAATAGAATACTCAAAAACACACCTTTGGACATTGGGAAGGCACTTCAAGCCTTTGGGTTAGAAATCCCAAGCAAATCCAAGCCAAAAACTTGGTATTCCCAAAGCAATACAAAATGTGAGCACATTATAACACGCTTGTGTTATTTGAATGCATTGACAAAATGTGAGTGTGTTATAACACAACACGAATGTGTTATAATGTAATCATGTTTTGGTTTGCATTGAATTTTTTTCTTGTCTTTTTATTCTCTTTCTTCTTGTTGTCTTTCAAGGAAACTATATACATGAAATAAACATTTTCATATGGACATTTACTTTCTTATACTTTAAGCTATAATTCATGTATATAGTTTCAGGATGTCTGAGAGTAGTTTCAGATCTCTAGGAGTTATAATGAAAATTATAGTTTTTGAAGATCTTATAATTTATTTCTTTGTCAAATTTTAGTAATCAGCTTATCAAATTTTAGTAATCAGCTTATCAAATTTTAGTAATCAAGAGGTCATATTTTAGTAATCAGCATGTTATATCATCTCTCTCTCTCTCTCTCTCTCTCTCTCTCTCTCTCTCTCTCTCTCTCTCTCTCTCTCTCTCTCTCTCTCTCGCTCTCCCTAACTACCTCTCCCTCCATCACTCCTTACCACTCTCTTTTTTACTCACTATCTCACCTCTCTCACCCCCCTCTCTCTCCCCTCCATACTTCTCCCTCACTCTCTTCTTCCCTATATACTCTCTATCTCCCAATCCCTCTCTCTACCTACCTCTCCATCCATCACACCCTACCACTCTCTCTCTCCCTCCCTTCCTCATTCCATCTCTACTTCTCTCTATCGCCCCTCTCTCTCTATCTTTGCTTCCTTCTCTACTTATCTTTATTTCCCCTCTCCCTCTCTTTACCTACCTCTCCCTCCATCACTCTCTCTATTTCTCTCTATATCACCTCTCTCTCCCTCCCTACATCTCCCTCCCTCTCTACTTCTCTATATCTCCCCTCTCCATCTCTACCTACCTCTCCATCCATCACTTTCTACTATCTCACCTATCTCTCACCTCCCACTCTCTCCCTCCATACATATCCCTCTCCTTCCCTCTCTACCTACCTCTCCATCCATCACTTTCTACTATCTCACCTATCTCTCACCTCCCACTCTCTCCCTCCATACATATCCCTCTCCTTCTCTCTCTACCTACCTCTCCATCCATCACTCCCTACCACTCTCTCTACACCTCTCTATCTCACCTCTCTCCCTCTCTCCCTCCCCCATTCCCTCTCTACTTTTCTCTATCTCTCTACCTCTCCTTCCCTCTCTAATTATTTTATCTCCCCTCTCCCTCTCTCTATCTACCTCTCCCTCCATCACTCTATCTATCTATTGTCTCTCGTTCTCTCTATATCTCACCTATGTCTCCCTCCCTACCTCTTTCCCTATCTACACTATATCTCTCCTCTCCCTCTACCTCTCTCTCTCACTCTCTCTCCCTCCTCCCTCCCCTCTTTCTCTTGCACTCTCTCCTCTCTATCTCACCATTCTCTCTTTCCCTTTCTCACTCTCTTATTCTCTCTATCTCACCATTCTCTCTATACTCATCTATATCTCACCTATCCCTCTTTACCTCTCCCTCCATCCCCTCTCTCTCTCACCCTCCCTCCTTCCCTCTATCTCTATCTCTCTCTACTTCTCTCTATCTCGCATTTCCCTCTCTACCTCCCTCTCCCTCCATCACTCCCTACCACACTCTCTATAATTCTCTCTATCTCACCTCTCTCTCACCTCCCTCTCTCTCCCCCCATACCTCTCCCTCCCTCTCTCCTTCCTTATCTATTGTCTATATCTCCTCTATCTCTGCCTCTCCTTCACTCTCTACTTATCTTTCTCTCCCTTTTCCCTCTCTCTACCTATTTCTCCCTCCATCACTCTCTATCTCACCTATTCCTCCCTCCCTACCTCTTTCCCTCTCTCTCCCCTATCCCTCTCTCTCTCCCTCTCTCCCTCTCTCTCTCCCATTTTTCCATCCCTCCCTCCCCCCTCCCCCTCTTTCTATCTCACTCTTCTTCCCTCTCTATTCTCCATACATTATCTCCCTCTCTCTCCCTTCCTCACTCCCTCCCCCTCTTTCTCTCTCCCCCTATGAGAGTTGAGGGTGTAAGGTTTAGTGTTTAAGGTATAGGGTTGAGGTTATAGGATTAAGTGTATAGGGTATAGGATATTGGGTATAAGGTTGAGGGTATAGTGTCTAGGGATGAGATTTGAGGGTGTAGGATTTAGGGTTTAAGGTATAGGGTTGAGGGATAGTTTTAAAGGATAATGGTATAGTGTTAAGTGTATAGGGTATAGGGTTGAGGGTTGAGAGATATTTTTCAAGGTTTAGGATATAAGTTTGAGGGTGTAAGGTATAGGGATGATAGTTGAGGTTGTAGGTTTTATGGTTTAAGGTATAGTGTTCAGGATTGAGGGATAATGTTCAAGGTTGAGGGTATAATGTTAAGTGTATAGGGTATAGGTATTAGGGTTTAGAATATTGGGTATAGGTTTTAGGGCATAGGGTTGAGGTTATAAGGTATAGGGTTAAGGGTTAAGAGTGTAGGGTTTAGGGTTTAAGTATAGGGTTAAAGGTATAGATTTGAGGGATGATATTTAGGTTATAGGGTATAAGGTTGAGGTTATAGGGTATAGGGATGAGGGTTGAGGGTATAGGGTTAAGTGTATAGGGTATATGGATTATGGTTTAGAATATTGGGTATAGGGTTAAGGGTATTGGCTTTAGGATTGAGGGTTTAGGGTTAGGGTTTAGAGTACAAGGTTGAATGTAGGGTTTAGGGTTTAATTATAGGGTTGAGGGATAGTGTTCATGGGTTGGGTTATAATGTTGAGGGTATAGGGTATAGGTATGAGGGTTGAGGGTGTAGGGTTTAGGGTTTAAGGTATAGAGGTTGAATGTAGGGTTTAGGGTTTAAGTATAGGGTTGAGGGTTATAGGTTGTAGGTTGAGGGATAATGTTCATGGTTGAGGGTATAAGGTTAAGTGTATAGGGTATAGGGATTGAGGTTTAGGATATTGGGCATAGGGTATAGCGTATAGGGTTGAGGGTATAAGGTATAGGGTTAAGGATTGAGAGTGCAAGGTTTAAAGTTTAAGTATAAGGTTGAGGTTATCGAGTTGAGGGATAATTTTTAGGGTTTATGGTATAAGTTTGAGGGTATATGGTATAGGGATAAGGGGTGAGGGTTTAGGGTTTAGGGTTTAAGGTATAGGGTTGAGGGTTGAGGTATAATGTTTAAGGTTGAGAGTATAGTGTTAAGTGTATAGGGTATAGGGATTAGGGGTATAGGGTTGAGGGTATTGGGTTTAGGATTGAGGGTTTAGGGTACAAGGTTGAATGTAGGTTTTAGGGTTTAAGTTTAGGGTTGAGTAATAATATTCAGGGTTTAGGTTATAAGGTTGAGGTAATATGGTATAGGGATGAGGGTTGAGGGTGTAGAGTTTAGGGTTTAAGGTATAGGTTTGAGGGTTGAGGGATAATGTTCATGGTTGAGGGTATAAGGTTAAGTGTATAGGGTATAGGGATTAGGTTTTGGATATTTAGTACAGGGTTTATGGTATAGGATGAAGGGTACATAAGGTATAGGTTTAAGGGTTGAGAGTGTAGATTTTATGGTTTACGTATAGGGTTGAGGGTATCAAGTTGAGGGATAATTTTTAAGTTTTATGATATAAGGTTGAGGGTATAGGGTTTGGGGTTTAGAGTTTAAGGTATGGGCTGATGCAAGAAGTTGGGTCCACAAAAAGCTAAAAAAGTGAAAGTTTTTTTGTTGTTTTTCAGAATTTGTCACACTTGGACTAAAAATTTGAGGCACTTACACAATGAATCTTTTAAAAAATTCAATAATATGAAATTTAGCATTTTGAATCTAGTTTCCAAATATGTAATTTATTCAAATACCCAAATTATAGAAATTAAATTTTGATAGGAATGTATAAAAACCACTTTTTAAAAGTCCTTGTTTTTTTACCATACCATGCATGTGTACGGACACCACTTTTTGACCAAAATAAAATTATTTTGATAATTCCTTTTAGGGAAAGAGAGCTAACAACATGAAGATTGATGAGGAAATTTTGTTGTAATTTTTTGTTGAATTTTTATTGGCTTTAATTATTGTTTTTAAAAATCAATGTGTACGGACAGCATAATTGAACCTAAACTAAACATCTTTTGAATTTTTTTTATTGTGTAGAGAATTGTCTAAATATTGATGCAATATAAATTTTTTTACAAGAAACTTAACCAAAAAAAAGTTATTAGAAAACAAAAAAACCCTAATATTTCAAGTTTAAGGACTTGTTTGCTTAGAAATTAATTAAAAAATAACAAAAATAATTCAATCTTAATAAAAATTATATATTTGAAAACTAGACATCGTGTTCTCTAATGGGTTTTAATTTTGTATATTGATTTAGAAAAAAAAGTCCATCAACCATATTGCCAAAGTTGGACATTCTTCTTCAATCTGCCTTAGTTTTTTAGTTGTTGTTCAAAGGCTAAGGGTCGGATTGCCAAGCCTTTACTAAGCCTAAAACCAAAGCTACATGTGGTTTGGAAATTTAAATTTTTAATAATGCGTACACATTATTAAAATGTGTATGCATTATTTAAATAAAACGTGTACGTGTTATCTATTTACCTGTTGGGTAAAGGTAACAAGTACGCATTCCTAAAATAGAACGTGTATGCATTTTATAAAGTGTATGCATTTCTTATATAACCATTTTTCTTGATTTGGAAAATACTGATAAAGCACGTTTTTTCAACAACATTCCTTTTCTACAGTACAGTCCGAAAGCACCATTTTCTACATTTTTTATTGCAAATTTGTCTTGGGCAGGGCATATTCTATTCAAATTGTTGGAAGAGACAAGTGTAGGTTGAATTTTTTGAAGTTCAATCAAGTACAATAACATTTTACAAGAAGATTTGGAGAAAGAAAACTTTTGGATGTTTTCATGATGTTTTTATACTTCAAAGTTTATAGAGGAAAGGATCTTCATACTACATAGTTTTATTTGAATATTTGAAGGAGATGGAAATTTGAAAATAGGTTAAGAATTATTTTCTTTGTTATCAAAGAGGGTGTGTTAATCATGGGATCAAAGCAAAGGCAAAGAAAAAAATTTAGAAAGTTAATGACAGCCAAAGAAATTCAAGCAAATAAAGAAATGGAGGCAAAAAGACAAAGGGATAGAAGAGAAAGGATTTGTCAAATGAAAAATTTAGAAGCATCTAGTTCCATGAATATTGAAGAGGAAACCATGAAGGATGAAATGAATTTAGATGATGCAAATGTAGAGATGGTGAATATGGAAGAAAATGCAATTATGGAGACAAACCCAACTATGCCTTCAACTTCAACTTTGAATGGTATGGAAATAGCACCTATGTAAACAACTTCAGGTATGTCTTCAAATCCACCTCCCAATGATATGTAAAATTCACCTATTCAAAAATAATATCCAAGTATGTCTTCAAACCAAAGTCTTGATAATATTGATCTTAGTTATTTAGCTGAAGCTGGATACACCATCATTGATGGTATCAATAATTCTAGGGTTGAAACAATGCAAAAATAGAAAAATAATGAAATATCTTATAAGAATGCAAATGAGAATGAAATTCCTCATATTGATGAAAATGAGAATGAAATCCATTTTATGTTTGAAAATGAAAATGAAACCCCTTGCGTGAATGAAAATGAAAACCCTTGTATGGATAAAGATGAAAATGTTTTTTTACAATTGAAAAAGATGTGCTAGATAACCTTCATGGTAAATTTTCTTGGAGACAAATTAGAACTTATGGAAATAAAATATATAAAAAAAAAATTTATAGAAAAAAATTAGGATTTCAATGTCAACTCATGGTGCAATTGATGAGAATGTCAAAAATGAGAAATGTGATGAAAAACATAGGTATTTTTATAAAAACCAAAAAAGAAAGATGATTTAGTAGAACAAGACATAGCTAGTGTTGCTAATTCTATTGATTTTATAGGTAAGAAAAGTCAATATAAAGATAAGAATCCAACTCGTTGTGCAATAACAACTACTCTAGTTAATAAAGCAACTTCAAATAAAAGAATGTTAAGTAAGATTAGTAAATGTATAAAATTAAATCCTAAAACTTTGATTAGAGCTGCTAAAAGAAGAGAAAGTATTGAAAAGGATCCAATTAATCAATGTTGGAGTTTTAGTGGTAGACTCTCAAGATCAGACATGAAATTAACTAATGAAATTAAATCTTTAATCAAAAAAATTTGGCATGATAATACGAGTATCACCTAACATTAGAGATGTCTTAAAATTAAGGGTGGGTTCAAAAATTCATGAACCTCGTCCAAAGCATCTCTTAGATATAACTCAAACTGAATTATATAAAAAAAAATTAGATGATTCAAGCTTGCCATTGAATATTAGCATAAGGAAAAGATCATTCAAAAAGTGTAAACCTTCGTATGTTAGAATTAATAAGCAACAAATCTCTTTTTGTTGTAAGACTCATGTACAATTTCATTATTATTATGATAGTTTTTGATATATATGATGCACTTTGCATGCTAACCAAATTATGTAGGACATTTGTGGTATTGATATGCCACCTAAAAGAATCAAATATTTTATAGCAAGTTTGTTTTGTGAACCCTCTAATGGAAACTTATTTTATTTAAAAGCATGTATTTGAGGAGAAGGTGATGGATGTGATAACTTTTCATTATTAAGAGAATGTATGCATGAAATTAGTTTAGATGATTTTGGACAACAATTAGTGGATGTAAAAAAAATTTAAACATGTTGAGTATTCTTTAAAAGATGGAAAATTTGGAAAACGTTGTGAGCTAATTGTGGAAAAATTTAGTGTGCATGCATTTATTAAAGAATTTAAAGATAAGATTGTACCTAAATATGTTAAACACTCTCAATATGCTCATTGGCTTGATAATCAATTTCGTTTATGTAAAAACACATTCTCAATTGGAACTATATTGTCAATTGTTGATTTTGCTGAAAATTATACTCTTGCTCCACAAGAAGAAATTCAATCATAGTATTATAATTCAATGCAAGTAGCTATATTTTTTCATATTGTTTATAGACATACAGATGATAGTAAAGAAGATAATAGGAAAATTTTGAGAGAGTACCATTTTTATGTAAGTGATAATCGATTACATTCATTTTAGTTTGTCTAATATTCTTTTGATATATGTTATAAAAAATTAAAAGAGAGAGGAATTCAAATGAGAGAACATCTCATATGGTCGGATAATTGTGTGGGTCAATTCAAAAATTCTAGAATATTTTATTGGTTATGTAGAGTTCATAAGGAAAATAATATCCAACATATGTGGAGTTTTTTTGAAGTTGGACATGGTAAGGGAGAACATGATGGAGCAAGTGCATGTGTGAAAAGAGCTCTTGCTAGAGAGCAACTAAAATTTGAGGATGCTATGAAATTCAGAGATGCACATGCATTGTAGATTGGTGTAATATCAAATTATCTACAAGAACAAGTGAGAGCTCAATAATTTGATGCTTCTTTTGG
This sequence comes from Sequoia sempervirens, assembly GCA_007258455.2. Lineage (NCBI taxonomy): Eukaryota > Viridiplantae > Streptophyta > Pinopsida > Cupressales > Cupressaceae > Sequoia > Sequoia sempervirens. The sequence goes on along the minus strand of VDFB02353493.1, from coordinate 416,597,178 downwards.
TTAGTTGAAGAAAATGATTTTTTTTCTCGACAAGATTGTGAAACAATTAATGGATCTACAAAATGGCATTTGTTTAAGAGTTCGAATGTAAACAAATGGACAATATGGACAAGGGAGTTGGCATGCTTTTTTCAATTTTGTATTTCAAGTTATTGGGAGGTGTGTGAAAATACGGAATGGGTCAAACAATTGCAACAAAGATCCTTAACACCTACATTGACACATGTTCAACATGGAATGACAATTGAAGACAATCAAGTGTTTGCATTAGATGATTATGATCATGTTTCGGATCTTGTACAAGAAGGAACATTAAATTGAGCTAAAATTTATATGTATGCATGTTTATATGTGATTAAATATAAGTCACTCTTTATTGATTTCTTTTGCAGGACATGTGTATGTTGTTGTTGCACCTAAGGGGAATGAAGAGGAGATGGAGTATTGGTTGGCTAGATGTGTTGAGACAAAACATAATTTGGTACATTATAGAGTGTATGATGAAAACTTTGAGTATCCAACTAGTTTAGTGGTTGTTGTTGGAACCTGGCTTCAAAAATATTTGATAAGAAATAATGGCTTGCATGCATTTGAAGATTATGAAAGACACAAGAAGATTATCCATTATTCACATTTGATTTTGGAAACCAATATAAAACTAGTTAGATATCAAGGGAAGCCTACTAATAAAGTTTTATGGACAATTTCAATGGATGATCATGAGACAATCATAGATGCATTACAAAAAGAGAGGATGCAGATGGTACAACAAAGTAAATAAATATTGGTTATAATTGATAGTCGATATGCAGTTAAAAAATTATCGCATATACATGTCTATATATATTTGTCTTTAGTCATAATTAAAGTTTTATTTCATTTTTTGTTTTAGGTCTCCCAAAACTAGATGCTTAACAAAAAAGAGAGGAGATACATATATATTACAATGGAATTTGAATCTAGACATAGCTAACAATATATAGTTCTAGATACATTTAATTGATAGTATAAATATAAAACTAAATTTAATTCATTGTCATTTTATAAAAAGTTTATAATTGATTTCATATCCCCTTAATTCATTCTCTTAGAACCCCTTAAGCCATCCTCTTATGTACCATTAATTCATCCGCTTGCATCCCCTTAAGTCTCTCTATTAATTCCCCTTAAGTCATCCTCTTAGGACCCCTTAATCCATATTCTCGTATATCTACCCTTAATCCATCCTCTTGCATCCCCTTAACTCACTCTTTCAACACCCCTTAAGCCATCCTCTTAGTACCCCTTAATCTATATCCACATATATCTACCCTTAATCCATCCACTTGCATGCCCTTAAGTCACTCTCTGAACACCTATTAAACCATCCTCTTAGAATCCCTTAATCCATATCCTCATATTTCTACCCTTAATCCATCCACTTTCATCCCCTTAAGTCACTCTCTCAACACCCCTTAAGTCACTCTCTCAACACCCCTTAATCCATCCTCTTAGGACCCCTTATGTATATCTACCCTTAATCAATCCTCTTGCATTCCCTTAATTCATCTCCTAGGATTTAGGTCTTAGGTTTAATGGTTTAGAGTTCATCTCCTAGGCTTTAAGTCCTATAGTTTAGGATTTACAGTTTCTAGGTTTCATGAGATGCTTAGAATAACATATCTATATGGGTTAAGGGTTTAGGGTTCATGTATCCTAAGCTTTAGGTCCTATGGTTTAGGTTTTAGGGTTTCTAGGGTTCATGAGATGCTTAGAATAACAAATCTATATGGGTTTTAAGGGTTTGGGGTTCATCTCCTAGGCAAGTTAGTTCATATGGTTTAGGGTTTAGGGTTTCTAGGGTTCATGAGATGCTTAGAATAAAAAATCTATATGGGTTAATGGTTTAGGGTACATCTCCTAAGCTTTAGGCTATATGGTTTAGGGTTTAGGTTTTCTAGGGTTCATGAGATGCTTAGAATAAAAAATCTATATGGGTTTTAAGGGTTTAGGGTTCATCTCCTAGGCTTTAGGTCCTATGGTTTAGGTTTTATGATTTCTAGGTTTCATGAGATGCTTAGAATAATATATCTATATGGGTTAAGGGTTTATGGTTCATGTCTCCTAGGCTTTAGGTCCTATGGTTTAGGTTTTAGGGTTTATAGGGATCATGAGATGCTTATAATAACATTTCTATATGGGTTTTAAGCATTTAGGGTTCATCTCCTAGGAAAGTTAGGTCCTATGGTTTAGGGTTTCTAGGGTTCATGAGATGCTTAGAATAACATATCTATATGGGTTTTAAGGTTTTATGGCTCATCTCCTAGGATTTAGGTCCTATAGTTTAGGGTTTAGGGTTTTAACTCATTCTCTCAACTCTCCTTAATCCACCCTCTTACATCCCTTTAAGTCATTATATCAACTCCCCTTAATCCACTCTCTTACATCCCTTTAATTCATTCTATCAACTCCCCTTAATCCACCCTCTTGCATCCCCTTAAGCCATCCTCTTAAAGGACCCTTAAGTAATATCCTCTTACATCCCCTTAATCCACAATCTTGCATCCCTTAAGTCACTCTCATAATTCCCCTTAAGCCATCCTCTTAGGACCCATTAAGCCATATCCTAGGTTTCATGACATGCATCCCCTTAATCCACCCTCTTACATCCCTTTAAATCATTCTATCAACACCCCTTAATCCACCCTCTTACATCCCTTTAATTCATTCTATCAACTTCCCTTAATCCAACCTCTTACATCCCTTTAAGTCATTCTATCAACTCCCCTTAATCCACCCTCTTGCATTCCTTTAATCCATTCTATCAACTCCCCTTAATCCACCCTCTTACATCCCTTCAATTCATTCTATCAACTCCCCTTAATCCACCCTCTTACATCCCTTTAAATAATTCTATCAACTCCCCTTAATCCACCCTCTTGCATCCCTTTAATTCATTCTATCAACTCCCCTTAATCCACCCTCTTACATCCCTTTAAGTCATTCTATCAACTCCCCTTAATCCACCCTCTTGCATCCATTTAATTCATTCTATCAACTCCCCTTAATCCACCTTCTTACATCCCTTTAAGTCATTCATTCAACTCCCCTTAATCTACCCTATTTCATCCCCTTAATCTATCCTCTTAAAGGACCCTTAAGTCATATCATCTTACATCCCCTTAATCCACAATCTTGCATCCCTTAAGTCACTCTCATAATTCCCCTTAATCCATCCTCTTAGGACCTGTTAAGCCATATCCTAGGGTTTATGACATGCATCCCCTTAATCCACCCTCTTACATCCCTTTAATTCATTCTATCAACTCCCCTTAATCTACCCTCTTGCATCCCCTTAATCCATCCTCTTAAAGGACCCTTCAGTCATATCCTCTTACATCCCCTTAATCCACTCTCTTGCATCCCTTAAGTCACTCTCATAATTCCCATTAAGCAATATCCTAGGTTTCATGACATGCACCCCCCCTCTTACATCCCTTTAATTCATTATATCAACTCCCCTTAATCCAACCTCTTGCATCCCCTTAATTCATCCTCTCAAAGGACCCTTAAGTCATATCCTCTTACATCCCCTTAATCCACCCTCTTGCATCCCTTAAGTCACTCTCATAATCCCCCTTAAGCCATCCTCTTAGGACCCATTAAGCCATATCCTAGGGTTCATGATATGCATTCCCTTAATCCACCCTCTTACATCCCTTTAAGTCTTTTATCAACTCCCCTTAATCCACCCTCTTGCATCCCCTTAAGTCATTCTCTTAAATCCCCTTAAGGAATTCTCTTAGGACCCCCCTTAAGCTATATCTTCTTAGGTCCCCTTAATCCATCCTATGGCAAACATCACTTGAATTTGTAAGGAGTTTATAAGATCCAATTTTCTAACTTTTCCTATATAGTTTTCTTTTCTCGCATGAATTATTTAGTTAAATGACTCATAAAAACTATAGTTACTTTACTTACATTAATTTTTTTACAAGTTCTCATCAAGTCAGTCTACCATGTGATTTTCACTATAAATAAAAATTACCAAGATACTATGTAAATATCAATTTGTGGTCTTGACCTAAAAGTTGATAAGCTTTAATTGTATCTGCATGCACATATATGTTTCATCATGTTATATAGTTGTATTAAACATCAATATACATTATATATGTTTGTTTGATGTATGAACTTCAATAAACTTATTAGTCACTTTTTAAATATCTTGTTCAAATTTTATAGATTATACATTTCATGTCTTGTATTTACCACATTTTATATAATTGTTCAATTGTAGAGATTATATATTTTATACATACAAGCATATAGATTTTTGCTTAGTGATTCAAATATTTGCTAGAATTGGAAAATAGTTAAAATTACCTGCCCTTAATTTATTATGAATATGATCTAAACTATTTAAGGAATATTTTAATTTGTTACCTAACCATGTGCTAAATTATATATATGAAATTTGATTCTAGATAAGAATTTATATAGTGCATGTATTACTTGAAAATTAGATAAAATAGCTATACATACATGAGTGCATATAATCATCAAAATGAACATAACATGATCATAATTGGCTACATATATAATCATCATATTAAAGTCAAATGATATAAATAAACATAAACATGATCATAATTGGCTACATATATAATCATCATATTAAAATCAAATGATATAAATAAACATAAACATGATCATATTAATTGATATAATGTATGTGAAATAGTCCATGAAATAACATGTTCAAAATGTATATGTCAAGTCCAATGTACATATTTAAATAAAACTAGAGATCTATAGTCCATAAAATTTAAAACCATCTAACTATCAGGGCGATCAGTCAAATCAGGTCTCCTCTTTGTTCCACATGGACTAGATGTACCTATATCATGTTGTAAAAGAGTACAAGAAACTTGAAATTAGATTTAAAGTGATTTAGAAATTTTGATATAATTTAACATATAAACTTGAAAATATAAACTCAAGATAAAAATAAATTTAATTAAATATCTAGTAAATACAATAAAAATGATTTTTAGTATGCATAAATTACAATATGATCATGTGAATCTACTGGCCCATTTTTTTCAATGGGTAGTATAACTGTTAATTGAGAAGGTCCAAATGCTTGATCTACTATATCTTGCATATTTATATAAAGCAAACAATATGTTAAAACCTCAAATATATAAAAATTTAAAAGGTCCCTAAAAATTGTATAGGAGATTTAGTAAAGTTTACAACCTCGAATGATATGACCTCATGATCATGCACCTGAGATTTCCCATGAATAAATGTTGACGATGTCTCAGGTGCACCCACCATGGGTATCACATGAAATACCTGCATATATATACAACAATGTATAGATCATTCACCATGTATACAAATTCAAATTAAATTAGATCTATGATGTGTATTTAATTTAAACATAACAAAATTTTGAAAGCACACACTTGAGTTGATGATGACTCAGGAGCACTCACCACAACTTTTGGTTGTTCGATACTCGATATTGCTTGACCTCCCTGCATCTAGATATAATATATCATTTCACACATGTGTACAAATTCAAATTAAATTAGACATATCCACACAAATTAAAATATATTGGTTTGTACCTGACCAAAAGGTGAGCCCAAATCTACACCACTTGAAATATAGACATGATCGTATTGAGATTCAGGCACCATGTGATCTTGCATCTACACCAAATCTTTCTTGAATTAATTATATTAATATATATAATTTGATATTATATACATGAATTTTTCACATTTCAAACAAATTATTTAAGTTCAAAAGATGAACATACCTATGTAGGATGATCCTTAGAATATAGTAAATTCATATATCACTTCATCCTAGATGCGTGTGGGTCACCTAAAGTGGATGCCTTAGTATACCCATAGCCTGAGCCTCCATGCTCTCTATTGGCCACTTCAGCCACACCATGTGTAGTCTAATGAGTGAGATGTCATGAAAGAGAAATCAATGCTCCTAATGTTGACAACATCGTCTACTATTGAAATGCAATGAGAACACCAGGAGAAGGAGGAGGAACAATAGGAGAAATCATAGCACATTGTTGAGGATCAACACATGCTCCTAATCTATGTTGGGGCATACGGCCATGCCCAACTCCCTGAAATGACTCAAAATAGTTGGGTTTTAAACCCAACTCAAACTCAACCTATAACTTTCTCAAAAAGTATAGGGGAACCTCACAATTTCCATGTGGTGGAGTATAAAACACCATCCATCATCTATCCCAAAAATTTGTAGCTATCTACAGGTGCCTACACCATAAAATTGAAATTAATTTTTTTGTGGGTGGAATTGGTTCGTTTGTTTGGGGGCTTAAAAAATATTGGAAAATGGCTTGTTTGGTAATTTTAAGGTCATTAATTTCTTTATAGGACAATCCATATACATAGAATTGTCTCCTCTCTTCTCTCCATTGATGGAACCTATCTAGGTTTGCATCAATAGATCAAACAGAATCGACAACAGTTTGCATCAAATATGCAAACTATGCAAGATGGGGGGGTTCTAGGCCTATGTTTTATCATATCTATATTTCCTTGAATCACATTAAGGTTTTCTTCTAGTGCTCTCTCCTAACTGAGCCTGATCTACTACAAGGGGTGGAGGGTTAGGAGGTGGAGAGTGTGGAGGTGTGGGGTTTTTTTGTGGTGGAAAATTTGGATATATGGGATCTTCAGGTTGTGCATCAAGTATAAATCCTCTATGTTAAATTTAGGATCCATGTGAACAATGAAATGGAAACTACATGTTAAACAATTAAAAACTATATATCAAAAAACTAATTAAATAATGCACAGAATCTTAAAGTTATTTAAAAATCACATTGAATGTGTACAAATTCAAAATATATTTCATTTGAAGACACATTCAATTTATAACATTAAATTGAGTCCAGTGTGTGGTTGTTTATATGAAGGGTCCGTTGTTACTAGAAACTCTAATGCAACTAAAAATGGAGATAATTTTCACACCAAGGTCATACAATTTTAAAAAAATCATGCCTACATTACCTAAAACTAATTCTTGAACACCTTTTAGTACTTTTGCAACCCTTCCAATAAGAATCATCAAGTATATCTAAAATATTTTCACTATAATTTAGATCAATAGGTATACTATAATTAAGATACCTAAAATATCAAAGGATGCACTATTACATTTTGTGTACATGGAAAGGTTTCATATGTTGAGTTGTATAAGTGCTTCTACATCAAAACTTTCTAGAGGATGGCATATTTGTCATAATTCATCTAGGTATTTTATGTTAAACCTTTAATAAATGGGATGGAAATTATAAATAGTTTTGAGTTAGATCTATATGTGGGAATTTCCCTTGGCTAATAGTGTGGAAATATTAAAGGGATATAAGAACTTAACTAGAAAAATAGGTACATAGGATACCTCTCGGTGAAAATAGGGAGGTACTCTAATTATAATTCTGATAGGTAGAAATGAAATTAGGGGGTTTAATTAGAACCCTATGAATGCATGCACTATTTCATTGTTTTATTAAGTGAATCCCCTGAAAGAAGGCCATAAACTTATTTTTAGCTCTATCACTTGATAATTAAACTATAGCCAAATTTGATTATATACATTAATTGAAACATGATCAATACTAAGGGGAAAAACAATAAGATTCAAGATAGCTACTCTTACCTTTCACTATTTAACCAATAAACATAATATGCATATATGAAACTACATGTGGCTAATGCATGAAAAAAAAATACCCATTCCCAATCATTAAATAAAGAAAACATAAATACTTAAGTCATGTGAAAATATTGATAGCAATTCTAGGAACAAATAAAATAAAACCACATGGATTAAGGTAAAGAATTAAGATTTATAAATAAATCACCATCAACATAAACTAGGAGTTGGATAAAACATCAAGAATTGAGAGTTCACAAAAGGCTACAATATCAACAATGAGGCTTCTTTGAATCATTATTGGAAAAATTAAACAAGAAGACTAATAAATAGAGACTGTGAACATGAGGTAAGGAACCAAATTTCTATAGGTAGACTAAAGAATGAAAAATAAGACAAATAGACATATAACTTTGATTTCTCAAATTGGGTGTTAATAGGAGGTTATGGGTTGTTTAGAGTCTTCTATTACATATAAAGGTGGAAAAAGAGAAGGAAACCCGACTAATTTAGGTTATTCAACTCAAGAATGAGTGTCAAAATGGGTAAATGATGAAAACCATGTAGTTTAATTTGTAAAAATTATACTAGATTCTAAATATTAGGAAATTATTGTTAGACAAGGGTGCTCAATGGAGCTCATAAATATTGCCTATCATTAATTAACTAATGAACATCAATAAGTAATATTCTTCTACTTTTATGGCTAGAGCTTTATCTTTTGGGTCGAGGGGAAGTTTACTCATAGGTGTGGTTGTTTCCCAATAAGAGTATATCTATAGAACTAAGGTGTTGATTGTGAATACATGTATTTATCAAGTATGACATAGAATTTAATTAAATCCAAGGACATAAATTGATTTATCTAAATTTTTAAATTTCATGATAAGAGACACAAGTTCTCTATAGTGGTACAAAGTAGTTAAGAAGAAATAAGTTTAACACAAACATTAATTTATAATCTCATTCATTGTTTTCAAAGCATACTAAAGATAAGAATAAAATTAATAGAAGACATTCAAAGGGACACATAGATATATGCTAGTGGTAATTGCAATACAAAATAAAAAAAGATGAGCTTGAGCTCTATTCACATATTGAAAATGGCTTCTTTAAGCACAAAGACTTCACTAAATTTTTTAGTTGTAATGAAATCATATTTATACATGTGAATTGGTGTGCATAATTTATCATGCAAAAATGGAAGAAATTAGATCTTTACTATATAATTATTTAGATATTTGATGACATGAAAACATATCTATGTCAAATAAAAAATGTAAGAAACCTCCAAAGAGAGATACTTCTAAAACTATGTGAAGTGAAAGTTAAGAACCAATGACTAGGAGGACACAAAATAAATCAAGGAAGGAGGGTGATTTCCAAATTGAAATTACTCAATGAGCAAGAGCCACATGATCAATCCTAATGAGATTGAAACTTGTAACCATACTAAAACTTGGGAATGTTTAAACTATAGTTGAGTATGGAAATGGTGTAACATAGCAACATGATCAATCCTAATTAGATCAACCTCATAAATTTATGCTATTATTTGTCACTAGTTAAGAAACATCACCTCATTTCTCAACACAAATGGGTGTTGAAATTATTGATTGTACTTTCAAGTTGCACTATCTAAAAGGTGAAAATATTATGGATGTGATGAACAAAGCAAAGGTAATCAAAGATGTGTAGTTTTATGGGCTTAAGTACATGTCGACAAGTGATGATGAGGTTCAAGTTATAAGGTAGTGGTTGTGTATGGTAATTTCTTTGTCACTCAAATAAGAAAGATAAGTATAATAAAAAGACAAAAAATCTAGACATTATAAATCTAATTTAGATTTAGATTTTAGGGTTTAGGTCCTAGGATTAAGGGTTTTTTGTTTTTAGGTCTATGTTTTTTGGAACCTATGGTTTAGGGTTTTGATTTCTAAGTTAAACATTTCCAATTTAGGTTAAATTCTAGTTAATTTAGGTTTAGTTTTTATGGTTTTTGATTTACAATTTAACGTTTTTTGTTTCATTGATTTTTTTGGGTTTTTAAATGCAATTTAAAAACTATAAAATATTGAACATAAAACAAACTAAAAAAACAACTAAATAACAATTACAAAACATAAATGCAAGATATAAAGCAAAAAAGAGTAGAATTCAACCAACCTGGAGGTCGCTGAGGTTGGTTGTGTTGACAGGAGGAGGTGGTAGTGAAAAAATACTTGAATTAGGCCCTTCAAAACACATACACAATCTTTCTTCTCCCTCAGGCGCATGGCTAAAATGAATTGTGAAAATGAATCACACAATCATTTATTTAAAAACATAAATAGCTTTGTGAAATGTGTATGTGTTTTAAAATGTGTACGCATTTCATGCAATTTTTTGTTTTGCCTAAAACTTCCCCTCTTCGTGGACCCAACTTCTTTCTTTTACCCATATAGGGTTGAGGGTTGAGGGATAGTGTTCAAGGTTGAGGGTACAGGGTTAAGTGTATAGGGTGTAGGGATGAGGAAATAGAATTTGGGTATAAGGTTGAGGGTATTGAGTTTACGATTGAGGGTTTAGGGTTTAAGTTTAGGGTTGAGGGATAATGTTTAGGGTTTAGTTTATAAGGTTTAGGGTATAGGGATGAGGGTTAAGGGTGTAGGGTTTATGGTATAGGGGTGATGCAGGAGCATCCATGGCCTCATGCAATCTTGCATCACCAAAAAGAGGTTTGAGTTGGTTTTGTTTCATTTTGGTGTGGAATTTCATATTATTTATGAAATTCAAATTTTGTGTGTGTGGAAATGCAATTTCATTTTCCTTTTCTAAATTTCAATTTGGGTTTCAAATTTGAATAATTACACAAAATGGAGAAAGTGGGAATGAGGTGTAAAAGCAGGAAAAGGAAAAAAACATAAAAGCACCAAAAATCAAAACATGGTGTGGATTTTTAGGAGCCATTAAATTCATTTGTAACTCCAATTTTAAATGCTCACAACTCCTCAAAAATAGGGACCCAAGAGGTGGGTGCCTAGGATTGAAAAATATATATCTTGCTTTATTTGTGAAAGCATCTAAGCCATTTAAAGCCCATCTTTCATATTTGCTAAGTCTGAAGCTAGGGAATGATATTTTATTCATTTTTAAATATTAAATTTTATTTTTATTTTCCATTCCTTGGGATGCATTGATTTTTCTTGAGATTCCTTTGGAATGAAAGAAAATTACAACAAAATGCATTGAAATTTCATTTTAGGAAAGCAAGTGTTGATAAAATTGAATTTTATTCATTTTTGGAGCAGTTTTTCATAGTAAAAACACAGGAAGAGAGGGGAGGTCATGTATTTCCTCCAATAGGGTGATTTCTTTGATGGAATAGCATATTAGAGGGTGTTGAAAGAGGAAAAATCAACAAAAGTTGAGAAGAAAGAAGATATTGTTGTGAAATGATCTAAAATTGTAGATGCTAGAGAGAAGATTGTTGACTCCAGACTTTGATTTGCTGCTGCAAATCAGATTGCATGTGGTTTCTAGAGGGTTCTTATGGCTTGTTACAACCTTCATCCATGATTAGATTGTAATAGATTAATTTCCCATCTTTAATTCAAAGTTTTCCAGTTGCACATTGCAATCTGGGTTTAACATTTGATATTCAATTTCTCTGTGTTTTTGAATGATATTGCGAGCTTATAAATTTTATTTGTAGCAAGTTAATTTATTTTAGATAGCTCATACATTAGTGGTATCAGAGCAAGGCTGATTTTGAGTATGTGAGTAGACTATTGAAGAGAGGCAACTTACACTAGTGCCTGTGTGTTGTGGGTGTGCAACCATATTTGCTAGAGGAAGAGGAAGGGGAAGAGGAGGAGGAGGAGGAGAGAATTTTGTAAGACATGATGATTTTAGAGCTTTGAGTAGACAAGTTGAGGATCTACAAGAAGAAATAAGAAGGGGATTTGCAAGAAATAGAGACCCAAGAAGTGAAGATGATGAAGATGAAGAACAAAGAACAAAGAATGCTAGTTTAGATACTGAGCAAAGAGAAGAAATTGTAGCAGTTGCAAATGACCCACTGTTGAGAGCTTTAAAAAACATGGGGAAGAGACCAAAAATGGATGTACCTACCTTTAAGGGAAACCTAAACCCAGAATAATTAATAGACTAGTTGAATGAGATGGAGGAGTATTTTGAATTTGAAGAGATAGAGTATCCAAACAAAGTAAGATATGCAAAAACAAGGTTGAAAGGGCATGCCTCCATATGGTGGAGAGAGATTCAATTAGAAAGGGGAAGAAGAGGAAAAGAAAATATTAACAAATGGGATAAAATGGTGGAGAAACATAAAAGACAATTTATTCCTATGGATTATGAATTGGACCTACTCAAGAAAATGCAAGGTTTGAGATAGGGCAGCAAGAGTGTGAAAGAATATACAGAAGAATTCCATAGAATTCTTATTAGAACTAGACATTATAAGGTGACCAAAGAGAAGTTTGTAAGATACATAAATGGGTTGAGACCGAGAATTCAGGAAGAAATGGCACTTGTTAGAATTGTGACAATGGAGAATGCTTATCAAATAACATTAAAAATAGAGGAAAGAATGAATAGGAGGTTTGAAAATAAGGAAGGAGGAAAGGGTAAATTTAATGTGTGGTAGTATGAGGATAAAAATCAGATTGGAGACACTAAAGGTAGCAAGGAAGAAAGAGGTGAGAGTTCAAATCAGACCCGTGATCAAAGTGTTGAATATTGTGGTTGTGTTGTTGATATGTGGTTGTCATTGATGTCAACAATATTAGCACTATTGTACTGAAGGTTGTATATGTCGAGGATATTGAGAAAATTGTGAAAGAAAGAGTTGTAGGTTGTCGGTGGAACAATGAAGGTCATGAAGGTATTTTGTTCTGTACATTGAAGATCAGTTGTTGTGGACTAAAGGGTTTATTGAATTGAGAGTATCTAGTTCATCTACCATAATTTTCATAGGTCCGCATGAAGTTTTGATCGTGATATGGATAGTTGTGTTCTGACAGTGTTTTTGTGGTCTCTGTCAGTTTTCCTGATTGTTTCTAGTAATTTCTATTGTTGTGGATGCTTCTCTATTAGTTCCTAGTGTTTGTGGATGTTTCTAGATCATTCGCCATTATTGTTGTACATCCGTGTTGATTGGTGTGCTCGTGGTCAAAGATTTTTCTTGTGCATGTTTGGGTTTTCATGTTCCTAGTTGACATGATGGTGGTGACATGTTGTGGATCCTTGGACATTGAAATTAGAATGTTTGGTGTGCTCATGGATATTTTTTTGGGTTGTATCATTGTATTGGTTGATAGTGGTTAATTAACATTGAAAATTTAATTGTAATTTGGGCCAACATTGTAAATATGTTTTTTTTTTGGCTAACCAAGTGGTTGATGTAATTCCATGATGTGGATATATATGAGTGATTGGTTGAGCGAAGTTAGTGTTTGGGCGAAGTGAGAAAAGCTAGATATAGTGAAACTGTGCAAACATTGATCTATTCATTCTATTGCAGAGCAGAGTGAGAGTGAAGAGTGAAGGATTTTTTCTATGCTTAAGTAGAACTATAATTAGGCTTGTGTAGAAGTTATTTTCTCAATTCATACCCTCCATATTTTATCCTATTTTGTATTGTTGGGTAGTGATCCCTATTGTATTTGAGCAGTGAGCTCTAGGTAGTGTGCCTGAATGCATGTGCATTCCCCTTATTATTTTCATTATACTTTTAACTGGGTATAATATTGTGGACTAACATTCACCATGGTTTTTCCCTTAACAAGGTTTCCACGTAAAAAAAAAATGGTGTTCTATGTGTTTCTAACATGTTGATTACTTGTGGTTTACTATTCATTCATCAGATTTGAGATTAAAGTTAAGTAAATATTGAAAACTTTAATATTTTGTGACAATTGATTCACCCCCCTCTCAGTTGTTTTTCCTTGTTTTTCCAACAATTGGTATCAGATCCAGGTTCCTCTAAAGAATTTTAAAAGCTTGAGGTGATCCAAGATAGCATCATACAAGAAGGACAATCCTAGATTCGATGGAACAAACTACTCACTGTGGAAAGCTAGGATGGAGTGTCATTTGAGGTGTACTGGTGAACCCTACTAGAATATTACTAAGAATACATATGTTATTCCTCAAAATGGACCTTCCACTACTAATGAGATTAAAGAGGCTGAATATAATGTCAGGGCTATTGAAGCTTTGTTGAGTGCTCTAACAGATTTGGAAATGACAAATGTGATAGGTCTGAAGATAGCTCATGAGATTTGGACGAAGCTGGAAACCTTGTATGAAGGAGATGTACATGTGAAGATGGCTAAGCTACACAGTTTGAAAGGAAAGTATGAAAATTTGAAGATGGGTGAAAATGAAAATATTTCTTCTTTTATGTAGAGAGTAAATGAACTAGTGATGGGTATTAGATGTGCCAGTGGTACCCTGCAAGAGGAAGAAATTGTAGCTAAATTTCTCATATCATTGCCTTCCTCCTACAAAGTGAAGGCTCATGTTATTGAAGAGACCAGATCATTGATGAATATGACAAGAGATACATTGATTGGTAAACTTGTTGCCTTTGAGTTAAGTGAATTTGGTGAATCTATTCCGAAGACTGAATTTGCATTCAAGGCTACTATATCTAGAAGAAACAAGCAAAGATATGATCTAGAAGAGTGTTCTAGAAATTCATCCAAGTATGATGAAGAACTGAAATAGCTTGAAGATGATGAAAGAGAAGTTAAAGAATTAGAAGCACTGATTGTGAAGAAAGAAGGAAAAGGAAAAGGTAAGTATCAAGGAGTGTTTCCTATTAAATGTTTTTCTTGCAGTAAGATAGGTCATTTTGCATCAAGGTGTTCTAAAAGAGTGCCTAGGTCTAAGCCTAACAAGTCTAGATTCCAAAAGAAATGTTACTATGTTGAAGAAGGAGTGATTGATGATGAGTCTAATAAAGATAATGGAAATGAAGATGAATAGATTTTCATTGCTACCATTGAAAATAGTCTTCTGGCTACTGAATCTGCTAAAGTTGAGAAAGCTCTTGCAACCCAAATTAAAGATAAGTATGAGTGGGTTATTGATAGTGGATGCTCACATCATATGATTGGTGACAAAAGAAAATTTGTAAGTCTAGAAAAGTATGATGGCGGGGTTGTAAGATTTGGAGATAACAATGCTAGTGTGATTCGCAGTAGAGGATATATTTGTCTTGGTGGTATGCACAACACTAATGATGTTCTTTATGTTGAAGGCTTGAAGCAAAACTTGTTGAGTTTTGGAAAAGTGATGGATAAGGGTTATGATCTTCAATTCAAATATGGAACATGTAGGATACTTGGAAGCTTTGGAAAGGTAATTGCTTTAGGTAAAAAGATAGAAGGTAATATTTTTCACCTGAATACTGCTAGTGAAAGTTGTTTAATTGCTCAAGTAGATGAAAGATGGTTATGGCATAGGAGGTTGTGTCATGTGAATTTTGATAGTATTTTCAAAGTAAGAGCCACTCAAGTAGTAAGAGATCTACCTAAGCTAGTGAAGCCTGCTAACACAGTCTGCAAGGAATGTCAGATTGGAAAACAGACTAGTGTCTCTTTCCAGAGAAAATAGCATCATACAAATGGTTTGTTGGAGTTGGTGCATATTGATCTCTGTGGTCCCTCCAAAGTTATAATTCTTCATGGTGAAAGGTACTTTATGTTGCTTATTGATGATTATTCTAGGATGATATGGGTAGCTTTCATACTAGAAAAATGTGAAGCATTAGAAAAGTTCAAAAGTTTCAAAGCTATGGTAGAAAATGAGAAAGGTCTAAAAATCAAATGTTTAAGGTCAGACAGAGGTGGTGAATTCATCCCCAGGGAGTTTAATTCCTTTTGTGAAGAGCATATAATTAGAAGACAGTTATCTACCCCCTGAATCCCACAACAGAATGGAGTTGCAGAGAGAAAGAATAGAACAGTTCTGGATGCTGCTAAAACAATGATGGTAGAAGGAAATGTGCCTCACATCTATTAGATTGAAGTTGTAAGTACTATTTTGTACACTTTGAACCAGGTAAATGTCAATGGTAATTATGGTAAGACTCCTTTTGAGCTATGGTTTGGTTATAAGCCTACTATTAAGTATTTCAATATCTTTGGAAGTAAATGCTACATTAAGAGAGATGAGGATATAGGCAAGTTCGATGCAAGAAGTGGCAAAGGAATCTTTCTAGGTTACTCTACCAAAAGCAAGGCCTACCGGTGCTATAACAGAAAACTGAGAAAGATGGTTTGAGAGTGCAAATGTCAAAGTTGATGAGGACTCTGCTAGATCATCCAAATATTGTGGATACGATTTAAATGAAGACAATACAAATCAAGGGAAGAATGCTCAAAAAAATAATCAACTTCAGATTGTGCCATATGTTCTGATAAAACAACTTCAATTTTTTTTGGTAAATCAAAGTAGTCAAGAAGTAGAGACAAGTGCAAGTGCAGAAGAGAGAACAGAAGAACTAGAAGTTTGAGAGAATCCTAAAGTTCCAAGGTATGTAAAGCTAAACCATTCTGAAAATCATATCATATGAGATAAGAGTAAAGGTGTGCAAACTAGAAGGAAGATAGCAGAAGAGTATTGCCTAATTTCCAAGATTGAGCCTAAAGATGTAAATGAAGCTTACAAAGATGAACACTGGATGGAACCTATGAAGGAAGAATTGATGAAGATAGAAAATAATGATACATGGACACTTGTTCCCAGACCTAAAGATAAAAATGTGATTGGTACTAAATGGGTCTTTCAGAATAAGCTGAATGAACAAGGTGAAGTGGTCCGGAATAAAGCAAGACTGGTATGTAAAGGGTATTCACAAATGGAAGGTATTGATTTTGAAGAAACCTTTTCCCCTATAACTATAATTGAAGCTATTAGATTATTTATTGCTTATGTTGCATATAAGAACTATAAAGTCTATCAAATGAATGTGAAGTTAGCCTTTTTGAATGGACAACTAGAAGAAGAAGTTTATATTGAACAGTCGGATGGATTTCAACTCATTGATAAGGAAGACATGGTTTGTCGATTGAAGAAAACTCTATATGGACTTAAGCAAGCCCCCAGAGCCTGGTATGCTAGACTAGACAAATACTTATTGAAGCTTGGATTCAATAAAGGTACTGTTGACAGCAACTTGTAATTCAAATTGGATGATGAGAAAGATTTAATTATTGAGGTCTTTGTTGATGACATTATTTTTGGAGGAGATGATAATCTATGTATGAAGTTTTCTGATGAAATGAAGAGTGAATTTGAGATGAGTATGATTGGAGAGATGAAGTTCTTTTTGGGATTGCAAGTTACTTAGTTAGATAAGGAGATTTTCATATATCAATCCAAATATGTAAGAGAGGTGTTGAAGAAGTTTGGCATGGAAGACTCAAAGCCAGTTGGTACTCCCATGGTAACCGGATGCAAGTTAACATAGAATGATGATTCTCCTAAGGAAAATCAAACAAGATACAGGTAAATGATTGGTGGATTGCTCTATTTAACTCAGACCATACCAGACATTATGAATGTTGTATGTATGGTTGCTAGATTTCAAGTTGATCTAAAAGAATCTCATGTGACTGTTGTAAAGAGAATCTTCAAATATCTAAAAGGAACTATTGATTTTGGGCTTTGGTATCCTAAGGATGATGATCTTACTTTGAATGCATACACTAATGAGGATTGGGCAAGAGATGTAGATGACAGGAAGAGTACTAGTGGTGGTGCCTTATTCCTAGGGAAGAAGTTGGTGTCTTGGTTGAGCAAAAAGAAGAATTTCATTTCTCTATCTACTGCTGAGATAGAGTATATTGCTGCTACAAATAAATGTACCCAAGTGATGTGGATGAAATAGATGTTGAAAGATATAAGAGTAGTATATGATGAACCTATTACCATAACGTGTGAAAATTCAAGTGCAATAAACATTTCAAAGAATCTGGTGCTACACTCTAAGACTAAGCATATATCCATCAAGTTTCACTTCTTGAGGGAGAAAGTAAATGAGAAAGAAGTCAGACTGGAGTATGTGCCTACAAAAGAATAGGTTGCGGACATCTTCACTAAGCCATTGTTGAAGGATAATTTTTAGTATCTTAGAGAAATGCTAGGGGTGATTACCCCTCCTAATAAGAACTAAGAGATGCATTTACTTGCATCAATCCATGTATTTCATAGATATTTCTAATCCAGATTGATGTTTCTATGGTTGCTACTCAGAGGGAGTAGTCAGATGTGCAGATATGTGGTTTAGATCTTGTATGTGGGAAGATAATTCTTATCTTTGCTATTGTTTTCAAAGGGGGAGAAGAGTCATGTGAAAAATTGTTGCTTATCTGGTCTGAAGATTCTTGTGGGGAGAAGATCATGCAGAAGTTCATGTAGTTGTGTTGATGGTGTTTTTCACATCATGTGTTGCCATCAATTCTAAAGGGGAAGATTGTTGGATGTTGTGGTTTTTTTGCAAATATGTGGTTGTCATTGATGTCAACACTATTAGAACTGTTGTATTGAAGGCAGTATATGTTGAGGATATTGAGAAAATTGTGAAAGAAAGAGTTGCAGGTTTTCAATGGAACAATGAAGGTCATGAAGGTATTTTGTTCTATACATTGAAGATCAGCTATTGTGAACTAAAGAGTTTATTTTTGAGTGTCTAGTTCATCTACCATAATTTTTAGAGGTCTGCGTGAAGTTTTGATCATGATATGGATAGTTGTGTTCTAACAGTTTTTCTATAGTCTCTGTCAGTGTTCCTGATTGTTTTTGGTAATTTTTTTTGTGGATGCTTCTCTGTTAGTTCCCGGTGTTTGTGGATTATCTAGATCATTCTCCATCATTTTTGTATGTATGTGTTGATTGATGTGCTCGTGGTCAAATATTTTTCTTGTGCATGTTCGGGTTTTCATGTTCCTAGCCGACATAATGGTGGTGATGTGTTTTGGATCCTTGGAGATTGAAATTTCAATATTTGGTGTGCTCGTGGATATTGTTTTGGGTCACATCATTGTATTGGCCAATGGTATTTAATTTGCATTGAAAATTTAATTGTTAATTTGGGTTGACATTGTAAATATGTTTTATTTTTCTGGCTGACCAAGTGGTT
Organism: Sequoia sempervirens; assembly: GCA_007258455.2. NCBI lineage: Eukaryota > Viridiplantae > Streptophyta > Pinopsida > Cupressales > Cupressaceae > Sequoia > Sequoia sempervirens. Next base: position 416,578,325 of record VDFB02353493.1, on the reverse strand, counting down.
GATGTAATTCCATGATGTGGATATATATGAGTGATTGGTTGAGTGAAGTTAGTGTGTGGGTGAAGTGAGAAAATCCATAGATAGTGAAACTATGCAAACATTGATCTATTCATTTGATTGCAGAGTAGAGTGAGAGTGAAGAGTGAAGGAGTTTTTCTATGCTTAACTGGAATTGTAATCAGGCCTGTGTAGAAGCTATTTTCTTATTTCATACCCTTTGGATGTAATCCTATTTTGTATTGTTGGGAAGTGAGCTCTAGGCAATGTGCCTGAATGCATGTGTATTCTCCTTATTATTTTCATTATACTTTTAACAAGGTATAATATTGTGGACTAACATCAACTGTGGTTTTTCCCCTAACAGGGTTTCCACATAAAAAGAAATTGGTATTCTTTGTGTTTTTGATGTGTAGATTACTTATGGTTTACTGTTCATCCATCAGATCTAAGATTAAAGTTCAGTTTAGATTGAAAAGTTTAATATTTTGTGACAACTGATTCACCCCCCCTCTCGGTTTTTTTTCCTTGTTTTTCCAACACAAAGTTTTAGAGGAAGATAAATATTGGGTAGAGGATTTGGAAGAGGAAATTATAAATTAACTTGTTTCAAGTGTGGAGAAGAGGGGCACAAATCATATGAGTGTCCTTATGAAGAGGAAAGACCAAGAAGAAGGACTGAAAAATCAGAATAGGATAGGAAATGTGAATAGAGAAGATGCAGGATCATCACATTCTGAAGAAGCAAAAGATGGTAAAACTTTAATGGCTTGGAGAACAATGTTAAATGAAGATAATAAATCCATCCAAAGGAGAAGTTTGTTTAGAACAAGATGCAAGTATGAAGGAAATACATGTAATGTCATTATTGATAGTGGAAGCACAAACAATTTTGTGTCTAATGAAATGGTAAGAAAATTGCAGCTAGAAAAGAAGAAGCACTCAAATCAATATTAGATAGCATGGGTACAAGATGACAAGAAGCTTTTGATCAGCAAAAAATGTGAGGTAAAATTTAAGATAGGAGGCTATTATGATGAAATTTGATGTGATATTCTCCCAATGGATTCTTGCCATATTCTTCTAGGAAGAATTTGGAAATTTGACAAGAAGGCAATGCATGATGGTTATGACAACACGTACACATTGAAGAAGGATGGAGTGAAACACAAATTGAATCCATTGAACGATGAAATGGGTAAGGTTTGAAGCAATTCAAGGTCTTGTTTGGTTGATGAAATCAGAATTTTATATGGTTTGAAGCAAGAATATGTTGGCTTTGTTAACATTAACTATGATGAAGATGAGAAAGGAAATTTGTTCACTCAGATTGAAGAAGTCTCAGTTGAAATGAAGGTAGCAGCAAAGGGTAAGGTAAAATCTGATTTTGTTATTTCCTTTGATGAGAGAGAGAGTGAAGAAGTAGATAAGTTATTTGCAGTAGAAATTGCTTTTGATAAAGTTGAATTGGAAAATTTGAATTTGAAGGTTAATGAAGAGTGTTTTGAAGAGTACTTGTTTGAGAACAATGGAAATGAAAATGTCTTGATTGGTGGGCATGATTCCTTTTCATGTAATTTTGAAATTTTATCCTTTTTATGGTATTACTAATGCTGTTTTGAGTGAATGAAACCAAGTTGCATTAGTGTTATATCTTTCAAAAAGCATTGGAAAAGTGAAATTTCATGAAGAAGTAAGAAAGCACATCCATAAAGTGAATTTTCAACACAAGACTAATGTTGATTTGAAGAGAAGATACAAAGAGTTCCAAGTTGGTGATGAGGTAATGGTTAATTTGAGAAAGGAGAGGTTTTCAATGGGTAACTACAACAAGTGGAAAATGAAGAAGGTTGGATCATGCAAGGTGCTAAAAAGACATGACTCTGTTAATGCATATGAAGTTCAATTGCCTAGTGAGCTTAATATTTCCTCAATTTTTAATGTTGCTGATCTAACCATGTTCTATGAGAGTGAAAATGGTGAAAATGAAGCAAAGGGGAAGCAAGAAGAATTCTTACCAAAATCTGATCAAGAAAAGATTGAGTCAATTCTTGATAGAAGAGTAAAAAGGAGCACTAGGAAGAAGCAATACTAGTGAAGTGGTTTGGGAGACCAATGGAGGATGCAACATGGTTATGTGAGGTTAAGATTACTTGTCTTGAATATCCATTGGAGAAGTGATATGATCACTTTCAAATACTATAGGTGTATGATGTAGGAGCATCCATGGCCTTGTGCAATCTTGCATCACCAAAAAGAGGTTTGAGTTGGTTTTGTTTCATTTTGGTGTGGAATTTCATATTATTTATGAAATTCAAATTTTGTGTTTGTGGAAATGAAATTTCATTTTTATTTTCTAAATTTCAATTTGGGTTTCAAATTTTAATAATTTCACAAAATGGAGACAGTGGGAATGAGGTGTAAAAGCAGAAAAAGAAAGAAAAGCAAAAAATATAGAAAAAGCATGAAAATACAGAAAAAATAGAAAAAGTAGAACATGGTGTGGATTTTTAGGAGCCATTAAATTCATTTGTAACTCCAATTTTAAATTCTCAAAACTCCTAAAAAATAGGGACCCAAGAGGTGGGTGCCCATGATTGAAAAATTTATTTTTTGCTTTATTTGTGAAAGCATCCAAGCCATTTAAATCCCATCTTTCATATTTGCTAAGTCTAGAGCTAAAGAATGATATTTTATTCATTTTTAAATATTAAATTTGAATTTTATTTTCCATTCCTTGGGATGCATTTATTTTTCTTGAGATTCCTTTGGAATGAAAGAAAATTACAACAAAATGCATTGAAATTTCATTTCAGGAAAGCAAGTGTTGATAAAATTGAATTTTATTCATTTTTGGAGCAGTTTTTCATAGGAAAAACATAGGAAGAGAGGGGAGGTCGTGTATTACCTCAAAGATGGTGATTTATTTGATGGAATATCATATTAAAGGGTGTTGACAGAGGAAAAATCAACAAAAGTTGAGAAGAAAGAAGATATTGTTGTGAAATGATCTGAAATTGTAGGTGCCAAAGAGAAGATTGTTCACTCCAAACTTTGGTTTGCTACTGAAAATTAGATTGTATGTGGTTTCTAGAGGGTTCTTATGTATTTTTATAGCCTTCATCCATGATTGGATTGTAATAGATTGATTTTTCAGCTTTAATTCAAAGTTTTCCAATTGCACATTGCAATCTGAGTTTAGCATTTGAGATTCAATTTCTCTATGTTTTTAAATGATATTGTGAGCTTCTAAATTTTATTTGTAGAAATTTAATTAATTTAGATAGCTCATATATTAATGGGTTAGGATCTATGATATTTGGTATCAAGTTTAGGATATTGAGAGAGAGGGTGGGAGAGGGAGATAGAGAGATGTGATAGAGAGAGTAGAGAGTGAAGGAGGAAGGTGGAGAGATTGAGAGGGAGGAGGGAGAGAGAGAGAGAGAGAGAGAGAGAGAGAGAGAGGGATAGGTTAGGTAGAAATATTAGAGAGGTAAGGTGGGTACAAGGAAGGAATAGATTGAAAGGGGGAGATAGATAATATTAGAGAGAGAGAATGGTGCTCGATAGAGAGTAGAGAGGGAAGGATGGAATGAGATATAAATATGGGAGAGAGAGAGAGAGAGGAGAAAGGTGGGGATATTGAGAGAGAGGGAAGGAGGGAGAGAGAGGTAGAGATGGAGAGAGGTAGATAGAGAGACGTATATAGGGAGAGAATGATGAAATAGAGAGTAGAGAGGAAATGATAGAGTGATAGAAATATGGGGGGAGAGAGGGAAGGAGGGAGGGATAGGTAGAGATGGAGAGAAAGAGATAGAAACAAAGAGGTAAGGAGGAAGATGAGGAGATTGATAGAGAGATGGAGAGGGAGGGAGGGAGAGAGAGAGAGAGGAGGGAGGGAGGGAGAGAGAGAGAGAGAGAGAGAGGAAGGAGAGAGTGAGAGAGAAATATGGGAGGGAGAAAAATAAATAGGAAGGTGGAGAGATTGAGAGAGAGGGAAGGAGGGAGGGATAGGTAGATATGGAGAGAGTGAGATAGAAAGAAGTATATATGGAAGTTGAGATAGAGAGGGAGAAGTAGAGAGAGAATGGTGAGATAGAGAGTAGAGAGGAAAGGATAGAGTGAGAGAAAGATGGAGAGAGAGAGAGAGGAAAGGAGGAAGGGAGAGGTGGAGATGGATAGAAAAATGTAGAGAGATTAAAAAAAAGAGAGAGAAATGAAGGTTAGGATATTGAGAGAGAGGGAGAGAGGGAAGGAGTGAGGGAGAGGTAGAAAAGTAGGGAGGGAGGGAGGCAGGGAGGGGAGGGAGGTGAGATAAAGAGAGGAGGGGGAGAGAGAGAGAGAGGGAAGGAGAAAATAAGAGAGAAATATGGGAGAGAGTGAAGGAGGAATGTGGGGAGATTGATAGGGAGAGATAGGGAGGGATGGAGGGAGAGATAGAGATGGAGAGAGGGAGATAGAGAGAAGTTGTGTCACAAAAAAATGTATACTTGGACATTTTTACTATCATTTGATTCTTTCTTATGGACTTTGGCTTGATTTTTCCTAGATTTAATGTTGTAATGTAGTCAACACATTCACATTAGGTCTTGGACCCTTGTGAATCATTAGGAATTATAGGATGTCTTGTAAAAGTGTTGTGAAGTGTTGTAACCCACTTTCACACTTTTCTAAGACCATTTTCATTATAATTCACCTAAATAACCTCTTTTTATCACTTACCAAGCCTTATTTCAAAGTGTTGTAAAGAGTTGTAACAAACTCTCATGCTTTTCTAGGCTTATCATCACTAATTCAACCCTTTCTTATATTTAAATGGCCCCTTAATGCACTTTCTAGCCTTACTTAAGTGTGTTTTGGAGAATAATCCCATTAAACATCATTAAATGTACTTTAATTCCTAACACCCAATAAAATTTCCCTAGTGGGACTAAGTCGCTACCTAGGGCAACTTAGTCCCACTAGGCACAAAAATCAAAATTATTTTAATTTTCCAGTGGTATTTTATTCTCTTAACCTTGAGGTCAGCCTGTGATGTGTTATTTTCAGGAAATATTGTAAAATAAAGTATAAATAAAGGGTTTTCCTCTCATTTTCACCCCCATTAGTCTAATACATTCATCCACACATTAGCATACAATCATTCATAATTATCAAGCATTCTAAGCATTATCAAGCATCCATTGGAGCATCTACTTGCATATCTTCAGATTTCTACATCAAGGGTTTGGTAAGTTACAGCATTGCATGTTGTTCATTCATCTTTCTCTTTCTATTTCATTTCATTTTCAAGGTTTTGATTACCATATTAGGGTTTGACCAAGGAAAACCCCTATTCCCTAACCCTTAACCCTTTTTCCCCTCTTTGCATGTGTGTTTTTCAAGTCTTGTATGCATATTTTTCAAAGAGAAAGGTGTTAAAAGGTGTTTTCAATTCATCAAATTCATTCACGTCAACAAATCCCTAAGTGAAGCTTGGAGACCCTTTTCAATCTAATTTTTGTAGTTTTAGATCTGGACACCTGTCGAGAAGAGGATCGCAGATTGAGAGCTATAGATTCCTATCACGAATTTCTTGAGATTCCCAAGTAGACTAAGTCACCATCAATGGTGAATTAGTCCCACTGTAAGACCTAAAAAGTGATTTATGTGTTTCTAGATACTCATTTGGCTGAAATTTGTTCTAGCAGAATCTCCCTGAAACAGGACTATGTCGCCCAGCTTGGCATAAGTGTCTCAATCGGCTTCAATAGAAAATTCTATAGGATTCTAGAGCCTCTCTACATCACATTCCAGTTTCCAAGTTCACCTCTCCAGTCTCTTTCATTTGTGTTATTGTTTGTTCGCATTTTTAGGTTATTTTACATATCACAATGTATTTTCAAACAACTTGCATTTCTTAGGTTTATCATTAATAATTTATTTCCATTATCAATTCTTTGCATTTAGAGCATTGCATTTAGGTTTATTTCAATCATATTAACATTAATCTTTAGTGAACCCCCAAGTTTTTGCAGGATACCTTTCTCCTTTAGGTAAAAAACCCTAGAAGTGCAAGAGAGAAGTCCCTATAAAAATTTGTGGTTCATTTTGGTGAACCTACATTTAGAACATATTATTTCTAATTAAGAGTGCATTTACATCCTGGGAATAACTTGCATTAGCATTTCATTACATTGCATTGTTTCATTTGCATCCTAGGGTTTTAAAAATTGAATTAGTGAAAAGCTCATATAGCTTACATTTTTGCATTGCATTTCATTAAAAATTCAAAAAAAATCTGCATTTTCATATTATACCTACATCTGAAAACTTAAAAATCATAAAATTTCATTTAAAAATTCTAAAAAATTTCAAAAAAAACACTACTAGGACTAATCCGCCACACTGGGTGACTTAGTCCTATTGCACATTTTGCACTGTAATTTCTATCATTTTCAGATCATTGTCTGCCTTTCTATTTTGTGTTATTGCATTCCATTATAGTTTCCAGATTTGTTGTTTTATTCCATTTCTTGCATTTAGTTTGCTTTCATACATTTGCATCATGGTTGTGTGTTTTAATAAGTTTTGGATGTCATTAAAATCTTTAGTTGAAATGTCAAGCTATTCCTTTAGAACTGATCCTAATGACATTGAGCTTCCTCATGCTCCTTCAACTCCTCATGAATGTCCTCCTCGTGATGTTGACATCATTGGAGAAGATGATGATAGCATGAATAAGTTCCTAAATAAATGTCTTGACAACCTCGAAGCTAATACATCCTTTTATCCATCAATGAAATAGCAAGACCTTCCTACAGTCTCACCTCTTGATATGTTTGGTTACTTACATCCTAAAACAAATGAAGGACCTAAGTTCCCCCATCTGGTGAACCTAATTCTTCTAAACAAGCAACCCCTCAACCATTCTATGATAAAAAAGTCACTAATACTTCGATCAACCTTGAAGAAACCTATGGCAAAGGTTTTACCATTTTAAGCAAACAAGGATGTGACACAACAACTAAACATGAAATTCATCAACTTTTAGAACAAAATCCAAAAGATGAAAAAACAACAGGGTTAGGATATCAATATCCTCCTCATAATAGCAAGCCTCCTAGAGAATATTGGAGACTTCATGATGATCGTACGGTGATCTTTGATTCCCCTCCCGATTTGAATGTCCTCCTTCCTCGTGAACAACCCTTACATGATAACAATGAAAAGGATGATAGGATCACTTTAGGTCCTCCTCCTCCTCCTTCAATTTGAGAAAAGGGTGAATCTAGGAAATGCAAGAGGCCTTTCAAGTTACAAAAACTAAAGTTTCCTCTCCGTCCACCACTTGAATGTGAAAGGAAATTTCAAATCCTTTTAAACAAAGCAATCATACTATTACCACCTATGAATAGGTTAGTGATATATCCTAAAGATGCTAATGTTCCACATTGTGCATATCATCATGTTCTTGGACATCAAAGTGATGAGTGTCGCCAATTGAAAGAAATACTAAGTATCATTTTTATGGTGATAATTGTTATCCAATAATTCCATAAACCACCATTGAACACCTTATCATGTAATAGTTGAAGAAAATTTCCTTCTCACTATTACATGACCTTTCCCATCACCTACCTCAACTCATTCTTGTCTTGCACTCAGTGGGGGTTAGAAGTTTCTAGCCTTGTCCTAGTAATGTATTTTTCGTTGTCCCCTAGCTACGTTATTCACCTTTGGCTTATACCAACTGAGATTGGGAGGTGGATGACTTTCTTGATGGTTGACTTGCATTTCCCTTACTAGTCTTTTGTACATTTTCTTTTTCTTTTCTTTTTCTTATGTATGTGTGTAATGTGTTCCCCCATAATGTGTTGTTTTGTGTTCCCCTATTTGTACCTTCATTCTTCTATAATTCATACATTTCTTTTTCCTTTTTTCTTCTTCTTGTGTTTTCTTTTTGAGGATGATGGAAGGCATTGAGACATTCATGTCTCTTTCATGTTGACCCAAAAGGCCCATTTTCTTTTTCTTTTGTCTTTTCTTGTGTTTTTCCTTTTGGGATTGATGCAAGGCATCGAGACCAAAATGTCTCTCTCATGTTGACCCAAAATATTTTCCTTTTTCTTTCACCTTTTCATTTTCTTTTGGCTTGTGTTTTCCTTTTGGGGACGATGCAAAGCATTGAAACACCCTATGTCTCTTCCATGTTGACCCAAATGGATCTTTATTTTTCTTTGTTTTTGCTCTCTTTGTGTCATTCTTCCAGTTCTATGTATTTGGGAAATGATGACAGTTCTGAGCTCTCTAATAAACATCATTGTAAAGAACATACTGACCCCAAATCCATAAACCCCTTATGTGTTTGGTGTTTTCATTTTGGGGGAAACCCCTTCCCTTTCTTTTTCCTTTTCTTTGCATGACCTAGCCTTACTCGGAAACATATGACTTGGCATAGGGATTTCCAAGTTGGCTCTCATGTCTTCTTTTTTATTTGCATTTTTCATTTGCTAATTTAAAGTAATTGTTCATAGAACTGTGTGTAGCAATTCCTTTAAAGTGGGGGCATACATTGGCATTATCATTTTGCATTTTTCTTTTTCTTCATTCCTAGTGCAGCCTTGTTACTTCACATGATGCATTTGTCACTTTGTGGATGACATTGGGCATGATTTCCTTCATGAGCATTATCTATCTTAGCATATTATGTTCCTCTTAGTGGCTTGATGTGACACACTGCATCCTCTAAGTTGTGAATTTTCTATTCTTTGATTGGTCCTCTCTTGGAGACATTAGACACAATGTTCCCTAAGCTAAATACCTCACATGAACTAAGCAAGACTCCGTTGAACATCCTTTTGCATGTTGAATTTTGCATTTTCTATATGGCTACCTTGCATAACACAACTTGCATTCCTATGGTGTCATCGCGTTTGTTCATGAGCTCCAAGCATAGGAATTTTTTCTTGTCTTGTGAAGCTCAAAATGTCATTTTATTTTGTGGCACCTTATTAAAGTTATCAGGAGGTATTACTTTGGTATGGTTGAGTAGGAAGCCCATTTCGAGGCATGACTTTCCCCATAGCCACTTGTGTGTTTGAGTGCATACCAGCCATGAGTATATGTTTCTCACCTTTTAGGCCTTCTTACCTAGCAGATAGCCATGAGTTCCATCACCTCAAAGTGAGTATACATTTTATTTTTCCATACAAACAACCCAGGTCTGATCCACAACAAGATGGAAAAATGATCAAAGCTTGATCTGACTCTATTTCTCTTTTTCTCTCCTTCATTCTTTTTTCATCACTTTCGCATGTGTTCCTTTGTGTTTATGTTTGGTTCGCCATGGGATCTTCATCCTGGGGGCTTGATCATCCCTCTTGATTTTTATTGTCTCATCTTACCAGCATGGGTGCATTTGGATCCCTCTTGATATGCATGTTAGGCTACTTTAGTGTGAATTTGAAGCAAGTTCATCCTCTCACTAAAGTGGGGGCTAAATGTGTCACAAAAAATGTATACTTGGACATTTTTATGCTCATTTTAGTCTTTCTTGTGGACTTTGGCTTGATTTTTTCTAGATTTAATGTTGTAATGTGGTCAACACATTCACATTAGGTCTTGTACCCTTGTGAATCATTAGGAACTCTAGGATGTCTTGTAAAAGTGTTGTGAAGTTTTGTAACCCACTTTCATACTTTTCTAGGACTCTTTCATTATAATTGACCTAAATAACCTCTTTTTATCACTTTCCAAGCCTTATTTCAAAGTGTTGTAAAGAGTTGTAACAAAATCTCATGCTTTTCTAGGCTTATCATTACTAATTCAACCCTTTCTTATGTTTAAATGACCCCTTAATACACTTTTCGACCTTACTTAAGTGTCTTTTAGAGAAAATCTCATTAAACATCATTAAATGCACTTTAATTCCCGAAACCTAGTAAAATTTCCTTAGTGGGACTAAGTTGCCACCTAGGGCGACTTAGTCCCACTAGCCACAAAAATCAAAGTTATTTTAATTTTCTAGCGGGATTTTATTCTCTTAACCTTGAGGTCGGCCAATGATGTGTTATTTTTAGGAAATATTGTAAAATCAAGTATAAATAAAGGGTTTTTCTCTCATTTTTACCCCCATTAGTCTAATACATTCATCCACACATTAGCATACAATCATTCATAATTATCAAGCATTCTAAGCATTATCAAGCATCCATTGGAGTATCTACTTGCATATCTTTAGATTTCTACATCAAGGGTTTGGTGAGTTGTAGCATTGCATGTTTTTGATTTATCATTATCTTTCTATTTCATTTCATTTTCAATGGTTTGATTACTAAATTGGGGTTTGACCAAGGCAAACTCCTATTCCCTAACCCTTAACCCTTTTTCCCCTCTTTGCATGTGTGTTTTGCAGGTCTTGTATGCAGATTTTTCAAAGAGAAAGGTGTTAAAAGGTGTTGTCAATTCATCAAAGTCATTCAAGTCAACAAAGCCTTAAGTGAACCTTGGAGACCCTTTTCAGCCCAATTTTTGTAGTTTTAGATCTAGACACATTTTGAGAAGAGGAGTGTAGACTGAGAGCTATAGGTTCCTACCCCAAATTTTCCAAGATTCCTAGGTGGACTAAGTCACCATCAGTGGTGAACTAGTACCACTGTCAGGCCTAAAAAGTGATTTTTGCATTTTTGGATACCCATTTGGCTAAAACTTGTTTCGGTAGAATCTCTCTAAAATAGGACTAAGTTGCCCAGCTTGGCGTAAGTGTCCCATTTGTCTTGAACAACAAATTTTGAAGGATTCCAGAGCCTCTCTACATTACATTCTAGTTTCCAGGTGCACTTCTCTAGTCTCTTTCATTTCTATTATTGTTTGTTGGCATTCTTAGGTCATTTTGCATATCACAATGTGTTTTCAAACAACTTGCATTTCTTAGGTTTAGCATTAATAATTTATCTCCATTATTAGTTCTTTGCATTTAGACCATTGCATTAGGCATATTTCAATCATATTAACATTATAATTGAGTGAACCCCCAAGTTTTTGTGGGATACTTTTCTCCTTTTAGGTGAAAAACCCTAGAAGTGCAAGAGAGAAGCCCCTACAAAAATTTGTGGTTCTAAAGTATATAGGGAAGGATATATAGAGAGGGAGAAGTAGAGAGAGAGAGTGGTGAGATAGAGAGTAGAGAGTAAAGGAGATAGCGAGAGAAAGATGGAGAGAGAAAGTGAGGAGGAAGGTTAGGGGATTGAGAGAGAGGGAGAGAGAGGGAAGGAGGGAGGGAGATGTAGATATTGATAGAAAGAGATAGAGATAAGTATATATAGGGAAGGAGAGATAGAGAAGGGAGAGGAGGGAGGGAGAAGTAGAGAGATATATAGAAAGAGAGGGATAGGTAGGGAGAGAGAGAGGTGATATAAAGAGAGGTGATATAGAGAGAGGAGGGAGGGAAGTGAGATAGAAAGCATGAGAGAGGGAAAGAGGGGGGAAGGAGGAAGGTGGAGAGATTGAGAGAGAGGAGGGAGAGAGAGAGAGAGAGAGAGGAAAAGAGGGATAGGTTAGATAGAGAGAAGTATAGAGGGAAGGTGGGTGGGAGGAGAGAGGGATAGAGAGAGAGAGAGAAGTATATAGGGAATGAGAGATAGAGGAGAAGTGGAGAGAGGGAGAGAGAGAGAGGAGAGAGAGAGAGAGAGAGATAGAATGGTGAGATAGAGAGTAGAGAGGGAAGGAGAGAGTGAGAGATAAATATGGGGGAGGGAGACAGTGTGTGAGAGATAGAAACACAAAGGGAAGGAGGAAGGTTGGGAGATTGAGAGAGAGAGAGAGTGAGGGAGGGAGAGAGAGAGAGAAGTAAATAGGGAAGGAAAGATAGAGAGGCGAGAGGAGGAAGGGATAAGTAGAGAGAGAGAGAGAGAGGTAGGGAGGGAGGGAGAGAGAGGTGAGATAGAGAGTGACGAGGAAGGGAGAGATAGAAAGAAGTGGAGATGGAAGGAGGGAGGTACAAAGGGGGAGAGAAGTGTGATAGAGAGAATGAGAGAGGGGGGAAGGAGGAAGGTGGAGAGATTGAGAGAGAGAGGAGGGAGGGTGAGAGATAGGTAGAGATGGATAGGTTAGATAGAGAGAATTAGAGAGGGAAGGTGGGTAGTATGAAGGAAGAGAGAAATGGGGGGAAGGAGGAAAGTGGAGAGATTGAGAGAGAGAGAGAAGAGGGGGGGAGAAAGAGGTAGAGAGAAATAGGTTAGATAGAGTGAAGTAGAGAGGAAAGGTGTGTGGGAGGAAAGAAGAGAGAGAGGGGGAGATAGAGAAAAATAGAGAGGCAAGGAGGAAAGGAGGGAGGGATGGAGGGAGAGAGAGGTAAGATAAATAGAAGTATAGAGGGAAGGAAAGAGTGTGAGAGAGAGGTCTAGAGCGTGAAGGATAAACAATGAGTGAGATAGAGAGAGAGAAAGATGATACAACTTGTTGATCACTGAAATTTGACCTCCTGATTATTGAAATTTGACATGTTGAGTACTGAAATTTGGTGATCTAAAAAATTATAAGATCTTTCGAAAACTAGAAATTGAATTATAATTCCTAGAGATCTAAAAGCATTCTCAAACATCCTAAAACTATATAAATGAAATATAACTTAAAATATAAGAAAGTAAATATCCATATGTAAATATCATCTTATATTTCATGTATATAGTTTCCCTGAAAGACAACAAGAAGAAAGAGAAAAAAATAAGAAAATAATTTCAATGCAAACCAAAACATGAGCGTGTTATAACGTGCTTGCATTTTGTCAATGCATTCAAAAAATGTGTGTTTTTTGAAATTCAAACCATAATGTTAGTGTGTTATAACATGCTCATATTTTGGCTTGGTAATGACCAAGCCTAGGCTTAGTCACTACCAACCCATAATGCGAGCGCATTTTATTATATAGCTCACATTTTTGCTATTTCAGGATGAAAAAGTGAAGTGGCCACTTTTTGGCCTCTCATCTTTTTGCACCCACCCTCTATCTCAATAAAATAACTAAAACTATTTTATTATTCCAACATTGAATGCATCCTTATAAAATATCTCATTTAAGAGTAGTGTAAAGGTGATAAAAAAAAAAAATCAGTAATTTACACCTAGTGTGATCAAATTGGATATTCTAGCACATTCAAGTGGGTAGTTGAATGCTATAGAAGGATTCAATTTATTCCATAGACCTCTAGATCCTTCCATCTCTAGATCCTTCTAGGCCACAATGCACTAAGGAAATCTATCAAGAGCCCTAAGAGAAAAAGTTGCCAAATTTTTTCCTGCCTATTCTTAATTTTTGTATTTATTGTTGTAACGAGGATAGCACCCTTAGCTAAGTGTGAAACTCATCTATTTTGTGAAACATGGGATCATCTTCAAGCTATGGGCATCTTCCTATGATGAATATGAACCTTTAGAGCGGGTTGGTTCCCTTGATGAACCTCCTAAAAGCTTGCTAGTTTGATAGGAAAAATGATAGAAAAATGAAATTTAATAATTTTCCTATTTTAATGTCATTTTTTAAAATCAAATATAATTGAGAATTAATATCAAATATTTATTTAGCAACATCAAAGGCCCCAAAATAGGTCTGGTCTAGGGTGCCCACACCCTTAACCAGCCTATTTTGGCTCAAATTTAAATATTTTATTCTCAACATTTTTATTTTTACAAGTTTATATTTATTTTTCAATTTTTAATAATTAATTTTGTGGGAAACAAATAAATGCATATAAATACATGTTTTTTTCACCCTTTAAACATCTAGCAATTGAAATTCAAAAATTGAGCATCCTAAAAGCAGTCAAGAGAAAAATAAGAAGAATTACTACAACATTATTTCAGTTGAGCTTCATGTTAGCAATGCATCAAGTTTATGACTAAGATTCTTCATGTTTTATTTTCATTTGTTTTGAGTACTAATATTTACAGTGTAAGGAAGCTAAGGTAGCAAAAAAACATCCTACACTAATCTTGAGAGGACGATAATGCACAACTTTATAGATCTTTACAATAATTATAGAAACTCAAATAGAAATAAACATAAATATCATGCATACCACAACAGGGTGATTTACATGGGGAAAACCCTTTAAATAGAAAAACCCCACACTCCAAAATCTACCAAATATATTATTCTAAAATCACAAAGATTACAATATATTTGTAGAGAAAGCTTCTCACGGGAGTATCACCAACTAGAGATCTAGAGGCAACACGACCGTTATCAAACTCTTAGAATACATTACAATACACAATTGTAATACAACACCCTCATAAAATAGAGTTTCCTTCTAGGGAAATTCAATCCAAAAAAATATTGATCTTCAAATATGAGACCTAATGATGAATGGTCCATATTTACAATAATAAACTATGAATACAATTTGGCTATTAGGAGGGCTACCTCGAAGCCTCTGTCGGGGCATGTGGCCCTTGGACCCCCTAGGGGGATGATCCACATAGACCCCTTGCAATGGGTACCCCTCGATCCCCCTTATACTTACCTATCAACAATACCTTATGTAATTGTAAGTTTGAGACGCATTTTCCTAACAAATATCCCACTTGTTGAACACCTTGCAAGAGCAATGAGAGGGAGTAAAAGCATCATCTATTAATTGATAGGGGACGAAAGGCCCATAGACTCTGAACACCATCTAAACTTCTCTTTTCTCACAAGCTTAGTTAAAGAACTAGAAACATTCATCAAAGTCTCTACCTTAACCAGCTTCACCTTTCCATCTTCAATCATATCTCTAAAAAAATGTGCTTGGTCCTAGCATGAAATATCGGGTTCTTAGCTACACATATCACACTCTAACTATCACAATAAATTGTCACTACACCTTGTTGTATTCTAATATCTAAACATAGTCTCTTAATCCAAATGGCTTCTTTATTGTTGATGTGAAATACCAGTATGGGCCGAATTACGCTTGATCCATGAAGAATTGAAGCATAACAGAGCCACCAATACTCAAATCTCAACAAGATCAATCAATCAAAATTGAAAGTAAACATTTTATCAAAAAACCTAACATGCTAAATTTATGAAAGCTTTAGATAAAACATCTACTCTAATCTATTAAAACTTTATCTTGTTGTGGAATTGGCATCGCATTGATGTGGATCGATGACCCTTTCCCAATCCCGTGATAGTGAGCTTATTTTAGTTGATTCTATGAAAGAGAATCTATGAAACCATGATGTTTGATGTATGAAAAAACTAAATTATGAACAAAATGAACATGATGCAAGCTAAGTTACCATGATTTTATGTTATTAATGATCTAATTATGCTATTGCTAAGCTAATCTAAGCTAAAAATGAGCTAAAAGATGAAAACCCTAATTTATTTACAGACTAAGATGGATGAATGGAAGCCCTTAATGGAAGCTTTTAGCTATTATGCAATGAAAATGAACTAAACCAAGTTAAATAGTATGCAAAAGATGAGCAAGTATGTGAGTGAATTCAACAGCATAAGTTTGCAATAAAAGATGGATCCATTTGTCTCCAAATAGTGATTTATTTATAGGAGAGCAAATGAGGAACGGATGGTTGAGATCAAAAAGCTTAATCAATGGTTCAAGATGAAGGGGATGAAAGGCATAGATCATGGATTCTCATCAACAGATGAGAATGCATGATGAAAGTTAATCAAAGGCTCACACTTGCCTCAAAAAAACACACTTTTGACCTGCTCACACAGGTCAAAGGTAACTTGTTTAGGAGGTTGAAGGGTTAACTTTCTTTTGAAGCTAGGTTTGTTGATTAGAGGAGAGGGAATATTCCTTAGAATATTCCTTTAGGGTGAGGAAAAAAGGTTAATTTACAAATTAAAACAAAGTTTTAATTGTGCAAAAAGGGATAAAGAATATTCCATGGGAATATTCCATTTGATTAGAGGAATAATTAGTTTAATTGCCAATTAAACAAGGTTTAATTTATGCAATTAGGGGATTAGAAGACTTAAAAGATATTTATTAAATTAGATGATTTAATAAATAGGGGGGAAATGATATTTAATTAAATAACTTAGGGTTATTAATATTAAATAAGATGACTTAGAAGATTAAATTAAATATTTTGATGTATTTAATTTAATTAGATGAAGTGTTAGTATGAAAAGAGATGAATTAACCTGATTTAATTAATTAGGCTAAATAGACGAAAATTATGAAATTAATTAATTAGCTAGGCCAATTAAATCAATTAAGAAAAAAGAGGATGGATAAAGAGGAAATGATAATAAATTTGTTTCGAGTATATGACATCGATCAGAACATTTTTTAGTGTCTACATTTACAAGCATGAGTAGTTGTCATATACTCAGCTTCAATAGTCAATAAAGTGACCTTAGCTTGTCACTTACTCATCCAGCTAATTACATCACCAAATAAAGTAAACACAAGCATCGATGGATCATATGCTATCAACATCACTTTCACAATCTAAATCCACATAACCATGAATATCAAGGGAAATCTCGCCTTCATTCAAATTAATATTAAAACACAAGGAATATTCTGAGGTAGCGTGCAAATATCTAAAGACTCTTTTAACTGCATCCCAATGAACTCTATCAAGATTAGACATATATCTGGAAAGAACTCCCACTTCTTGGAATGTCTAACTTCTAGTACAAACTATAGCATACATCAAACTTTGAACTACACTTTGGTAAGGTACTTTACTTATTTATTTCATTTCTGATGGGGATGTTAGACAATCTGAAATTGATAGCTTTGTTCTAACTAAAAAAGGAACACACAATGGTCTATAATCTTGCATATCAAACCTCAGTAAAATTGAATAGACATACTTATTTTGGCCAAGCCATAGATTTTTGTTCACTCTATCTCTTCTAATTTTCATCCCAAGCATGTCTGTAGCTACACCAAGCTCTTTCATTTCAAATTTAGCAGCAGGTTGAGATTTTAGTTTTGAAACCATACCTTTCCCTTTACCAATAAATAACATATCATCAATATATAATGCAATAAATAGGAATGATCACCATCGGTTTTATAATAAACACAATGATTTTATTTAGAATGCTCAAATCCCAAACTCAACACATATATATCAAATTTCTAGTACCACATCCTAGGACTCTATTTGAGGACATACAAAGAATTCTTCAATTTGTAAACCAATTTACTTTTACTTTTCACCACATAGTGCTTTGGTTGTTTCATATAAATATCCTCCTCCAAGTTACCATGAAGGAAATAAATTTTCACATCCATTTGCTCAACCTCTAGAAATCATAAGCAACAGTAATAGAAAGCAAAAATCTAATGAATGTCATTTTTGTAACAAGAGAAGATATCTCACCATAATCAACACCCTCGGCTTGAGAGTAACCTTTTGCAACCAACCTTGCTTTGTACTTCTCAATACCTCCATCTAAACCAATCTTTTTCATGAACACCCATTTGCAACCAACATTCTTTTGTCCTTTAGGCAATGGTACAAGATCCCATGTATCATTCTTTTTCAAAGCTGCCATTTCTTCATCCATAGCAATCTTTCAAGATTCTGCATAATTCATACCTAATACCTCTTCTACCATCTAGTTTCATCCATGTTAGTGTTCAAAACAAAAAAATGTCTCCAATCATCAAGTGAATACCTCTCAGGTGGTTTTCTATGCCTTATAGACCTACGAACAAGTTGAGTTGGAGGTTATGTGTCTTCTTCTAAATATTTAGAGCTAGATGAGCTCTCCTCAACTTCTTGTCTATTCATGGGCCTCGATTTAACTTTCTTAGGTGTAGAAGGAATTTGAATCACATCTTCCTATTTACTTTTTTCTAGTTGCAATGTAACAAAAGAAGGCTTAGTTTCTCTAAAAATAACACTTCTACTATATATTACCTTATGTGAAATACTTGATCCCAAAGCTTGTATCCTTTCACACTTACATCTACAAGACCAAACACATTAGAATGAATAATATCCAATATACCACAATACTTATGAGAACTTGAGTAAAAATGGATATTATTTTTTTTCCATAAATGCAATGCTCATAGAAATCAAATTCAAGATTACAATCCGATAACCCTTCAACAATGTTTTTATTTTTCAAGGTCTTTAGACCCTTTTCTCCAATATACCTAAGTCTAGTAATATTGCACTCAACAATGCATGCATCAAGCTTATACAATGTGTCATATCTAACACCTCTAGCAATCGCCATAGTACCTTTGACCATCTTGCATCTTGCATCAGAAAATACATATTGCACTCCTACATCTATTAGTTTTCTCACATATAACAGATTTCATGCTAATCCAGGGATATGAAACACACCATTAATCCTTTTTATTCTACCATCAGGAAACCTGATTCTAACTTTACCACAGCCAACAATATTTAAATGAGAATCATCACCCAAGTACACCTTACCTCCATCAAATTCTTCATATTCAAAAAAAAAATCTCTATTAAAGTTCATATGGAAAGATGCACCTGAGTCAATTAACCATGCATCATTACCTACATGAGTTTCCAAAGTTGCAATGAATGCATCACCATCTTCCTTCTCAAACTCAAAATCAGAATTAAATCTCTTATTTTTATTCTTCTTTTCTTCTTTTCAGTTCTTACAAATATGTCCAAGCTTACCACATTTCCAACAAATAACTTCAGACTTTCCAGGAGATTTGGATCTCCCCTTGGACTTGGATTTATCATGCTTCTCATTCTTCTTTCCTTTTTCCTTAGGTAGATTCCACAAACATTTAGGGCATCCTTGGAATTGATGGATACCTTCCTCCTCATCTCTTCAGAAAGAAAAGAACCGACCACATCTCTTTAGAAAGCACATAACCAACCACATCTTTAGTCTTCAATATAATAGAATCCCATGAATTAGACAAAGAACAAAGCAAGATCTGGCATATCTCCTCCTCCTCCATTTAGACACCAATTGATGCCAATTGAGCCACCAACATATTGAATGTGTCCAAGTGGTTTGTATTTTATCCACCCTCTTCCATTCTCAAGGAATATAATTTCTTCCTCAAGAAAATCTTGTTCACCAAAGATTTGGGTTGATACATCTCACCAATTTTCTCCCATATTTTTTGTGCAAAGGTCTCTTCATGGATATTGATTAAAATAGATTTTTTTGAGCACAATATGGTTAGACCCTTTGTTTTATGGTCCATGACATCATATTGAGCAACTGATGTGAGAGTTCCAAGGCTTGCTTGCACAATCTGCTAAAAGACCTTTTCACTGTCTTCTTTGTGGAACCTAATACCAATAGGTTCTTGTCAGGCTTGGATGATTAACCAAGTCCTGTTCCAACTCCTCTCCAAGAGTTTTCCACTTGTGCTTCACCTTGGAAGACTAACACCTCTTTGAAACTGGTAAACTATCTCTTCCACTTAGAAGACTCTAAGTGCCAACATCACACAACACCTTGAACTACTTGCAGGGGTATCAGAGATACTGAAAACATGCCATACACATCCAATTGGATTCATCTTGGATGGTCTCCTATCTTCTTTCTTACCGATTCCAAGATTTTTTCTTAATGAGGCCTAATTCCTTGTAGCCCTTGACAGTGACCTTTTTGTCATTCTTGACCAAACTTCCCAAACAACCTAGAAAAAAAATTTCACATTCAGATACCCTTTTGGATCCTCTAAAATATTTACAAAGTTTCAAACCCCTGAATCCTCCATACACTAGTTTCCTAGAATCTAGGTTAAATAGGCCTAATTACTAGGGGTTCACTGATTTCTTGCTTATCAACTAAACAAATGGATTGACTGGACCTCAATCCTTCTAGCATACTAAAATATGACCCTACCCCACCTAGAACTGTACTTGTTCTGTACGGTACCTCTTTCCCCTGCCTGTTCTCTTCAATATTTCACTATCAAACCTCTAACCGGACCCTTCTAAGCTCGCCTAGGGTTTGATTTTAAAAATGCATGCTCAAATTTTCAAGACTCCTACCACTAAATATATACAGAGAATTGGCTCCCCTAACAAATCCATCCAATCTCAGGAAGTTCCCATGGCTAGATTTCATGGGGGAGCCATAAAAAGACTGATTGTTTAGTACAAGACAATAAAGACCCTAAACTCTAACTTATTTACACAAAACACTTAAACTAAATCAAATGAAGTTACTTACAAAAGGATAAATACTCAAATCTACTCTATAAACACAAATTTCACACTAAATCAAAGCATATATCTCATTTGGTATCACTGTCACTTGAAAACACACGGAATTTTCAGAAAATGCAGAGTTCTTCTATTCAAAAGCATAACCATCAACTTAATTACAATCTACCATCCTTATAACTTGAGCCTCTTGCATCATAGATGCCTTTTTCCATGTTTTTAGGGATGTTGGTCGATCCCACACTCCCATCTTCTAGGGGATCCAAGGTAACCGAGTTGCATGCAACATGACAAATGTTGTCATGACAACTTAACAACTTTTTGCAACTTCCCATTATGCCCTTTTCCTATCTCCTAGGACCTCTAACTCCTGTATTTCGAGCAACCAACTCCCTTAACTGCATCATGGCATCTTCTTAATGACATTGATGTGTTTAGAACACATTCAAGACTCAAAATTCCCACTTAAGCTAAAAAAAGCAAAACTAGCAATAACGACTAATCATTGGTGAATCTTAGTCCTAATGACTAATTCACCTAACCACAACAATGACCTTCTAAGGTCCAAAACAAATACACAACCATCTAACTTGGCTAAGGTCAGATACAAGCCAAAATGAAAATTGACAAGATGGAGGTTAGCCTAGGTGCTCCTGCACCATCATCCCCAAAACAAAAGAGTTCAATCCACCCTTGGATTGAGTAAGTTGAGATCAATGCCCAACTTCTTGAACTCTGACTCTTTGATCCACACTACATCAGCATCAGGTTGACCATGTCTTTTAATCAGATGTTCCTTATATTCTTTGGTTCTAGTCTTCTTATAGACCCTGGTATCCAGTATACTATCAGCTTGTTTGACTGTAGCAGAAGGCAGTTTGAGCTCCTCCACATCTTGGATGACTTCATTGAGGTTCTGATCCATGTCTGGTGGTGGTCCTTTGTAATGGACTAGGTCTGCAATGTTAAAAATAGGGGACAGTCCACTGTCTTCCAGTAGCTCCACTTTAAATGCATTGTTGCCATACTTGGCCAAGATAGGACAGGGACCTATCCTCTTCATCTGCAACTTGTGAGGAACTCTTTTTGGTAACCTGGACTTTTTTAGATGCACCATCACCAAGTCTCCAACATTGAACTGAACTTCTCTTCTATGCTTATCCACCTTGGTCTTATGCTTCATGGTGTTTTTTGCCAATGTCTTCCTGACTGTATCATGAATCTCCTGCATTGCATAAGCAAAATCACCAGCATATCCACTTCCCTTGACTCCATCCTTTAAGTCTCTTAGCTCATAGACTCCTCTAGGATGTAATCCATAGACAATTTCAAAGGGACTCTTCCTTGTTGATCTGTTCATAGTGTCATTATAGGCATATTTAGCTTGTCCAATCAACTGATCCCATTGTTGACCATACTCCTTGGTCAAGCACCTTAATAGATTTCCAAGACTTCTATTAACAACTTCGGTCTGACCATTAGTTTGGGGATGGTATGCAGATCCAAAAGATAAATTAGTTCCCAATCTCTACCAAAGAGTCTTCCAAAAATGACTCATAAACTTGGTGTCTCTGTCTGACACAATGCTCATAGGTAACCCATGTATCCTTACTATTTCTTTGAAGAAAAGAGAGGCTATTTGACTAGCATCATTGGTTGTTTTACATGGCACAAAGTGAGCCATTTTTTTGAATCTATCCACAACTACATAAACATTGTCCATGCCTTGTCTTGTCTTGGGTAACCCAACTACAAAATCCATACTCAATCATTCCCATGGCCCAGTAGGAATGGGCAGTGGTTGGTATAGGCCTGCATTTGAAGAAGTACCTTTGGCCTTTTGACATACTATACAACTTTCCACATACCTCCTAACATCTAGGTTCATCCTTGGCCAATAATAGAACCTTTGAACAAGTTCTTGAGTCTTTGTGATCCAAAAGTGACCACTTAATGCACCATTATGCTTTTCTTGTATCAAATTCTCTCTAATAGAGCCTCTAGGGACACATAACTGATTTCCTTTAAACAAAAGATCACTTTGCAAAGTATATTCAGCATATTTACTATGGAAATGATTCTTGTATTCAGCACATACCTTATAAATTTCTGCAAAATCTTCATCATCTGCATATAGATCATTGAAATGATCTATTCCCATGCTCTTCAACTGAATTTCTTGTATGGTAAGAACTCTTCTACTCAAGGCATTTTCCACCTTGTTGAGAACTCCTTTCTTGTGCTTGATATTGAAAGTGTAAGCTTGCAGGTATTCCACCCATTTCATGTGTTTGTGACTCAATTTCTCTTGTGAATTCAGGAAACTAAGTGCTTGGTTGTTTGAATACACTATGAATTCCTTGGGAAGCAAGTAGTGCCTCCATTTCCTTAAAGCTTGGACCAATGCATACATCTCAAGGTCATAAGAATAATACTTCTTCTTGGCTTCACTTAACTTTTTTGAATGAAAAGCCACCGGTCTGCCCTCTTGACTGAGAACAGCTCCAATAGCCACATTGCTTGCATCACACTCAATGGTGAAATAGCTTCTCAAAGCTTGGTAACACCAAAATAGGTTGGGTAGCTATCTTTTCTTTTAACAACTCAAAACTTTTGTTAGCTTGCTCATTCCATACAAACTTAGTCTTCATCCCTCCTTTAATGGTATCCAACATAGGAGCACAAATAGCACTAAATTGTCTTCTAAACTTCCTATAGTATTGAGTAAGGCCATGAAAACTTCTTACCTCTGTTGTTGTCTTTGGAGTAGGCCAATTGAGGATGGCTTCCACTTTGTTGCTGTCCATTTTTAAGTTGCCATGTGATAGCACAAATCCAAGGTACGCCAACTCTGTTTTGATGAATTCACACTTTTCTAAATTGATCATCAATTTCTCCTCCTGCAGCTTCTTAAAAATCAACTCTATCTATTTGAGGTGCTCTTCTCTTGTTTTTATATAGATCAGTATATCATCAAAATACACCACTACAAATTTACCAATGTAGTCCTTGAGGATTTCATTCATGAGTCTCATGAATGTGGAGGGGGCATTAGACAGTCCAAATGGCATAACCAGCCACTCATATAAACCCTCATTGGTTTTGAAAGTTGTTTTCCACTCATCTCCCTCATGTATTATGATTTGGTGATAACCACTCTTTAAGTCTATCTTGGTATAATACCTGGCTTCACCTAGACAATCCATGAGGTCTTCAATCCTAGGGATAGGAAATCTATAGCTAATAGTTATCTTATTTATGGCCCTTGAATCAGTACAAAGCCTCCATTCTCCTCCCTTTTTAGGTGCTAAGATAGTGGGTACTGCACATGGATTGATGCTTTTCCTAATGAGACCTTGGTCTAGGAGTTCTTGCACTTGTCTAGCTATCTCCTCATTTTGTTGAGGGGTCATCTTATAAGCTGCCTTATTCGGTAGGGTAGCCCCTAGTATCAAGTCTATCCTATGACTTATGGCTCTTTTAGGGGGTAATGTTGTTGGTTGTCCACTGCTCACAATACCTCCATAGGTCTGCAACATTTTCTGTATTTCTTTAGGAAACTTTGGCTTCTTAGCTGCTTGGTCATTACTTACCTCTCTTGGCTTTAACATTACTGCATAGCCAACTCCTTCTCCTTCTTCCAAGGCTTCTAAGAACTCTTTTTCACCAACCATGAGTAGTTTAGGACCTGTTGTCTACACCTCTACATCTTCTAACAGTGACTGAATTTTGAATGTCACCTTGTCCTTCTTAAAAGTATAAGAGTTCTTCACTCCATCATGTATGGCTTGGCAATCAAATTTCAATGGTCTACCTAGGAGCAGGTGACATGCATCCATATGTAACACATCACACAAGACTTTGTCTTTGTACCTTCCAATTAAGAACTCCACCCATGCTTGTTCATTTACCAAGACATGTTGGCCTTTATTGAGCCATGTGACCTTGTAAGGATTGGTGTGGGGTATCCTTGTCAACTTCAGCTTGTTGATGGTCTCCTCTGACACAATATTGTCAGTAGACCCTAAGTCAATGATGACTCTACATACTTTCTCCATCATTTTACACTTTATCCTAAACAGGGACCTCCTTTGGCTTGGTTCTTCTTTAACCAGCTCCTTGATCAAAGTTCTCCTCATCATGAGATTCTCACCTTCCTCAAAACTCAATGGTACCTCTGAATGTTTCTTTGCTGCATTTGTCTCATCATGAACTAGATTAGTTCTCTTGTCACCTCCATGAGAAGTACTACCTTTCTCTGGACATCTATAGGCTGGGTGTCCCATTTGATTGCAGTGGTAACACTTCATATTGGCAAAGTAACTGCCCCTTCCTTGTCCACCACTTCTTCCTCTAAAGCTAGAGCCTCTTCCTCTATCACCTCTACTAGAGCTTCCTTCTTGTTGCTCAGAGTACCTGATTTCTCCTTGAGCCCTTGATTCTGAACTCCTTCCACCATAGCCACCTCTTTGTCCTCTACTGTCTTTTCCTTTACCTCTACTCTTGGAGGTTTGCTCTTGCTTCTTTTTGCCTTTCTCCTCTATCTTTAAGGCCATTTGATAACATTGGCGAATGGTTTTGAAGTTCACTAGGCTCATGTCTTCTTGAATAGACCACTTGAGTCCATTCAAGTACCTTGCTAGCTTGATGCTTTCATCTTCAACCACCTTTGATCTGAGGCACAACTTTTGGAACTCCTCGGTATACATTTGGACATCCATATCTTTTTGTCTAAGATTATGTCTCCTCTTATGCAACTAGACTCCATAGTCATCAGGTAAATAGGTCTGCTTGATCTTGGTTACCATGCCTCTCCATGTAACTATAGGACCCTTTCCTTCTTTCTCTCTTTCAGCTTGCATAAACTTCCACCATGTGAGAGCTGAACCTCTCAACCTTGACTTGGCCACCTTTACTTTTTGGGCCTCTATTATACCATCACATTCAAAGTGATTCTCTATGCTTTCAATCCAGTCCATGACTGAATCATGATCCATTTGTCCACTAAATAGTGGCACACCTTCCAAAGCTTTGCCACTTAAGGCCTGCAGTGCCTTCAAGAAGGGTTCTTCAGCAAGGATAGGGTCAGGTTTTGGAGCTTCCTCCTCCAAGTCCAATTCCTTTTCCTTTGCTTCTTGCTCTTCCTTCAGTTCTATTTTATCCTTTACTTTGTCTGCCTTTTCTTGGACTTCATCCAAGAGTTTTTCCATTCGGGACAACCTTTCTCTTAGCAGTCGGTTATCCTCTTCTTGCTCTTCTACCTTCTTGGCTAACTCAGAATTAGTCACCATGGTTCTTTCTTCCTCTGGGGTATTCTCTCCTACTGATTCAGTGGGTTGCAACATCAATCACAAGCCTGATCAAACAAGGCTTTGATACCAATATGAAGTGAGAGTTCCAAGGCTTGCTTGCACAATCTGCTAAAAGACCTTTTCACTGTCTTATTCATGGAACCTGATACCAATAGGTTCTTGTTAGGCTTGGATGATTAACCAAGTCCTGTTCCAACTCCTCTCCAAGAGTTTTCCACTTGTGCTTCACCTTGGAAGACTAACACCTCTTTGAAACTGGTAAACTATCTCTTCCACTTAGAAGACTCTAAGTGCCAACATCACACAACACCTTGAACTGCTTGTAGGGGTATCAGAGATACGAAAAACATGCCATACACATCCAATTGGATTCATCTTGGATGGTCTCCTATCTTCTTTCTTACTGATTCCAAGATTTTGTCTTAATGAGGCCTAATTCCTTGTAGTCCTTGACAGTGAACTTTTTGTCATTCTTGACCAAACTTCCCAAACAACCTAGAAAACAAATTTCACATTTACATACCCTTTTGGATCCTCGAAAATATTTACAAAGTTTTAGACCCCTGAATCCTCTGTACACTAGTTTCCTAGAATCTAGGTTAAATAGGCCTAATTACTAGGGGTTCGCTGATTTCTTGCTTATCAACTAAACAAATGGATTGACCGGACCTCAATCCTTCTAGCATACTAAAATATGACTCTGCCCCACCTGGAACTGTACTTGTTCTATACGGTACCTCTTTCCCCTGCCTACTCTCTTCAATATTTCACTATCAAACCTCTAATTGAACCCTTCTAAGCTCGTCTAGGGTTTGATTTTAAAAATGCATGCTCGACTCTTCAAGACTCCTACCACTAAATATATATAGAGAATTGGCTCCCCTAACAAATCCATCCAATCTCAGGAAGTTCACGTGGCTAGATTTCATGGGGGAGCCATAAAAAGACTGATTGTTCAATACAAGACAGTAAAGACCCTAAACTCTAACTTATTTACACAAAACACTTAAACTAAATCAAATGAAGTTACTTACAAAAGGATAAATACTCAAATCTACTCTATAAACACAAATTTCACACTAAATCAAAGCATATATCCCATTTGGTATCACTGTCACTTCAAAACACACGGAATTTTCAGAAAATGCAAAGTTCTTCTATTCAAAAGCATAACCATTAACTTAATTACAATCTACCATCCTTATAACTCGAGCCTCTTGCATCATAGATGCCTTTTGCCATGTTTTTAGGGATGTTGGTCGATCCCACACTCCCATCTTCTAGGGGATCCAAGGTAACCAAGTTGCATGCAACATGACAAATGTTGTCATGACAACTTAATAACAACTTTTTGCAACTTCCCATTATGCCCTTTTCCTATCTCCTAGGACCTCTAACTCATGTATTTCGAGCAACCAACTCCCTTAACTGCCTCATGGCATCTTCCTAACAACATTGATGTGTTTAGAACACATTCAAGACTCAAAATTCCCACTTAAGCTAAACAAAGCAAAACTAGCAATAACGACTAATCATTGGTGAATCTTAGTCCTAATGACTAATTCATCTAACCACAACAATGACCTTCTAAGGTCCAAAACAAATACACAACCCTCTGACTTGGCTAAGGTCAGATACAAGCCAAAATGAAAATTGACAAGATGGAGGTTAGCCTAGGTGCTCCTGCACCAGCAACCAAAGTAAAATCTATAGGCCTTGAAACATTCTCATCAACAACATCCCATAAATCTTGATCTATAAACGGATCCTTCATCTTCAACTTCCATTTTTCAGAATTATTTCCAAACAATTTATCCACCTCTATTCTCCCTGATAAACTTGCCACTTGAAAATTCCTACAACAAAATCACAAAGTATCTTATGCATAATCTCCTACTCAAATATGAATTAGTTCAAAAACCCCAACAACCCACAGCTAAAACAAAAGGTGATCAAGCTCTAATACCACTTGTAAGGAAGTCAAAACAACTGAAAATGGGGTATAAGGTGCTTTTGTATGGTTTAGGACATAGAGCACACCCACTTTCCAATTATTTCACTCAATGATAACCCTGGAGATCTTAATACAAAAGAGAAAGAGATCTTGCAATAGGGTTTTCCTAGGATATGATTGTAAACTAATAAAGGGTTCGCCACAAAGCTAGGGCTTGGAAAGACAAATGTAATGTAAATCAAAATGCTTAACCCTAATATGATGCAATACTTGAATAAATGACCTAAAAGTGCATGAAAATAATAACAAAGGGGTGGGATCTCAGAAGTGTGCACCTCAAAACTTTAAGAAGGCTGAAATGAGCTATGAATTGCTAGAAATTCTAAAATTTTGACCTATTAGGACTCATATGCCAAGCTGGGAAAATCCTTCCCAGATCAAGGTTTTTGCACAGGAATGGGTTTATAGAAAAAAGGTATTTGAATCTGCAAAGATCTAGAAAAACACCTGTAGTGGGACTCATATGCCACTTCTAGCATATCAATCACATTTCACTTTTTCGTGAATTCAAAGTTCAAATCTGCACTTCAACGCCTGCTCTTTTCTCCCAAATTGATTTCCAGATCCAAATTTGTAAAAGTGTCTGCAAAACAGAGTATAGACTTGATTTGCTTATGGGGCGTTTGCCTCATTCAAAACCCTATTTGGTAATTAAACCTTGATAGAGAAATGAAATATGCATGTAAATAATAATGGAAACCCTAACCTTAAGTATGTCTAAGATTAGGAAATTTGAAATGGAATGGAACCCTATTCTAATGTTCAAGAATGAGGTGCATGAATGAAATATGAAGAATAATGACTCACTTTGAGAGATCTCTAATCACCCAAGTGATCCCTAACAATGCCTGTACCTTAGGTTGAATGTAGAGTGACAATGGAAGATGGAATCACTTAGGAAACAAGTCATTAAGCTTGGCTTGATGGCTAGTTGCATCTCCCCAACCTAGAATACATCTTGATTCACCATAGACAACCATGATCATCCGTTAACAATGCTAGATCTTGAATGAAAGTGAGCTTGAAGACCTGCAAAAACACTTTAATGCTACTCCAAGACTTCAACTTTGCTTGCTTTGAAACTTGAATGCTCTTGTGAAAGAATGCTTGAAGACTCTTGAATGCTTGAATCTTGAAATTGCTCTTGGAAATTCTTGCTTAGATCAAATAATGACTTAGAAGCTTGCTTATATAGGCATTAACACCCAATTTACCATTAATCAGATCTCAAAATTCAACATCAACCAAAAATTTGAATTAAAAAGTTTATTTTCCTGCTCAAACCCTAAAAAATCCCCAAGTGGGACTCATATGCCAGCCTTGGCATGTGGGTCCCACCTAGCGGACTCATACAACCAAGGTGGTGTATGAGTCTCACCCTAGATTTTAGGGGTCATTTGTTAAAATTTTGAGTGTTTTTGATGATTTTGTCAGGCTTTTAGCTGAAGCAAGCCTCGAGATCCAAATAATGGGTCTTAGGGGCCTAATAATGATGATTTAAAGGGTAATTAATGTAAGGGTACCAAAATAGGTCCAAATTAGGCAAGGAATTGTACTATCTCCAAGAATGGAGTACAATTTTCATTGCCACAGAAGCTAACGTAGTAGAAAAACTTCCTACTCTAATCTTTAGAGGAAGATAATACAAATCTTTACAATAGTTACAAAAACTTAAACAAAAATAAATATAAATATCATGCATACCACAACACAGTGATTTATGTCGTGAAAACCCTTTCAGGAGAAAAACCCCACTCTCCAAAAGTCGCTCAATATATTATTCAAAAATCACAAAGATTACAATATACTTGCAGAGAAAGCTTCTCATAGGAGTATCACCAACTAGAGATCTAAAGGCAACATGACCACTATCAGAGTCTCAAAGTACATCACAATACACAGTCTTAATACAATTCCATCACAAAATAGGGTTTCCTTCTAGGGAAATTCAAGCCAACAAAATATCAACCTTCAAATCTGAGACCTAATGATGAACAGTCCATAATTACAATAATAAAATATATATAAATTTTGGCTTTCACTCCTGAGGCGTGCAACCCTCAAACCCATCGTCAAGGGGATGATCCCTCTGGACCCCTCATAGAGGGGTAGCCCGCCCTCCTCCCCCACACCCCCCATGCTTACCTATCAACAACACTTTATGTAATTGCAAGGTTGAGACACATTTTCCCAACTAAGATTGTCCATGTTTTATGTTCATTTGTTTTGTGAGTAATAACATTTATAGGACCTTCAATCAAGCATCCAATTCACCTTGTATGAGATCAGTACAATGACTTCAATCCATCAAGGAAAGTAGATCTAAGTGGTAAGTTGTGGCACTTATCAATTTATCACTTGTTTTGTCCATTTTTCCTTTGCCCAACCAAGGGTAAGCACTCTTTACATCATCCTAGATGTTGTGGAGGTGGAAACACTAAAATGTGGTTTGACTTAGGCAATCCCCTATAAAACTTAACCCTTTCTCTCATTTCTTGAGTGCAAGTGATAGATTTGAAGAAAAATTGGGGAGGAGATTCAAGGCCTAATTGCAAGACCAAACTGTGGACACGGAAAAAGTATCCCTTTTTCTTTGCTTGATTTTGGAATAATTGATGACAACTTGGAATTAATGAGGCCTTGATCTAGTGCTGTGAGGTATTTTACACATCCACATTAGGTCTTGGACCCTTGCAAATTGAATAAAATGCATGTCTTGTAAAGGTGTTGTAAAGAATTGTAAATGACTTTCACACTTTTCTTGAATTTTATTAAGCATTTAAATCTAATAGTCCTTTCTCCCCCACTTTTGAATTAAATATTATTTTAATTCAAAAGCTAGTTTTTCCCTCTTCTTCTATAATTAAATTATTCATTAGCCTTTTCTCTCCATAAATAAATTATTTATCCTTTCTTTATATCCCTAATTAAATAATTATTTTAATTATTTAATTATCCCTTCTCTCTCCATTAAATAATCATTTTTAATTATTTAATGTTTAGCACTCTACCTTTCCTCTATAATTAAATAATTATTTTTAATTATTTAATTATCTAAAATTATTTGTTCTCACCTTTCTCTTTAAATAAATAAAATTAATATTTTATTTATTTCTCCTATGTTGGCCACATAAATTAAATAATCTTTATTATTTAATTTCTCCTATCACCTCTTTTTCTATGCCAATCTTATCTTCAACCACAAGTTTTTATCTATCCATGTCTTCCTTCTCTCAATTAAACCTCCACCCTTGATTAAGTTATTTTCTAATTTAATCTTGGCCCTTGATCATGATCCTTATTCTTAACTCTCCTCTATAAAAGGAGAACTTTAACCCTAATTCATTAATTAATTGATCATTAATCTATTCATCATTCATTGTCTATCTCAAGTCAAGCAAGCTAGGGTTTAACATTTTGAGTCTTCACAAGGAAGCATCTTCAAGAACATTGATCAAGGCATTCAAGAGCAAGATTCTTCATCCATTGCTGCAGCAATTCAAGATCCTTCATCATGGCAAGTTTCTAATTGCTTCATTTCATTTTTCATGTTTCATTATCTTTTTTCATTATTTTGGTTTAATTACCTAAATGGGTTTAGACCAAGGCAAACCCCCAATCCCTGACAATCAACATTTTCTTTCTTTTCCTTTGTGTGATTGCAGATTTAGGTGCTTAGATGGCTTGGACATGATTGAAGATTAGGTTGAAAACTTGTTGAAGTCATCTCCACTTTTGTAAGGCCAAAATCAACACAAAAAGTCACCAACAGTGCTAAAAATTAGGGTTTCAGATTCGGACACCTAGAGGTGCAGATTGAGTAGACTGGAAGCTACAAAATCCATTTTTGAGTTTTCAAAAAAGCCAAAGTGGACTAATTCGCCCAGAGTGGTGAATGAGTCCCACTGTGCCTATTTTCTAGAGATTTTTGTAGATTTGGATACCCATTTGGCTAAAACGAGACTTGATGTAGTTTTCTTGAACTGGGACTAATTCGCCTAGAATGGCGAATGAGTCCCACCAAGCCTAAAAATCAACATTTTCAAAATTTTAGTCATTTCTAGTCATCAGCAAGTTTACAGGTGCACACATTCAGTTTTACAGCTTTCTATTTTATTTTACTTGCATTTCTATTTGTCTTTCTAGGTCTTTTTGCATACCTCACTATATTTTCAAACACTTTGCATTTCTTAGTTTTGCATACAAAATCAATCTATTTTATCTATCCTTTGCATTTAGATCATCTCATCTAGGCACATTACACCCATATTACAATATTTTTGAGTGTTTACATTGCATTTTGGCCCCATCTTTCCCCTTTTAGGTGAGAAACCTTAGAAGTGTTTGAAAGACCATCGGGTGCCAAAATATTTGTTTACACAAACATTCAAGCATCTCATTGCAACAAATTAGGGAAAAGTGAATTATTTATCTATGGACGAAGTTCCAAAGCTAAAGCCCTAAAGGAAGGACCTATAGACTATAACCTTTTGAGACTTGTTCAGAGATCTAAAAAAGCAACAATTCTAGTCTAGGACACCCATGCCCATGACCAACCAAATTCAACCCAAAGTTGAATGTCAAGTTCTTTTGTCTTTTCCCTCTGCTTCTCTATAATCTATTTTTGTGTCTCATTTTTGTAATGTTTTGTAATTTCACTAGGTTTATATAGGTGCATCATTATCCTAGTTCATTATTACATCACTTCTAAATCATATCTAAACCTGCTACCATAAAAAGGGACCAAAAGCCTGATAATCCATTATAGATCTTCCATTGAGGATAGTAGCCAAGTGGTCTTTTATAATCATTTGTGTGTCCCTAAATGTTAGATGGGCTAAGGTGTGATTTAGACCCTAGATCCCTTTTTTCTCCATCACATATAACATGAACTTTAAATCTAGGGACTAAATGGATCTTGTGATTTTGCTTAGAGAACAAGATTGCAAGTGCAATACAATCTAAAACTAGGTTAAGTATGTTATAAAATAGAGCATATGGTACATTAAAGTGTTAAGTTCAAGTATGAGGTCAATAATTATACCATATATATATATATATATTCACTTTAAATGATGTATAATTAAAAACAAGATATACATTTATATCCTCTACTATTATTTAAATATTAAAAACTATATTTCCTATATTTTCCTAAAAAATGATATTATTTACAAATAAGCATACGAAATGAAACATCAAATTGGAAACCCTCATTTTATAGACAATGGACTAAGGGCAACTGATGTGTATGTGTCATTTAGAAATTTAGAGATTTGGAAACTCATTGTGTTTGATGGTCATGACTATATTTGGAAAAGACCCTTCATCCTTGTGTATTATAAATATTTAACCCCATGGATGTTTTAACACGACTTCATTGGACATACACTTGCATAAGGTCAAACCATTCACATGCCTATATCATGAGACCATATTTATTTTATGGATTCTATCAAATAGCTTATATTCCCTACAAACATGTCAAGTAAATCATTTCTAGCTATAAAATAAAATAAAATAAATCTTTTGTTATGTGTTGATGGATGTCTATACCCTGATTTGAAGCTGCCATTTGGTATAGGAACATAGGATGCTAGTAAAGATTATGGATTTGGATTTACACCCACACCATTTGCATTTCCCAAAAGTTTCCAAAACCTTTTCATCGAACCCATTTTATCCAATCATGACATCATGCTATACCACATTTCATTGAGGTATTTTGATAAATATTTGACAAAAATCCACCTTCTGTGGACATTAATAGATTCACATTCCTGATTTAAAGTTACCATTCTAGAGCTAGATTAGAAGACCCTAGGAAAAAGCTATGAATTTAATTTTAATCCATAATTCTCATTTACCATAGGCCATGGATGCTTGTATTTCCTTGAGGAATTATATCAAATAGTTCATACCCCTTATTGTTGATGAGACTAAATTTTTTTATTAAAATTAGCCAATAGTTAATGTACCTTGTTAATGCTTCCACATTTCGAAATACTATCATATTTGGTAAGATCTATCTCCATTATGCCTTGATGAGCTTTAATACTTTGATCCAAAATATTTATACTATTTGTACACTAATTAATCCTATGCATATGCATACAAATGTAACAATATATATTGTTACATAGGCACGAAACTTCAAATGTAGTGTTGCCATAAACATGGTGTACAAAAATTTAAATGCATGTACGAAACATTGTTATCAGCATGATTATTGAATTTTTCACATTCAAATGATGAAAAAATATTGCATAAAACATTAAAAATATGGAATCTCAAATCTCAAAATTATCATATAGAAAGGTATTATTTAGGGAGGATGAGAGGCCATAGTATGGAAAATACCATTGTGCAATCCATAAACATATCACCTCAATGCATTTTAAGTTCGGAAACTTAAATATTCATATTGCGTAAGCATATCTAAATTGACACAAGACAACCACATTTTTGGCCTAACTCATACACTTTCAAAGGGAGGTCATATCAAACACTGCAACATTTTAATTTATTTCCATATTGGAATTTTCTAGCTTTCTTAGGAACTTTAGGAAGGTGTTTCTCGTAGGAAGAAGAATTTGGAGGTTTATAATGAATTCTATCACAATGCAGATAAGGCATTATTGGTCATGTTGAAGTAAGGATAAATGTTCTTCAAGTTTTTTCTGTTTAAATAGACCATTTTCCAAGTTTTTTTTATAGTGAAATGATGCAATTTGGTTTTGGTGACTACATGTAATTGGTTTTTGTAAGACGTGCAAAAATGTAAGATGGGGAAGCATAAATTAGAAAATAAGGTTATCTAGCAAGCACGTGATTTTCATTTATGAAAATATAGTCTATATTATATATTCAAAATATATGGATGAAAGTGATTCAATATCTCAAACTTATACCAAATAGTAATAAATCTAACATGGCTTCAAAATATTCTTAAGAAGGATTATCTTATGGAAATTTATTTAGAGGCTCCACAAGTTAGAAAGCAAACAAATCCTCAACAAGTGCAACCACAAAATTATGGTAAAGAGTGTGTGTACTAATTATTTTGCGTTTGATGTAAATAATATTATATTATTTTTAAAAAATAATTTTATTAATGAATTTTTAATATACATGCATACACATACATACACTTGTATTAAATGAGAAGAGTTGGTTTAGACAAGTTATTTACTAGAGCATTATAATTATCATAAAATAGTAAATGGAACACAAGCATATTTAAGAATGCCTATATTCCTTCTTTGAATAATCTTCCATGAGACATCATCCTTCAAAGACTTAGAATGGGGGAGAGGGGAAGGCTATTATCAACTAAAGACTCAAACAAATCCCTCACAAGCATAGAAAGATGAGCTATATGCTACATTAAAATCTCCAGAAGAGCAATAATAAAAGACTCAACGCCCTTGACGTAAGGAGGTTCAAAGGTGGAGTGGTCATTCTTAGGCCTTGAGAAGATGACCCATCAAGGGAAATTTTTGAAGTCTCAACATCCCTAAGGGAGAGAGCCACCAATGACTCAAAATTGTAATAGTCAAATGGTCATGAAGGAAATTCCTCCACCAATTCACCTCACCCTTCTTGGAATGAGAATGAGGCTATTTAGAAGCAAGGTTTCCTATAGTGAATCATCTCCTATAGTAGAAGGGAAGACCCTCATATTCAAGTGTTTGAGTCCATGGTTTGTCCCCAATAATAAGGACAATATCCCCAAGTAGATCCTTAGAGGTGTAAATATCCACAAGAATGCAGGCATAGATAATATGGGCAAAGTTTTATGATGTTGTATCCTCCTATAAAAATCAACCGATAGCATTTTTATTAGATTCAAAGCAAGAAAATTTATAAAATTGGAGAGGAAGATTAAGTAGTTTGACCCAAATAGGCATGATACTTAAGGATTATGTTAAAGGGTTAAAGGAGGGAATTGAGTGAGTAGTTTTTTTCCCACATCCAAACCCAACCCTCCAACCATGAGGCTATTACTCATGGTTGTCATTATGTACGGACATCTACCACAACCTCAATATTTTATACCAAATGTCTAGTTGTCTAGAAAATGAGGGCAAACCATAAACCCTCCTTTGTCATTGTACACTCTTTTATGAACACAATACCTCTATTCTATGTTATTTTTATAATCTTGTATGTTCACCTTTTTTTTTGGCTTATATATTTGTAGTTTTGTGGCCTCTTGAAATATTAAGATATAGTATTCAGAATGGATCCATCATTGATGATTGTCACATGATGGAAAATGATGAAAAACTTGTCTTCATGGTGTTCTTGAATTGATTAAATATCAAAGGTATAGGTGTATCCTACACATTATAATTGTTTAAATTAGCTCAAATTTCTTCTACAATAATATGATGCACTCCAATAAAAATTTGAACTAATGTAGTGAATGACACATCAATTTTTTTTTCTTAGGTATTTAATGCATACAAGCCTAAGGTATAGATGTACCCTACACATTATAATTGCTTAAATTAGCTCAAATTTCCTCTACAATAATATGATGCACTCCGATAAAAATTTGAGTCAATGTAGTGAATGACACATCATTTTTTTTTTCTTAGGTATTTAATGCATACAAGCCCACATAAAGTTACCTTAAGAATCTCTTAAACATACTTATTTTTTGAATGGTGATTCAAAATTCATAACTTGAATATGGCCCTTTTATAATTCATTATTTTAATAATATTTTGAATTATTTTAATAATATTTTTTATGGTAGGTATCCTACGCATTATAATTGTTTAAATTAGCTCAAATTTCTTCCACAATAATATGATGCACTCCAATAAAAATTTGAACTAATGTAGTGAATGACACATCAATTTTTTTTTCTTAGGTATTTAATGCATACAAGCCTAAGGTATAGATGTACACCCTACACATTATAATTGCTTAAATTAGATTAAATTTCCTCTACAATAATATGATGCACTCCAATAAAAATTTGAGTCAATGTAGTGAATGACACATCAATTTTTTTTTCTTAGGTATTTAATGCATACAAGCCCACATAAAGTTATCTTAAGGATCTATTAAACATACTTATTTTTTGAATGGTGATTCAAAATTCATAACTTGAATATGGCTCTCTTATAATTCATTATTTCAATAATATTTTTTATGGTATGATAGTTACTTTTTTTCATTAAAAAATTAATAAATTAAGGAAGTAGTAGAAATAGAGAGAAATGGAAGGTATTAAAGGAGGATCTAAAACTACAGTCTATTGGGGCTTCAAAAGGGAATTCAAGTAATGTAGGTAAAAATTTTATATTAAGAAACTTAATATGTGTATTTGTGTTTGGGAGTTCAAATTATTTAAGTGTTAAAACCAACAATGAAGCAAAATGTGAGGCTCTTCTTCTAAGGGTTTAAATTATATATTTAGTTAGGCATAAAAATATGATGATTGAAGAGGACTTGCAAATAATGGTAGATGCAATGAATAATACATTGTGCTTAAATTAAAAACTCAAGACAATATTAGATAAAGTATCAAAATAGAAAGAGACATTTGAAAGCTTTAAAGTGACATATTCCTCTAAACAATAGAATTATATTATGGGTTATTTAGATAATGAAGGAATAAAGCAAAGAGATTATTTGCATGTTGAAAGTGGCAATGTTATGAATTGGCTAAATATATCTAACCTTTAGAATATTATTGTCCACCTTGAGGTATACAGGCTTAAACTATAGTCTTTGGTCATTATCGCAGTTGAAGGTTGTAAGATATAATGTATTGATGTAAATGAGGAATCCTTTTACTTATAAGGAATTAATGATGGGCAAGCTTGGTATTGGGATGGAATGTATATGTGATTCTAGGTGATTCTAGGTGGTTGTTAGCATGTATATGTGCTATCAATTTGAGACTGTGATAGGTGATTCTAGGTGGTTGTTAAGTTTTCTAGGAGGTATTGTATTAATGACAAGTGGCAATAGTTTTAGTGATCCTTTTTACCTTGTTTAGTTTACAAATAAGGGGACCTACATAATACTCTGGCACATTTATGCATTTCTTAGTAAGGAGGGAACCTACATAATACTTAAGC
Source organism: Sequoia sempervirens (assembly GCA_007258455.2). Classification (NCBI taxonomy): domain Eukaryota; kingdom Viridiplantae; phylum Streptophyta; class Pinopsida; order Cupressales; family Cupressaceae; genus Sequoia; species Sequoia sempervirens. Next base: position 416,540,748 of record VDFB02353493.1, on the reverse strand, counting down.
ACATTTAAATATGTCTTCGTAAGAGGAGGAACTAGATGTAACTACCACTTAAGTTTTTCCCTCTTTCCCAACCAAAACTCGATTAAAATTTTAAATAAATTAGAACCCAAATAAGCATGTAATTTTTTATTTCAAAGAAAAAATTTACACAAATGTTTTCGATTAGATTTTGTTTTGGGATGTTAAGGGTGGAAAGTCCAAAGTTGTGTCAATTCCTACTAATAAATATTTTCTTCCTAATAGTAAATGCAAAAGGTATTAGTGTATTAAGGAAGTGATCACGTGGCATCTACTTCATGAATTATTTCCACCTAGCACGGGGTCTTCTGAAAGAAAAAAAAATTGTCATCAAATAAATTAGAATCTTGCCTAGGAAAATAAGAGCCCCTACTTTTTAGATGTTAAATTTTTGGGGATGCCTTTGTGTGGGAAAAGAAATTCTCCCCAATAGCTTAGGAGATTTTGTTGCCATATGTCAGTCATATATAGTTTTTAAGATTCCCACCAATAAATTTAGCAATAATTTATCTTTTAATCAATTTCTAGTACTTTATGTTACTCCAAAAAAATCATGAGATCACTAACTTCCTAAAATTTTAGAGCTTAAAATTTAAAGTTGCACATTGCACAAAACTCACGTAACTGCCTATTTGTGAAAACTCCTAAACATTCTCAACAATGCCCTCTAAACTATTCTCAAATACCCCCTCTATGAGAAGACTACCTAAGTAGATATTATTGCCTTGTAATTATTAGTAATATAAATGAATTAAAATTATTATTATTATCCCACTAACTAGAGTTCACCATCAAATTGTTTAAGAACACATCAAAATCTCACAAAAATTAAAAATCTAATTTAAAATGTCCATAGAAGTCATCACTTCAACTAAAGGTGCTAATGTGTTTAAGTTTGTTCCATTGTCTTGCAATTATTACCAATATAAATGAGTAGAAAATACATTAGTATAATCTCTACTAAAGGTGTTAGTGTGTTAAGTTTGTCCTATTGTCTTGTAAATATTACAAACATAAATGAGTAAAACATACATTTGTTTAATCCCTTTTCATGGAGGTCACATCGAGATAACTTGAACACACTCATCAAAACCTCACAAAGATTAAAAATCCAATTAAGAATGCTAGTAGAAACTTCACTTAAATTGAAACACTATACTCTATTTATTATTCCATATTACTTAAATTATTTTATTTAGTAGGAAAAATTTTAACAAATATGTATGGCACTTCATTATGCTTTTGAAAGTAATTCTATTATTCATTAAAGCTGACCATTTAAATTTTTATTGGTGAAAATATTCATATCCATTCCATTTCTAATTTAATTTTGTGTCCATTTTGAACAAATGTCTTGATCAACAAACACAATCTTGTGCAAAGTTAGGTCATTCCCTTACCATTTATTCATCCATATACACAAATACTCATACATTTAGCTCTAACCTATTCTCACACGTCAATGCATTTGCCTTATTTGTCATTTTTACCACAATCAACCATACACTTAACTCAATTTATTTGTTAGCCACCTACATCTAACTGTTTACACACTGTGACATCTCCACGATCACCATCCCGCTTTGGGCCAACTAACCACATTCACATAATTTGATGATTTACACTGATACTTACATTTATTATAATCATTCAAAGAATCGAGAAATAATAAATTTTAGAACATTGACAAGAATAGTGACACATTTCAATTCAGTTCACTAATAATAAATCTAAATTATTGAGCCCTTGCATGTTGTTTTTAATCCTTGTTTATTTACTTTCTGAGAGTTCATTTAGGAAAACTTGCCTCCCCACAATGAATTGACAGCCCTAAAAATATTTCTAAATACCACCAAGTCCCAAAATCTTTAGAAAGAACATAATAGACACTCGTTTATCAGGTGAGTGGCAAAACAAAACATCACCAAGGACGAGTCCAAACCCGAAGTACAGATCCGCAACCACGACTTTGTCCCAAATCTGCAAACTCGTGTTTGACAAAGCATAGATCAACATCAAGACATTTCACTTGCTTGGAGGCACTATTTCAAAAGCAAAATTCAAACAAAACCCAAAATATTTAACGAAAGCACCCATTCGTCGATCATAGAGCTAAGTAACTTTTCTATCGCATTTACATTTCCTTGAATAAGTTGCACCTTGTCAAATTAACAATTTCCCAACCATAATTAGTTAACGTAGGCTGACTGTGTTTGTTTAGTTGTATTTATTTAATCAGCCTAGATTACCCTAAGGAATCCTTATTTTCTTTAACAATGCTGTTATACTACTAATATCAAAAAACGCACCCAAACATTGAAGGGTAGACCCTAGAAATATTTCTCTTCATGACTTAGCCGGATGAAACCGATTTGCAAAACAATTGCAAGGGCAAATAATGGTACACTTAGTTTACTTTGAAATTAAATTAATCGAAAACAGCATTAATGTTCAAAGATCCAATGAATCCAACAATCTATATTCTCTGTAAATCATAATCAGATAAACTTCCCTTCAATTGAAATCACTTGAGCAGAAGAGCATAGGATGATAGCGATGCAATTATGCATTATCTAGATTGTAGTGATTCAAATCTGCCGAAGAATACCAGTTTTTCAAAATAGGTTCTGCAAAGCCTTAGAATGCTAAATTTGAGCATTGATCCCCAATGAAAAAGAAATTATATAAATTAATGGCTATAGCATAAAGACCTCTGAGGAGAATCGCCATAATGGACAATCATATCAAAGCCTTAGAATGCTAAATTTGAGCATTGATCCCCAATGAAAACAAATTGTAAATTAATGGCTATAGCATAAAGACCTCTGAGGAGAATCGCCATAATGGAAAATCATAAGCTGCAACATGCAGTTTCCACTTTCCGTGTGATCAATGGTCCACAATAATGTCAGGTATAGTTAGTTAGTTACTGAATGATAACCACCTCAACAATCTCTAGGGCATGAAACATTTTGACTGCGGATAAACATACTTCAGCTATCTGAAATGCTACACTTCTGTACAAAAAGCACAGTAGCCAATCTATCCTAAGGTAGACATAAGGTTGTAATTTATAATCAGTGTTAAAATTCAATTACAATCTCAAAAATCAAACTTCAAAATTACTTCCAACTGAACCATCACATATAGACTCGCTTCTTAACTGGCTTGCAGCATGGTTGGAAGAATGAAGGTTGATTTTAGTGATATAATTTAAAAATCCGTTATCTGAAATTTTTCATTTGAAAAGCTCTGGCATGTGCACATTGGTTAATTTTGTTCTCTTGGAAAAATCACGCTTCGTCTTTTGTTTTGGTTTCTGCTGGGATCCCTGAACTTGCATTGCAAGCTTTCTGTTGGCAGTGTTGGTTGCAGGTTTCATTCCACTCTTAAATAAATCTCTCTCAAGATCAACCATGTCTTTTGGCAACTCGATTTCTCGATACAATTGCTTCACATCATCGTCAACCTTGATCTTCATCTTTGGGTCATTTGGGTAAACTATATCTTCCTGGGAGTCGTAATTTGATAACAGCCAAATATCACCATTCGCCTTAAGTTCCTGCACAAACAAAGGGAATATTATAATCCTAAAACAGCTTACCAAAATTGAATCACTGACATTTTAAAATCTCTCTCAATGGCAAGAAACTAGAGCGTTTGACAATTGAGACTATGATCCAACTTAACCTGCAAATCATTCACGACAGATGGGTATGCATCCTTCAGGTCAACAACTGCTATGCCTTCTGGACATTTACGTATCAGCACAAGGAGCTCATTTTTGTCCTTTAGGTCATGCTTGGACTGCAGAGAAGTTGAAATAGTTCATTCCAATACCAATATACATCTCACACATATAAGCATGTGTATGTGCACACTACCTGAAAAATTTAAAAGCCTACAGCCAATCTATGCCAGATGCACAGAAGAGTACCCTGTAAGAGAACCGCCGACCATCATAATTGACTTTAACATTTTTCTTCAAACTCTCAAAAACGCCCTTATTGTTATTTATATCCACATAACATGCCTCATTTATCTCCTCTGCTGTAAGAGCCCGCCTAGTCTGTGTACAAAAGACAAAAAGTTATAAGAAAATTAACTCATTAAAAAGTCTGATAATGGTTCACATCAAGATGTACATTCAGGTAAACCATATAAATAAAGGTGAAAGAAAACCCATACTGAGGAAAAAATCCCATTTCTATGTTTCTTCGCATTTTGAGGAGGAAGTAACAATAGAATTAGATTTCAAATACAATTTTGCGTTCTTTAAGCATTACACTAACATCTCATTATATGAAATCATAACCAAGCAATCATAATAAGACCCAATGTTGATGACACAACTAAAATTTCAAACACCTAATCAACAAGGAAAAAAAGTCATACCCAGTTTCCATACTCTAGTAGCAAATGTGAGGCGTGCAATTATGAATCCAACAAAACTAACCCAAATCATATAATTGTTGGGAGATGTAAATGTGGTCTTCAATTTAAAGTAGGGTTCTCTTCAAGAAATGCACAAATGTGTCATAATAAGCAACAAAAACCAAGCAATTGTTATAACGAGGCCCCATGTAAAAACAATTAAAAACCCAAGCACTTTGTGTAAGATAAAAAAATTAATATCCAATTTCTATACCCTTACTAATAAATGTAAAAGTATGCACTGACCTGAGGCAAATGCTCATGAATCCAAGAAATATAGCCAGAATAATGTAATCATTATGGCTATAAACATGGTAAGCACTTTACTTTTGTGTGTGTTTAATTTGTTAATATTTCCTAATTTGGGTAAGAGATTAGGAATAGGTAATGACCTACTTAATACTAGCTAGTAACTTCAGGAGCATTTTCAGAAACTTCAGGAGCACTTTCCGCCTCCTGTTTCATGTGTTCATCGCAGCATTAGCAATTAAATCACAGAGATTGGGGTAAGCCCACACAAGAGACAAATCATTCAAACAATTTCACACAAGCCTGCAGAAAAATCTGTTTGAGTGTTTCAAAGAAAATCCAATTATAAAATTATTAGGCTGTCCATGAAGTGATGCAATATATACAGATCAAGAACACTTATTAAAGTGTGATCATGATAGTATCTCCTGTTATTGCACTTCTCGAATGTAATTTGCAATTCAAAACCTTTTTGGAAATCTTCAATTGCTATGGCACGATAAGAAGGATATCAATCTTTTAAGTCAAAATATTGATGTTCATAGGCTTCAATAGCTCCTATCAGGGCCAAAAATAAAGAGTATTGCTGTATGATTGTGCAATAGACTTGGATTGTTCAATAAGGAAGCCCCAAAAAATACGGGCAAAGAAATCTAATTACAAATGAAAATTATATTTTAATACTTTCTTCACTTATATGGTTCAAACAGTTGTTTCAATAAACCTTAACTAATCATTATTCTAGCTTCCAGAGTTCCACGGGCAGACTATGTCTGCTTCTGTTGAGATGCTTGGCCATGTGCCTTCCAAAAACTGTAAGCATCGGGCAGGAGTTTCCTAGGCCTACTAGATCGCTTATTTCATTATTCCACCCAATAATAGCTAAAGGGTGTGATGCATGTTCTTCAGCTTCGCCAGATATTGGCACTAAAAGCAGAAGACATGTCAGGCTGTGCACATACCACACCTTATGGGGAAACCCCCATACTGTTAACATTACAGGCAACACAGAAGAACTAATCATCCTTGTAAACAGTGTCCAGCTTCCACAGTAAGGCTCCTATAGCCTGTTTTCTGATATCTTTCAGGAGATCTTGAACCTTCAATGTCATTATAACGATGAGAGAGAAAGCACATCTAAGGATAAGCCCACCAACTTCTATCAGGCTTGTCCATCTGATAACTTTAGCAACTAAATTTCACCTGTTGGAAGACTAGGGTTCTCACTTACTGTATACCCGGTGACTGTTTTTCCTATACTTTATGCTTTGTACTGTATAGTATCTTAGAGATGTTGAATTTGCACTCTTTCAACTCACGTTTAGTTGAAACTTCTCATTTTTTCCCTTCCTCTGTATCTATACTTTCTACTTCAACTGACCTACTCCAATCACTTGAGACATTAATTATTAAATATTAATAGAATACAATTTCATTTCATTTCTTTGAAATTCGACTAGAATGGCCTCCTTTATAGACCATTCACATGTCAAATGTTGCATGAGCATCTGTATAATGATAATTTAAGGGAAATTAAAAAGCTTGGTCCTCAAAATAATATCTTCTCAATATTTTCTTGTAATAGATTCTTATTTCTTAATTATTCCCTTCTTAATGTTCCAATCAAATGTCTGTGATTCCATGAATCTTACCACCCTTTGTCAGTTATTTAAACCAAAAACCTTGGTACATCCTTGTCAACAGAAAAAGTGGTTCCCCAGTCACGGGTCTTTGGTGCACAGTATGACAGGTTTTCAGGATGCATTCTCTAAACAACTTGAGGCTGCATTTTGCAAACTACAAACGTATATGGCCCAGGCTTGTATTCCAAGTAATATGTTGACTGAACAACAGTAGCAGATGGATTTACTTTCCCTGGAAAATCTCTGTCCATATCACGAAAGGAAGACAGACATTAGTTACTCTTAGGAACTGCTAATCTTAACTAGATTATAAAAAAATTCTTGGAAGGATTGTCAAGCAAACCAAATAACAGGTAAAATGAACTTCATGTATTGGTTAATTGTGATGTACCAACTAATAACAAATTGGCATATGCAATAAGCGGATGCACAACCATTAGAGATAATGAACTTCATGTATTGGTTGATTGTGATGTACCAACTAATAACAAAGGGGCATATGCAATAAACAGATGCACAACCATTAGAGATAATGTTGAGATAGGATCGCCATAAGTAGTTATATAATGAATTTTAATATGCTTATAAAATATTACAACTTTGACACTCTAGGGTTGAGTATGCTTTTACTGTTCTAATCAGACACATAAAGGTTATGTCCAAAGTTACACATATACATCTATGTAGTGTGATCTACTTTCCATCATACAGTTAAACATTTTCCATGAGGAATAATGTCTTACAAGGTTCATCCGCAAGCTTGCAAATTGCACCACAACAATAGCACAACCATAACCCGAATTCAACAACTTCTATTATTTATCTAATATTTTTTTTCCCTTTCTTGAGCGATACATTCTAAAAGGGCTATTATGAATAGAGTGTCTATCCAGATTGTAACATATTGTTAAAAATAACTTCCATAGGTGAACAAATTGTTTAACAGTTCATTAAGAAAGTGTTCCTTAGTATTTGTGAGATGGCCTGCAATACGGCCATATCCCATATAGTACAGGGCCATTGGTTCTGCTACTTTGTTTAGTAATGTTGTGAAATCATTGCTTCCTCCTTTCTTTAATAATCTTTGCTAGTCAAGTAAAATCAAATGTGATGAGGACATACTACGTATTTAGAAAATTGACTATAATCCACATGCAAGTCAGATGATGGAAATAAAGTAAAAGTAAGAGTGTTACATAGGTAGCTAGATATTAAGTACTTGACAGCTGCAAAAAGTAGATAGCAATTAACTAAAAAGTAGATGGACAGCTGGAACAAATGTAAAGGGTAGAGGGACAGCTAAAAGTTAAAACAACTGTAAAGGGTGGATAAATAAATGAAATTGTATAACTTTTTGCTTATATATAAAAGTTTCTCTTATATAATGGAACATTGAGAAACATATTCAGCAATATTGTCTTATCAATTGGTATCAGAGCCTAACAATTAGGCATCCTCATATGTAAAATTTTCAGCATGTTTTTGAATTGCGAAATATTCAGCCTTTGATGTGCACCCTGTGCACATCCAGCGGGTGCACATCCAGCACACTGCCCAACAGTCAAGCCTTCCATATTTGAAATTTTCTGCAAATTTTCATATTTCAGATTACTTAGCCTCTAATGTACTCCTAATGTATATGAAGCATACCACCCTTTAATTTCTAAAAAATATTGTTTGTTTCCAAATTTTCAGATTTGCTAAGCAGTCTCTATCTTCTTGTTACAGCTATGATACTTTTTGTAGCTATTTACCAGATTTAAGGTTAAAAGTAAAGACATTCTTGGTCATAAATTTCTGATTTCAAGTTTCTTGGCTGGTGTTTTAACATGCACAATCCAACAGCAACAAATTTTAGTATTGAACCATTTCAGGACCCTCATGATCTAAGCTTCTTATTCATGACTTTGTTCTTGAAACAATTGCAGCTTGTTAGTTTTTATTTGTACTGTAGCATTATGCATTGCATATTATCATTTTTATTTTATGGATAATTCAGGCACTGTTTAAAACACTAATTAGAACCCAAAGGCTACTCAATGAATGACAAAAACTAAGACATTTCAATTCCGCCTTATGTGGCAGATGATTTGCATATCCCAGTTATCGATCAAACCTCATACAAACAATACATCATCAAAATAACGGTTCTGCCTAGAAATGTGGCTTCATCTACATAACCAAGCTTGTTACCCTCCCTAAAATTGTCAAGGAAATGGAGGATTGCACTTTTCCACCATCTATGAAATATCCCCTAGGGTTTATAGATCCAATTTATAAATCTTAACTCTACATAGATTCTTCACAATCACAATGTTAACTCAAAAACACAGTAATACTCAGAATCCTGGAGAATTTTAAGGCCAAATAATTGTAGTGCGTGATACACAATCAATTACCAAAATCAGAGAGAAGCTGGATAAAACTCAGATCTGGTATAAGCTTACAAAATTGAAGTCTTCTCACAACTGCTGAAGACTCTGAAGCGTGAAACCCTCAGTTAGCAGTGCCCTAATCGCCCTAACTCCTGTGCAGCAATCTAACTCCAGAGAGCAAGCGCCCTTCTATGACTGGTCACCTCTGTAGGGTTTGATCAGAAAATACTCCCTCAAATCAGCTGCTGTAGGTGATGCCCTAGCTGAGTCAGCGGACAGGTCTGTTTTGTTAATGTCAGCTGTAGTTGCCTGAAATCCAATTTTATTTTCTAACAGTACTGCAGAAATTCGCCCAGCACTCCTCTTAGGATCCAACAGTAACTAGGATAAAAATAGGTAGGTGGATTGGATGACCTGCTGCCTGTTTCCGCCCTGTTGCAGGCCTTTATAAATGGTGAACACCTGTAGATTAGTACTGAAAATAGGGTTCTGAAAATGCAAATTTGAGTGGACAAACTGATTCAGAAGGCTAGGGGTTTCGTCCTAACCTTGCAGGTAACTGGGGTTTCCATCCCAGCAACCAATTCAGGAAATATTCCCAAACTTCTAATCAAATTCTCCAGATTGCCTAGAGTGAAAACTTGAGTGCCCATTTATACCCAATTGGAATAATTCACAATAGGTCGACCTTGTGTGACATTGAATTTCCTTTGGCGCCACAAAATTCAAAGTGAGTCGGCTCCAAAAGAATTATTATTATTATTAGAATAATTAATATTACTATTAATATAATTATATATAATATTGTGATTTATTAATATTTTTATTTCTTTTAATAAAGTGTTTACAAAAAACATAAAACAATACAAGTAAATTAATATTAATATTTTATTTCCTCCAGCGGAGGGGACATGACAGTCAAGCAATAACAACTTTGGAAACTCTATCCACTTCATGCCAAGACAGCATAACATGGATTCATGCTTATCGATCCTGGGCACTATAACAAATAAACCATCTTCTTCAACAGTAATCCTCACCAACTCTAGCTTCCTCATGGTCTTTGTCTTCTCAGTTACCTCAACATCACATGTTACTCTTCCAGATTGGTGACATAAATTTTACCTTGGAATTTACAAATTCTGATCGTGATACCCCAAACTGTTGATTCATAACTGCACAAGGAAAATATGAGTGGAATCATCATACCATGGCTGTCACATTCCAGCTTCTTGCTTTGAATCGGAGTTATAAAGGCTGGAAACCATTCTGTCCCAACTTTGAACACTTTATCACTGATTATAGATTGTAAACTCCTTCCCGGTGTGACTGGAAACACTTTTTTGGCTGCAAGGAAAGTGTGGAGTGTGCTGGACATTTTGAGGACAGCAGACCTAAAATTTGAAGCCATATTCTCAGTGACCCTTGGCTCATGTCTTATGTAACCCATATTCATTCCAGCTATGTCAGATTTGTTCTCCTCAACCCTCAAGTTCCATTCAACATTTATTTTCTTTGGTAACCACCTGAGAAGTGTAATTCGAACATAACCACAAAAATCCAAACACCATTGTAATCAAGCATCTTACCCCTAAGAAGAATTGTGACTATCATTAAATGATCTTTCTTCCACAGAGTCATGGCAACTCCTCGGTATCCTTCTTCAATGTCTTGGACTGATATCTCTTCTTTCTTGAATTCCGTCTCCATGATGAACTCCCCCATAGGATGTACCTTTGAATTGCCTAGTATTATGCTGAACTCCCTCATGACGTATAAGTTGTTGCATTCCATGAATCTGCCTACTATGTTGGCTAGCTGTTGCACCCACTTGTTCTGCTTATGTGGTGAAGGATCCCAAATACCTACTTGAGCTTCATGACTATACCAATGAGCTGGAAATAAATCACCACAACTCACTTGTAGTCTCATCATCCAAATCAGCACTAGGATGGCAGGAATGAGTGTTATCCCTAATGGAAACCTTCCACCCGCATTTTCATGCAAGGAAATCTTCTCACAGTGCGTCAATCTACTGCTGTTTATGTCTGTAAAAATCAAAGATTCAAAATTAATAACATTAAAATAATGCAATAGCTGCAGGTATGGAAAATCTTGTCAAACATTAGACATGTGGTCGGTGTAAAGGCAGTGGACACTTAAACACAAACTGAAAACTCTCTAGCAGAGGCTGCCAATTGAAAATTACTTTTTCCCATGGCTGGAAATCCCTGTAAAACCACTTGTGTGAATGCCAACGGAGTAGGGTGGTGGCTGCTAACAGTAATGACAGCAATGTTAGGACTGGAAATTAGGTTCATTGCCGTCATTGGAATGCTTCTGCTGTCATCAGAGGATAGCACATTGATCAACCTCCTCATGCTTCAATAGTGATCTCCTGCATAGTTTCCCCACTTCGGACTCATCACATCATGCTCTCTTGCATTCATAAGAACTCCCCTTATCACTGTACTAATGACTGACATACTCATGACATTAGCTAGCGTGCTAGTGTATGGGATTAGAATCAGCAATCTAAAGTCTGAAAATATTAGGGTCAGCAACCTAAAATAGGTACAGCAGTTAATAATCAGTATTATCGACAATTTGGAATGTTGAAATAACTTAATAGTAACTGAAAATCCCCCCACAATCATCTGCACACTTTTGAAACCCTTCAAAATCAGCAACCTTGTGATGGAACATACTTGTTCATCTGCAAATAGCAAATTGTAATGTCAGGACATATGGAGAACAGCAGATCTAAAGTTGCAAACCATTTTTATTGTGGCCTTTGGTTCATGTATCTTGCAGCCAACACTTATCCTGTCCTATTTAGTTGGTGATATTCAACAAAAAATTCCCATTTTGCAAATATCTCATTGGGTAACCACCTTAGGAGAGTGTTAGTGAGTACATCCGAGACAAACCACACATTATCATAGTGAAGTATCTTTCCTTGAAATATTCCTGTGGTCCCTCTAACTTCCTTGATGGAGACCCATGATGTAAGAATTCTAGAAATATCCCCTAGGATTTATAGATCCAATTCATAAATCTTAACTCTACATAAATTCTTCACAATCACAATGTTAACTCAAAAACACAGTAATACTCAGAATTCTGGAGAATTTATGGCCGAATAATTGCAGTGCTTGATACACAATCAATTACCAAAATCAGAGAGCAGCTAGATAAAACTCAGATCTGGTATAAGCTTACAAAATTGCAGTCTTCTTACAACTGCTGAAGACTCTGAAGCGTGAAACCCTCAGTTAGCAGTGCCCTAAGCGTCCTAACTCCTGTGCAGCAAGCTAACTCCAGAAAGCAAGCGCCCTTCTATGACTGGTTACCTCTGTAGGGTTTGATCAGAAAATACTCCCTCAAATCAGCTGCTGTAGGTGATGCCCTAGCCGAGTCAGTGGACAGGTCTGTTCTGTTAATGTCAGCTGTAGTTGCCTGAAATCCAATTTTATTTTCTAACGGTACTGCAGAAATTCGCCCAGCACTCTTCTTAGGATCTAACAGTAACTAGGATAAGATTGGGTAGGTGGATTGGACGACTTGCTGCCTGTTTCCACCCTGTTGCAGACCTTTATAAATGGTGGACACCTGTAGATTAGTACTGTCCTGGATTAGTACTGAAAATAGGGTTCTGAAAATACAAATTTGAGTGGGAAAACTGATTAGGAAGGCTAGGGGTTTTGTCCTAACCTTGCAGCTAACTGGGGTTTCCGTCCCAGCAACCAATTCAGGAAATATTCCCAAACTTCTAATCAAATTCTCCAGATTGCCTAGATTGAAAAATTGAGCGCCCATTTGTACCCAATTGGAATAATTCACAATAGGCCGACCTTGAGTGAGATTGAATTTCCTTTGGCACCACAAAATTCAAAGTGAGTAGGCTCCAAAAGAAATATTATGACTATTATAATAATTAATTTTATTATTAATAGAATAATATATAATATTGTGATTTATTATTATTTTTATTTGATTTAATATAGTGTTTACAAAAGGCACTATAAGTAAATTAAAATTAATATTTTATTTCCCCCAGCGGAGGGGACAAGACAATCTATACAAGATTCTTGCAATCCTAACCATAAGGCACCAGGCAATCCACAAAATGGTTGCACAACCCACAATGAAGATATTGTTTTGGCGACTATAACTCTCCTACAACAAGGTCCAGATGCGAGGAAGTCATTTTGACCAACACTTCATCACCCTGCTGCCCCTTCTAGTGGTTGCATTCATTGGACAAGGCATTTAATACCACACCGAACCTATTACTATCACTCCAACTACAGTACAATTTTCTTTCTTGTGCCATTTGCAATTCTAAAAACCAATGATGAAATTCATATCACCAAACCCATTCATCAGTTGACAATGGATCTTGATCCTCCATGAGCTTCCTCACAGCTCCACAAGGAACTCTTCACAGTTTCAGCATTGGCATTTTCTCCTGCTTCATTGTGTCCCATACATTCTGATCTTGAGCAAAGAGGGAATTTTCATGCAAAACATCACTTTCTATTTGGATCCTCATATGACAATCTTTTTGGCATCAACAATGTATTTCAGTCTCCCAGATATTTAAATCACCAGTGTTCCAACTATTCTCATTTAAGATTTAAAACTATGTTACCGGATTCGCTAGTAAAGGCCCCGGGTACGATTCGGGTTCGGTCCGGTTCGGGTCAGATTCGCCCTGGGTTCGATTTTTTGACTGTGGGTTCGACAGGGTTCGAAACCTTGACTGTGGGTTCGATCAGGGTTCGAAAACCTGACTGTGGGTCGAAAAGTGTGAAAATTTTTGTGTGTGGAAGTCAAACGTAAGCCAATTTTGCAATTCTCAGTTCTTGCATACTCGATCTTATGGACTTATTCCTTCCTAGCACATATTATGAATATTTCTCATTTGGTGCAGAAGATAAATTCCTCATTTTTGAACCACTGATAGCAAAGAGATTCACAATAAGACTTTACTAATTTATAATTATATGACACTGTTAAGTGAATTGAACTTGTCTTTTGCTCAATAAATGAAAGGAAAAACTACTTATGACATTAGTAAATTCAATTTTTATGCATGCTATTAAAAATCCTTTTACAAATTTTTGTATGTTTCGTTGTTTGGAAAATTTGCCAAGTTTGAGTTTTTAAAACATTTTAGGTCCGTCAGATTTTGAACTATGATCTATATTCCTCCTCTCCTAGGTTCTTCACCTTATATAGGCACATGATATTTGAGCCCTTGAATGTAAATGAGGACAATTACCTGGTAGACACATCAATGGTTATAGTTACAAGGGAGATGTAGATTTGAGATAACGCATTGAAACAAATTCCTTGCACTTCTTAAAATGAACATTTTCCTGGAAACTTTTCATGATATGTTGGGGAAGAACTTGAAATGGGTAAAATTTACTTGTGTTGACAGGACATTATAACAAAATCATTAAATCAGCTGCAAGCTTTGATTTTATAATGTCCTTGATAAGAAGTCTCTCTGCAAATTCTTCGGTTGGCAGAAGAAATCATTGTGCCAAAACCCCCACAGCCTCACACTCAATGAAAAAAGGGATCTCAAACTGCTAACAAGGAACAACTCATTCACTTCTAGTTCTGGGCATGAATGTTCAATGCATCCATCTTCACCATGCTGGGCAATCAGCGGACTGCTCATTTCTGTGGCCTTTTTATGATCTTTAGCATTGGAACACTACTCCATACTTCTCTTGTCTAGACTATAAAGTATAAAGGATTGAAAATTCTTAATTTGATGCAATGATAGTCCTGAGATGAGAATTTATATAACCATGCCTATTTTGAAACTTCACATCTAATACTGCATCAACAAGAACTTACGAATTCTGTTCCAAACTTCCAAGGCAAGGACACCCAAAAAATCTCTCAGATTCTTCTACGATCTGCAAGAAAAAGGTTTTGGCTCTTTCACAATGTAAATACTAAATAATTATGATCAATGATCAATAATGGCTGATTGTAAACACTTGACACTTTTATGTTTGAACTTTAATTTATAATTTTATATCATGACATTCGAGTATCACTAATATTTTAATGTTTGACTATGAAAGTGGTGGTGTATTTTTGCTATGTTATTTGACTATTAATATGGTGGTATATTCTGAACTTAATTACTGCTGCAAATATGTATATATTTCTGATTTTTATATGTTTTTGTATTACCGAACCCAAAACGAACCCAAAACGAACCCAACCCCAAAAAAAAAATTTCCCGAACCGGCGAACCGGGTTCTTGAACCCGAACCCGAACCCAAAACCGAACCGGTAACTTAGATTTAAAATATATCCATTTGGGGAGTCCCTTGTCACTGTTTGTGCCTTACATGCACTTCACACACCCTGCTAGATTCTATTTTCTAATGGCTCATCTTCACAGCTACATGGTGGTTGTAATCTATCTGGGGAAAATGAGGTCAATTTCCTCTAAACAGGGGAGAAATAGTGTGGGCATACCATGTATTCAGAAAGTTAATTACAGTCCACATGCAAGTAGGTTGAAAAAAATAAAGTAAAAGTAAGACAGTTGTATAGGACCTCATAGCAGCATAAATCGTTTGGGGAATAAATCGGCAAACCAAAAGTTCAGGATTTTTTGAAAAAATCGGGAAAAAATCGGATTTACAAAAAAACATAAAAAATTGAAAAAAAATAGTCAAAAACTACTTTTAAAAAAATTAATGGCATTTCCATAGCATACGCATTGAGAGCAAATAAAATACAGAGTTCAATCCATGAATTATAGAAAATAGATTTTTGTTGGTTATATTCATATCGCTGATTACATTGCACAAAACATACTACAACTGCATAAATATCGATGGTGACAGTTGTCGATGCTACCACATTTTTCATACATGTCTACCAAAGCATTTTATCAAACAATTCACTGCGTTGCTGCTATGGCTAAAACCCTA
Organism: Sequoia sempervirens; assembly: GCA_007258455.2. Lineage (NCBI taxonomy): Eukaryota > Viridiplantae > Streptophyta > Pinopsida > Cupressales > Cupressaceae > Sequoia > Sequoia sempervirens. Next base: position 416,525,055 of record VDFB02353493.1, on the reverse strand, counting down.
AAACAGGTGCTTTTGAACAAGTTATGGATGCTTGGAAAAAGATCTATCAAAGCATAATAGTAGCAATAGCATAGACAAGGTAGTGAACTATTTCAAAAAAATCCTCAAAGAAAAGGTGGTCTCATGGTGATGGAATGCCATGACAATCCATAGCAATTTGCTTGTCATGGCATTAAGTTATGGCATTCATCACCATGAGACCACATTTTTTTAAGCATTTTTCAAATAGTTCACTACCTTTTCTATGCTACCACATTTTTCAAAGCATTTTATCAAATAGTTCACCGCCTTGCTATGGCTAAAATCCTAAAACAGGTGCTTTTGAACAAGTTATGGATGCTTGGAAAGATCTATCAAAGCATAATAGTATAATAGCATAGACAAGGTAGTGAATGTTTCAAAATGCTCAAAGAAATGTGGTCTCGATGGAATGCCATGACAATCCATAGCACTTGTTTGTCATGGCATCTGCTATGGCATTCCATCACCATGAGACCACATTTCTTTGAAGCATTTATTCAAATAGTTCACTACCTTCTATGCTACCACATTTTCATACATGTCTACCAAAGCATTTTATCAAACAGCTCAACGCCTTCATGCTATGGGTAAAAGCCTAAAACAAGTGCTTTCTCAACAAGCTATATGGATGCTTGGAAAAATCTACCAAAGCATAATAGTAAGTAATAACATAGACAAGGCAGTGAATTGTTTGAAAAAATACCTAAAAGAAATGCATTCTCACGGTTATCGAATGCCATGACAATCCATAGCAATTTGCTTGTCATGGCATTCTTCATGGCATTCCATCATGATGAGACTACATTTCTTTGAGACATTTTTTTCAAGCAAGCCACCGGCCTTGTCTATGCTACCACATTTTTCATACATGTCTACCAAAGCATTTTATCAAACAAGCCATTGTCTTGCTGCTATGGCTAAAAGCCTAAAACAGTGCTTTCAAACAAGCTATGGATGCTTGGAAAAATCTGCACAAAGTGATAATAGTAAGCAATAACATAGACAAGGCAATGAATTGTTTGAACTTTGAAAAATGCCTCAAAGAAATGTACCACAGTTGATGGAATGCCATGACAATCCATACAATTTGTTTGTCATGGTGACTGGCCATGGCATTCCATCACCATGAGACTACATTTCTTTGAGACATTTTTCAAGCCACTACCTTGTCTTGCTACCACATTTTTCATACATGTCTACCAAATCATTTTATCAAACAGTTCATTGCCTTGCTGCTATGGCTAAAAGCCTAAAATAGGTGCTTTCAAACAAGCTATGGATGCTTGGAAAAAATCTATCAAAGCATAATAATAAGCAACAAGCCATGGTCTCATGGTTTTTCTTGTGCGAAAATCAGCTCGATTTCGTTTTTTTCCAGATTTTAAACACATTTTTTTGGCGAATTTGCAGTTTGAAACAAAAAAAAATCATTGACCAAAAAGTCAACCAAAAGTCAACGATTTTTTCAAAAAATCGGGAAAAAATTGTCCAGGCTGCAGATTTATTAAAAATCGCGATTAATCGGGTTTTTTTGCAGATTTATGCTTCTATGGTATAGGTAGCTAGATATGAAATAGTTGAAATCTGGAACAGCTGTAAAACGTAGATAGCAATTAACTAAAAAGTAGATGGAGAGCTCAAACACCTGTAAGGGGATGATGAACAGCTAAAACTACTATAAAGGGCAGATGGAACCACTGTACAGGATGAATAAAAAATAAACATAAGTAGGAAGACAACTAGGTACACTAAATGTCATTCCTTTTTCCTATATATACAAGCTTCTCTTATACAATGAAACACAGAAAAAGCATTTGGAAAAATAGACATCAAATTGGGATATGCAAATTATGCTTCCTTTTGTTTTTATTGGCATTGTTTATTGCACATATTTATTATTTATTCATCAACGATTGTAACTTCTTAGACAGATGTCTCAGCCAGAGATGACTAAGTATGTCCATATATCAGCCAATTAGAGATTCCCCCCACCCCCCAACTGTATTCTCCTTCAGAGAAAACAAATATATATCTCATTTATTTTTGCAACCATCAAAGAAAATCAAGGGCATTCTCACCTGTTTTCACATGTTGGTGGAAATGCCCAGCCCCATATGGTCCACCTCTCGATTGTTTTAAATGACATGCATGCAAAGATATTGCAAGAGCTTCCAATCGGCACATAACAACCTCGGATTTCTATGGGTTTGAGCTATTTACTTTATCATTTCAGTACTTTCAACTTTCTAGTAATGAATTAAAAGGTCTTTAAAGCATAGGGAACTGACATATTGTGTCACATCTATGCTAAATTTCTCTCAATCACTATCTATTTAAATAAAAGTTAACATTATTGATTTTGATGACAACACATTACAGATGAACGTTGAATGTTGGATTTTAATTTAATAATAGCAAGTTTAGGAATGTTAAATTTTGTTATCCTTATTTTCCCATTTGAAGAATCCTCTAATCACAAATCTGGTTGCAGCTAAGATTTGTGTATAATTGTAATTAATTATTAGACAACCCTATGTCTAATATTTCCTGCCTAACAGACAAATTAAATTATTTCTGAGGTTTTTAAGCAATGGTCTTTTTAAGCCATGAGGTTGTATTTTCATCAAAAGGCTGTCTACCAATCAAAAAGCTTCAGTTTTGATTTTTCAAAGTGATGGTGGCACCATAATGGTACATTTAATTATATATTTGTAGAAGAATCCTGCCATGAAATTGTAGGTTTATCACGAGGTTGTAAAATTTGATCAGTATTAACTTGGCATATACGGAAGAGATGAAAATTTCCCCAATCTTGTATTGCCTTCTTGAAAGCATAATCTTCATGTTTCCTACCCAGTAGTTTGTGCATCAGTATTAACTGTAGGATCAACATAGTTCCATTTTTTTATGCTAACCTGATCATGTCACTCTTAATAAGAAAGTAGCATTAATTGTTCCAAAATGAAGATCTCGAAACTAACTGGCAGATTTTGCACCCAACTCTAATATGGGACATACATTGAAATTTTGAAGTAATAAATCAACAATTCATTGACATATCTTTACATTAATTCATTATCATCAAGATACACAACTCCCAAAAGAATGCCTGATTTTAGGGACATGCTCAGAATTTGGTTGCAAAGAAATATTCATGTAACAAATGTAGAAGGCAGACTGAAAATGACCTGCAATTGTGGATCAGTAGCTCAATTGCAAGATTATCCAGCTTGAAGGCTAACAAGTCATGATTGCATGTCTGATGTCAGTACAGGGTATATGCCTAACTCTAATACTATAAATAGGGATTGTATTTTTCCATCTTACAAATACATTGAGACAGGAAATTGTTTTTGCCAGGTTAGAATACCATACATAGCTACTCCATCAGTATAGGCACAACCTGTGTCACAAGATTCGAATTCGAATTCGAATTCGGCAACAATAAAATTCGGATGAAATTCGGCGAGGAAAAAATTTGAAAAGTATAAAATTCGGATCAAATTCGCCTTATTTAAATTTTTATTTTTTTTAATAAATATAAGTAATATATCCATAAAATTGTATAAATAGTTTAACATTGATAAAATAACTAATATTAAAACTAAAATAATAAAAACTAATATTAAAACTAAAATAACTAGTATTAAAACTAATATTAATAAAATAATAAAAACTAAAATAACAATTATCTAATATTAATAAAATAACAAAACCTAAAATTAAATCTAATATTAATAAAATAAAAATTAAGAAAATAAATAAAATATGCACTATGCATTTCAAGAGAAAAAAAAAAAAAACAAATCGTCTATGAGACACGCGAATGGCGGCTGGCGGCTGGCGGCTGAGCGAGCGGGTGAGCTTGGACGCGACCTGCAAACTGAAGAAGGTCGAGGCGTCGAGCTTGATGCGGCTTGCAGATTCGCGGCTGAAAGCTTGGACGATTTGCAGAAAGGGCGCCGTCGACCTCCAAACCCGAGCTTCTATTTGCAGAGGGCGCGACCTTTAAAACCTTCAATAAAATTCTATTTGCAGAGGGCGCGACCTTCAAACCCGAGCTTTTTGAGATATTTTTTTAATAAAATTTTAGCCAAACGAATTTTGACGAATTTTGACGAATTTTGACGAATTTCATTATTTTTTCAGAAATTCGCCGAATTCCGAATTTCATGCCAAAAATTCGGCGAATTCTGTGACACTGGGCACAACCATGGGCTCCATTAAAAACAAGTTAAGAAAACAATTAAACATGGTGTCTAGATTTCAGAATTATCTTATAGAAGTGTTGCGTAAGAGAGTAAAGCTTCCCACAAGGAGCAGAAACTCAGGATCAATTCCTCAAATGCTAGGGAATGCATACCCTAACAAGCACTGCCACCTGAGGAGTTAGGAGAGTGATTATAGATAATAACTGAAATAGCATGCCCTTGTGGGAAACCAAATTGAGCATGACAGAATGCTAGATAGTTATGGATTGCATTTAGAAATGATATGAAGTTGTTGGTCTTGATTCAGCTGGGACTTTCTGGTGGCATTCTGTTACTTGGGATTCAAATTTTATTAAGGTAATCTCTCCTTGTCCTCTAAATGACTGAAATTCTATTTGTTTAGACAGTTCCAATCATAAATGAAACTACGTTGTTACACATATGTGTGTGGTCTACAAGGAGTTGAGGAAAACCATTAAGCAAGTGTACAGTCCATATAGATACTATTTAGTATTTTATTGTGATATTATAATATTATACGTTATTAATATTTTATAAGGCTAATAAGTAATAATTTAATAAATATTATTATACATTAAATATATATATTCTTGATTTTCAGCTATAAATATGTATAGATTTCTGATTTTTATATGTTTTTGTATTAACGAACCCAACCCCAGAATTTTTTTTGCCTAAACCCACAAACCAAACCGTCAAACCTGAACTTGAATCCAAAAGCAAACCGGTAACTTAGGGAATAAATGAAGATGAAAGGGCAGTTTATGGTAGAATGGCCAGAAAGATTTCTGCTCAGACCCAATGGACTCAAACGACCATAGCTGTGGATCTCAGTTCTTGTTGAAGAAATGCTGGGATCTGTGAAAAGCAACCGCTTGGAGGACTGTTCATTGTTTCTTTCTAAATCTTGTCAGTGGTTAGATATATCTTTGAGTTTGACAGATATTTTCCTGCAAGGAGTTTTTAGCAGGTATATGTTTAGCTTTTGTTAAGGGCTATGGGTCATTTCATTATAGTCATTTCAACTTTCAAGTTCCTTTGGAAACTTGGGATTGCCTCTGCTCTGTTTTATAAGGTGATGAATGTGCCATTTGGTCTCTTTTGGCAGTCCTGAGTCTTTGGTTTTTGTCTCTGTATTCTGACATGCATGCTCTAACTCACATCCAAGCGGTAAGCATAGGAAGAATCACACAAACCATTTTTAGCAATATAAGTTAACAGACTAGTAAATTGTCATATTTCCCAAACAAAAAAATTGGACCTCCAACATCATATTACAAATCCAGCACTCTGGATTTCAGTTCATGAGAAGCCAATATTGGAAAAACTGCCCAAAAAGCAGGGACTTCTAATTATGCCACTTTAGATGCATCCCAGACCACCATTCTCAATGCAAAAGGCAGCAATTAAAGCCTGTTTAGAAATTTCCAAGTGATCTACAAAGAAAACTCCAGCCAAAAAGTAGAACCTGGGAATAAATGTATCTGTTGAATCATCAAAGAACTCCAGGTAACGTGACATGTTCAGCTACAAAGACAATTCAAGATCTATTTTCAAGGAGATGCAAGATTTAGATGGTAGACAAGATGCTAATGGATCTATCAAGCACAAAGAGTTTCCACCTCTTGTTTAAGCAAATCCAAGCTCTGCTGACAGTGTTGATAGTTTTGGCCCTAAATTGTGAATGAAACAATTCAGAAGCATCTTAAAATTTTTAAGGAGAAAAAACATTATCCCAAGGACATTAAAAGATCATTCAAAAAGCTACAAAATCCAGGTCATGTGAAACCACCAGTAATTTTAGTGAGCCAGAAACAACTCCAATGCGTGCTATAATAAAACATAACTTGGAATCAGTTCCAAGGAAAAATGGAATTGCATCAATTCTTTCCTTTATGAGACTATATTCAGAAAACTTGAAAGCCAATTATAATATTATTCTATTCTCATAAAAAAGAAGCATGTTAGGACCAGCAGTCCTAACTATTTCTTCCTAATTATTTGCTTTTGTATTAAACTTTATTAATAAAAGCATTGGGCATACAAACTTTGTTAGTTATCCCTTTTGTTAAGTATATTTATCCCATATGCATGGGAAGTAGTAGTTCCCTTGAGTAGTATTAATTTAAAATTTTAAACAGAGAGTTTAGCTAGAAGAATGGGTTATCCATGAATTATATTGTATTCAGCATTGTTCAAAGGACACCCTCTCCAAGAGGCCAGCAATATATTGTAATGTGATTTTGTCATTTCAATGCAATATTGTTCATTGTGTTCTCATTTACAGCATTCATTTATGGCAAGATTCTGCAAAGAAAAAAAATCACACTCCCAGATTTGGATATGGATGGTAATGCTAATATAATCACATTGGAAATGCTGCAAAAATTCTCTGTCAGCAAAGCAATTGATGGAAACTGTGCAAAATCAGAATTAATTATGTAGTTTCACTGGTTCAGTTGTGATTTTAAATTCTCTGCTGTTATCTTTATGTCCCAGCTTATTTCCCCTTAATGTTCAGATGATTAACAACCGATAATAGATGAATGTAGCTGATACTCCTGAATTAAGGTTTCACATAACTGCCTTGATTTGGAACCAGTAGGCAGTAATAACAAATTCTCCCAGACAATTAAAAAAGAAAATGGAACCAAGACCTAAATACCTCATAAAGGAGGTCAATAACACGTTTGATCTGTGCACCAACTGCAGATTTTCTAATGCTGTTAATATGCTGAAGCCTCTCTGTATCATTTGAAAATTTTTGACCTTGAAGTGAAGAAGCAGCAACAGAAGGAGAAGAAGCCACTGCAGCATGCTTTGAATTGCTGTTCTTGGAGGAGGGTGGTCTTGATGCTGCAACCTTTGCCAATGTCGATTGACAATTAGCTTGCTGCTTCTTGAACTGATCTAATTTCTTATTCAAATCCATCTGCAGAAAACTAAACAAAATAAACAGTTAGATCAATTTAGAATCATAAACATATACAGGTACCGAGATTATAAAGTATTAACTATTAAGTATGGCTATAATAACATTTTTATTCATACCCTAAATGGATAGGTGAGTTTGTGCAGCATTGAAATATGGATACTTTAACACTTGAATCCGAAACAAGTAATAGTGTGGAGTATTACGATAACATTCAAATTGAAAATCAATAACCAAGGTTGAGTATTGAAAATAGGTAGAATTAACTGGTCTAAGGGCTGTCATCCAGATGTAATTAACTGAAGTTTACCGTTGCTGCCACAATTTTGAGTCTCAGGGCTGCATGCACATTGCGGCTAACCGAAAAGTCATTCCAGGATTTCTGTACTTCCCACCCAAATAGACAAGTTTACCAATCAGGGAAAAAAATATTTCTATTATGCACCTAAATGAATCAGGAGAGGATTTCATTCTCCCATTGCCCGCGTGCCTAAATGCCCTCCATCTCACAATGTCAGAATAACCTCGTGCAAAAGCAAGGGCATTTATGCACTTCAACACCTCTAGGGCCAGGTCAATGGGGCCAAGGTTCTCCCTCAACTCCTACAAGAAATCCCAACATATGGACATACATTTATGGACCACTATATAGGTCCAGGAGGCCAAAGTTCTACATCAATCCTTGCAAGCAAGTCCAACTTAAGGGCACTCTTTAATGCACTCCACTTTACAACTCAAGGAGGAAGAGGTTTTGCCTTCTGTCGACATCAGGAGTACAAGGAGAGAGCACACCAAACCAGTCCACCTGCAGGTGGTGCACTGCCTAAAGGCCCTAAAACTACAATGATACATTTGTAATTGTGTCAGCCCGGTAACAGGTTCGACATAATGTTGTATTAAGGATACCCTATAGCCTTACCCTCACGCGTCAATTAAATGACCGAACCTCTCAGTTTTTATCTCTAAGAAAAATTGTTTATACACGAAAACGTATCTAAACAAACTTCATGGCAGCCCAGAGCCTCACCCGGACTCGTGGATGGCAAGTTCGTGTTTAATAGTAAAGTTCGTCACGAGGTCGAATCTCCATATGGACCTCTAAGAGGGATTCCACATACACCAAATTCTTTTCTCCCTTGACAGAGACTAACCTAGCCTTTTACAATCTCAGTGCTAAACTCTAAGATGAAATATAGACATATCCACAAACTTATACTCACCAAACAATCCCTACGTTTCGGAATCTCGTTGCCGAATCCTAAGGAAAAAAATGAACACAGCCATAAATCTGTAATGCTTTAAAAAGCATGCCCTTAAATCTTTGATGTTTAAAACAACGTAACCATAAATTCAACCAAAAATGAAAAAAAAAAAAAAACTAATAAATTTTATTTTACAAGTGTACCCATAAATTTCATTACTGTAACTGTAAATTCATTAATCTGGGAATCAAAATCTTACAGTTTTATTCTCCGGATGCTGCTATAATTTAAAGCCCTGATAAAAAAATTCTACCAATCAGAAATTGGATTCGATTATTCAAGTGAATTTCAGCCGAAGAGGAAGATCCCACGCCTGACATCAAAATTAGGGTTTTTATTTACTAATGTTCATGTTCAAATGTTTTTGTAAAAGCACGAAAAATTATTTATGTTTTATTTTGGCAAATTCAATTGTAAGTGTACCAGAAAGTTGGAGGATGTTGTATATTCGGAAAATGGGCGCCTTCTTCTCTGCAATTAAGAAACTCCAACTGTCAAATGAAAATGGATTTTAAGCAACTGAATGTCGGGCCTCTGGATTTTTCAAAACAAAATGACTTTATTTATCTGTGGATTTAGGCCTCTCTAGTCAGTTGAATTCAGTCCGTTGTTAAAGGAGATAGATCAGTTGAAACTCTTACGTCTTACAGATCGAAGCAGGAGGCGAATTTTCCCCCAAGGTTGCAGATTTATTCGATCAATCGCAAAAGAAGAGTTTTTGTCAGCTTGTTATAATATATAGTGATGTTTTGATCGCGAGCCTATGGAACACAAGCACGACAACCTACCTCGCGGCTTCTCATTTAATCACCTTTATTCCCTTCTTATTCGTCCACTCTTCTAAAGAGTTCGGAGCTTAAAACTATTGGTTCAACTTTTGGGTAGTCACGATGAATGCATAAGAATTTATTATGTTCACAAAGGTTAAAAAGTAGTCATTTAGAAGTGACATCCAATATCCATGCATAGACGCCCTAATAATTGTGTGCTTCTAGTTATGTTACCCTCATAATCCCTTAAGTTATCACAAACATTTTGCAGTGTTTATTTATACATACAGTAGAATGTAAAACAATATTCTTGTGGGTCTCCTCATGACCCACCGCATCTTGTTTGTTGTAATTTCACCTCAACTCACATGCTCTACATTTCCACGGCTTGTCCCTCTCAGCTCTCAATTTCTCAGGACTCCTCGCACACCTACAACAATTCTCTCGAGCTTCTCAAACAATTCTATCGTGCTTCCTCTATCCACCCATCGGTCTTGACATAAGTTGCCTCACGTTCGGCGATCTTCTTATGCACTCAAAACTTTTGGCTTTGATACCATTTGATGCAAGACAACTACCTCAAGACGCCAAAAATAAGAGATAGGTATAGCAACTCATAAATTTAAATTCAAACAACTCTGAAACTGTACTCAAACTCATGGCACACCTCTTTTTGAAAATTATTTTGAACCATCAAACCAATGCCTTTTCAACTGAAAACTTGGAAAATGAAAGCCCCCACATTTATCTATAAGAAAATAAATATTTCATAATTTTTCTCCCAACAATACCCCTCTAATAAAAACCTCAAAAACCTTTATTTTCCCACATTCAACAACAAATAAATCACATTTAAATGATGAAATGAAATGCTTGAAGATCCAAATCAAATTTCCTCACACAAAGTGAGACTACAAATAATTAAGAAACCTGAAGTTTTATTCCATTCCAATATGCTTGCAACAACAATGATGTACAGTAGCTTCCACATTCTCATACTATGCCAATCCAGCAATACCAACCTATAAGCAAACATAAGAAAACTTCATATTCTCTAGAAAACACCTACAGGCAACCCAAAATCTGATTATTGATTTCTTTGAACAAAAAGAACCTACAACACTCATCAATTGACATCAAATCCTCCTTCCTTCAAAATAATCACCATTTTCTCACATTCTCTGCATCTCTTTTCCCTGCCAAAAACTTCTTAAAACCCATCACTTTCTTCTTATCATGTTGCTCCCTCATTTGTATGAATCTTCTAAAATGATTTCTCGGTTTTATGCATCTCCTTCCCAGCTTTCTAGAATATTTCAAAGTTTTTCATTTTATTATGATATGAAAAAGTTATTCCCAATTTACTAAGACTGGGTCTCACAATTACAACCCAGACAATCTTCCTCTCCCCAAAATGCTAGTCAAACCTCCAAAATACTCATTACTCCTCCCTGGACACAAGTTTTTCCTCTTTCAGGTATGTGCTTTCAATTGCAATTCAAAATTGGTCTTCTCACCTCACAATCCACTCTCTCCACTTCCCATGTATTCCAATCTTGCAACAAAATGTAAATTCAAAAATTCAAAGTGGAGTTATAAAGCATATTAATTGCCCACTCCAAGCTTGGGTGTGGGATTTTCCTTTTTGGTAAATTAACGTCTTTCAACAATTTTAAAATAAATTTAAAAAAATGAATCAATTAAACAAATTGATTTTCCCACATTCCGTCGTGCCAAATTCTACTATGCTAGAGGAATTGATAATTTCAATAATTTGTGCCTACAACTAAAATCAAAACAAAACACAAGCATAAAAGTTTAAAATATTTTTGGTTGTGCAGGATTTTCCATGCACCTGGATGCTCTTGCATCAGTGTGTTCTACTAGATCTAGGCATGGTGTTATTTGGTTGGGTGAAATTATTCTCCGTCTGTAGTGTTATCTTCCTCAATGGTTGTGTATCTTTCATTTGCAGTATTTTTTCCTTGTCTCATAACCACTTTTTCTTTATTTTTCTTCTTGTTATTTTGTTTTGTAAGCATTTGATATCCTTCTGTAAAGCTACTTGTCTTAGTAGTTTCAAAGTCAATTCACTCATATTTTTGACATCTCCTAGTTATTTCATCTAGTTCTTTTGGTACTCTTCTCAAGAGACTTACTCCTCTAGATGAATTTAAGTTTTGTAGTTCATCACTTTTGGACTACAGTGTTGCATTCTTATAATGTGTTTGTGCTTTGTCACAATTGAATATATCATGCTTGATACTTCTGCAAAATTTGCATTGCTTCTTATCTCCCCAACATTTAGTTATGATGTGACCCTGTTTATCACAATTGGAGCAAGTGGCATTTGTTTTCCTTCTTCTCCCTCTACCTTGGCCCCTATCACCTCTAAACTGGCCTTTATCGCTATATTGTTCCTGATTTTGTTAGTTTTGCAAGGCATTTATATTTCTCAAGTTTTGACACTTTGGTACTCTATATCCATGGTCTTGTAGATATAGTGTTCTTTCTGCCAAGCATTTTACATATGTCATTCCTCTTTCCTCATTGTGGTCCCCTAGGTTTGGCTCCTCTCTTAATCAAAATAGTTGAGATGGATAATCTTATGTTTCATGTTCATCCCATTCACTGCAAACTCCACAATAGACTAAGTTAATATTTTTAGGTAGTATTTTTAGATCTACCCTTAATGCATTCACCTTCTTTTCTCCTATTTCTTTTGGGAATTCATTCTACAAATGACCTTCTCTAGCACAATACGTGCATAATTTGTTGGGTCTTTGTGGAAGGGTATATTTTTTCACCATAATCTATTTTTTGAGTCTCAATTGTTAATTTCCAATTGTGATATTTTTATTTCTTTGTGTTTTTTTTCTTTTTCATTATTTCTCTGAGATTGGTTTTCTATCTAGCAAGCTAAAGTTACCAACTATAGGTATGTATTGAAGTTCCTTCCATCTAGGGCCATTCTAATATTTGGTGTCAATCTGTCCATATAAACCATTTGATTTTATGTTTTTTGGTTAAGATTTCTTCCGATTTCCTTGTTTCTTTGAATCTCTTATCAAATTACATTATTGTTTCATCTTCCAAGTTTGTGTGAGTTCTCTTACCTTACTTACCCCTTTGGTAGGTAGTTTGAGGATTCAAAATTTACGAGAATTCTTATTTTACTATGTTCCAGTTTTTATCATTTGTGGGATTTCTTGTAGTACCATTTGAGGGCATCACTTCATAAGGTGCCAACAAAATCGAATAGTTTAGTGTTATTCCTAGTTATATTTTTTCTTTGCCACATTGATTCCAGGACAAAGATATGTTTTGTGGTCTCATTGGTATCTTCCCGAAAATGAGTAACTTCCTAAAGGTATTCATATCTTCTTGTTCTTCATGGTCTTTATATGTATCTCTCAAATTGATATTGAAGTAGTGTTTCCCTAGGGTTACTATGTTATTTTCCTCAACTTCTCTTTCTAATGTCTCCTAATTACTTAATGTAGTACTTATTTTGCAAAAATTCTTCTTGACTTTAATGGAATAAAGGGTGACTCCTAGTCTAGAGGTTGTGTCTGTTCAAAATATCATTTCATCCTTAGAGATATTATTTTGTTATTGACATTAGATTAGTCCATGGTGTCACGTCATTATGTGTTGTTAAACTCACAAATCTTTATTTCCTATCATATTCTCAAAGCACTTCTACTCACTAATTCATCTAAATATTCTGCATCAACTATTATTGTTTGGATGTTTTGTATAGGGTTAACCACCAATAACCAATCCATGTCTATCATTAATTGAATGTTTTCCCAATCTGGATAAGTAGTTAGTGTTTTGGTAATGGGCGGTGTCATAATTCTTGTAACTTCTTGCTCTAAATTCCTTTTAGTTTTTCCATAATCCTCAATTTATCCTTTTATATTTTGTATAATTTGGCTTATCCTATCCATATTAAAACTTCCTCTTTGTGGTATCTCATTCCTCATATCATTGGTTGCACCCACAATGGTGCACTCAGCAACACGCTCAGTGGCACACTTATTCTCTTCATAATTTCTATCACCATCTCCTTAGCTTGTTCCTTTTTTTCTTTTCTGTTGCCTCCATGTAATATCCCTCATGAAAAATCAAATTCAAATCTACAACCTTTTTTTTTTACCCAAACTTAAAAGAGAGCAAATCAAATATAGTGAAATTTTCATCGAATTACTCCAAATTGATGTTGAATATGTGCAACTAAAATGAAATAACTTGCTATATATTTTATCATGATTTTTTCATTATATTTTTTTAAAATACAATAGTAAACAACAATATACATATGGAAAATTACATCAAAGGAAACTCAATTCGGGAGCCCAAACACACCAAAATCCAATGCAATTTCTACACAAACTCTCCAACACTTCTTGCAAAAAATTTGGACAACAACATACATATAAAATTCTCTAAAAATCATTAACAAATATTTCTAACAACAACAATAACACAACTAAAACCCAAAATTCCAAGCTATGCACTCCAAACTACACACTCCTGCAAACTATTTGAAAAAATTAACATAACAACTAAGATGTTTTAGCACAAATGTAAATTTTGTATGAAATTTCTCCTAGAGACCCTCTGAACCATTGTCTTTGAGCCTCAATCCCCCTTGTTTAATAGCCTTGGAGATTCATTCTTCATTAGTTTTAAAGCCTTTAAAGAATATCAACAAACTGTTAGAAAACAATGAATAGAATGATCCAGACTAGTAAGACAAAATAATAAATATTCAAATTCCTTTTCCAACACCAACTTGGGCATCCAAATCCTAACTCCCAAGAAGGAGATACTTTCATGCCAAGAATATAACTCTCATTTCCAAATGTAAATCCATCATTAAATCACTCCAATCTAATTTTCCAAAATAATAACCATTAACTTGAACCACTAACCAACCAAATCCCAAGTTTACTTTCAAAAACCCATGCCCACCTTGGACTTCAATAGAATTTAAAAAATATTAATTGATTTATCACTAAGAATGAATGAATTAATTCACTTTCTCGACTCATTCGTAGGTCTTGGCTTACTATTTTAAGAAACTGGGCTTACTAAAAATAGTAAGTGCTAAATTTAGAAATGCTATTTTAGAAAGGGTACATGACAAGTCCTCCCTCCCAAAGATTTCTTGTCCTTGAGCAATGAAGGTTTGGATGGTTGAAAAATTCTTATCCTTCCCAAGTTGCATCTTCAATTGGCAAATCTTTCTGCTTGATTAATTTCTCGGTGATGCTTTTGTTTCTTAGCTTCTTCTCTCTTGTTTCGAAAACCTTTTCAGGTATAAAAATTAGCTTTCTCTCATCATCTAAGGGTGAAAATTCAGGAGAAGTCACAACTTTCTATCCCACCACTTTCTTGAGACATGAAACATGAAAAGCATTATGTATTTTGAAGCCCAGTGGCAATTCCAACTCATAGGCTACTTCAACTTTCTTGATGACTTTGTAAGGTCCATAGAATTTTGCTTGAGCCTTTTCACCCCACTTTTCTTCAAGTAACTTTTCTTATATAGATGCAACCTTAGAAAAAAACAAATCACGAACCACAAAAACTCTCTTTGTTCTCTTCTTATCTACATACAACTTCTTTTTTTTAGCACAGTGCAAATTGCCTCTGAGAGTCTTTGGAATCTTCTAACTTTGTTGGACAAATTCATTTGCTGCAAGGACTTCACTATTTGAAAACAATAAATCAACATTAGAAAGAGCATCATAACCATAGAGATCTTGAAAAGGAGACATTCCAATGGAGATGTGATAGGAGGTGTTATAACAATACTCCCCTAAATGCAACCATTTCACCTAGGCACCTTACTAATTTGAAACATAATTCCTCAAATATGCTTTTATCCACTTATTGACAATTTTTGTTTGCCCATCTATTTTGGGATGCTAGCTTGCATTGGGTGTGATTTTTGTGCCTGCCAAATGAAACAAGTCCTTCCAAAAGGAACTAATAAATCTGGTGTCCCTATCACTAACAATGTTCCTTGGTAAGCCATGTAATCTAAAAATATTTCTAAAGGATAATTTTGGTACTTGGGATGCTTTAAATTCAGATGTGATACTTGGAAAGTGTAATGGTGTAAATTTGCATTCTAGTGCAATTTCCCATTATATGTACCCTTATCTTAGCCTTGTAAACCTGACAATTCAAAATCTACCACCTTTTCCTTGCTTTTCATGTGTGCCCTTTGTCATTTTGCATCAGAGAGGAATTTCTTTTCATGGACGCCTACATGCCGCGTAGATGTCTACATGTCGCACTAGCATCCTGACAAGTTTCCCACATCAGGAGACATCAGAGACGTTACATTATCTACCACCCTACGAGTGTAACGCCTCTCTTTGAATCTTGACCACCCAAAAATGTTTATTTGGCTCCAAAATACCTTTTGAACATCTCTCTTGAAATTCCATTCATTCTCTCTACCTAAACTTTCACTTTATTCTTGCATTCTCTCAACTTTCTTCACTCTTACTTCACACTCTACACCATTGTTGTTGCTTCTAAACCACTTTCTATTATAGGTTGTCAAGCTCTACACTACCAACACAATTGTCTTGCTCTCCCTTCCTCTCTCGACTTCACCAAGCACGTAGAAAGGAGGGTAACATATTTGTTTTCTTGCATTGTTTGTTTATAGAATAGCATCTAGATTGTCTTTGCATTCTATAAACTATGTTTATTTCCTTTCTTTATTATTTCTCTATATTGTTGCAAACTAGTTGTTCATGGAGGTGGAAACACCAAAATGAGGGTTTGACTTAGGCAAGCTCCAAACACACAACCACAACACTTTTTTGTCACCTTATGTGTAGGTTCATTGCATTCATGAGGAGCTTGTGGGAGGATGGACCTTAGGTGCTCATTCGATTTCTTCTTCATTTCCCTTGTCATTTCGTTATTAGATGATTTATCTATCAAGTTAAAGTATTCTTATTTTTCCTTTTATTTCATGTATTTTTTCGTATCCATTAAACTGTTAGATTAGAACTCTTGGGTTGTTAGCACACCCTTTGAGTTTTAGTCTGTGAATTCTACTCTCTATTGTACAAGATGCCAACATGCCTTTGAGGTGACAGTGCATCGTGTTGTCGTTCATCTCACACACTAGTGTCCTTTGGTCAAGAGCCATTCAGTTTGTAGTCTAAGACCTTTGTGGTATATTCATTCATTTCCCAAAGTCCTCCATCAAAAAACATAAAAAAAGTAGAGCTTAGTTTTCCCTTCCCTTTTATCCTTTTTAGTCTTGAGGTAGTTGAGGGTAATTCGCTCCCTTTAGGCTCTTTTGTGTCCTAGAGACTTGGGAGTAGCAAATCCCCTCTACATTTTGGTGAACTCAATGTGAAATTTCTCCTTTTCATTTCTTTGTGTCAAAAAATTTTCCCTTGGGTATTGGTTGTGTTATAGATTAGTGTGTCATAAAGCTTTTATGAGCTTTACAACCCAATCTACAACCTCTAGATTTTTTATCAGAAGAATTATTTGACATACAAGAATGGAACCTAGGAAGGTCACCTCTAGTCAAACTGGTCCCTCTTTTGAAGAAATGGTTTTAGGGATGTCTACTGGATTTTCCAACCCCTTTGGAGAAGCTACTACTCATATTTCTACCCCCTACTTCTCCTTTCGCTTCTTTTATCGAGGAAGACGTTGCTCTTGAGGTTCCTACAAAGTAACTTCTTTCCCTAGATAAAAGGCTTGGAGAGTTTGAGTGGTACTTGGTAAAAGATAGTAGTCTTTCCCAAGCGACCACCATTGTCAATAGACTAAAAACCATGTTGGATAAGGATCGGAGAGTTATAGAACTTCTCTAAGGTATCCTAGAAATTGTGGATACCCACGTCTCGGCCTATAATTCTAACTTGGGTGTTACCCAAGATGTTGGTTCTGAGACCGTTGAAAAATAGTTGGAAGTCTCAATGCTTGAAGTGTCTGTGTATATGGTTGAGACGGGTCCTTCAACTAGCACCATCTCTATACCTAAGTAGACATGTACTTTAAAAGTAAACAAGGTACCTTTGGGCTTCAGTTCTTCTACCCCTAAGGTTTCTACTTCTAGTGGTAACATTGTTGTCTCTACTGGTCCTGGTGTTGGAGGTTCTGTCGATATGGGGGATGGTGGCTCTAGTGGTGGTTCCTTTGGTCCTGTTTTGTCTATTGATCCTATCTTAAATGCTCAGTTGTAAAACATGGGACAAATGCAAAACTAACTAGTGAACCTGGCCATCTCTTCTTCATCTCAACCTATGTTCTATCCTTTCTGTTGTCATAGTCCTTTGTCTATCACCATCTTAAACACTCCTATCTCTCAAGGGATGAAAATTCCTAAGTTTGAGAATTATAGTTGTTGTGGAGACCCTTAGACGTGTGTGTCATCTTTCAATGCTATGTGCACTAACTTCTTCCACCATGATGCTCTAATGGAAAAGTTTTTGCATTCCCTTAAGGATGTCGCATTGGACCGGTATTATAATTGTTTAGATAATTATATTTTCTCATTTGATCATCTAGTAAATCAGTTCCTTCAACAGTTCCAGACTAACATCGAGCCAAAGATGGTGTTTTTTGATCTTGTCTAATGTAAGCAAGGGGACCATGAAAAGGTCATTGATTTCATTGCTAAATATTAGGCTCTATTTTCTTAGATATCTTACCCATTTCCTAATTCATATGTCCAAAAGGTTTTCATTAGGAACTTGCAATGATCACTACAAAAGAAAATTTCCCTAATGAAGTACCCTTCTTTTGCACATCTATTTGTAGACTTGTGTGAGTATTAGCAAATGGTTGCTCAATTTAGGGATTCATCCTCACACTCCCATTCGGATAACCAGTTAGTAGTGTCAATTTCTAGTGATTCAAGAATGAACAAGGTCA
The DNA here is from genome assembly GCA_007258455.2 of Sequoia sempervirens. Taxonomy (NCBI): domain Eukaryota; kingdom Viridiplantae; phylum Streptophyta; class Pinopsida; order Cupressales; family Cupressaceae; genus Sequoia; species Sequoia sempervirens. Next base: position 416,506,907 of record VDFB02353493.1, on the reverse strand, counting down.
TAGTAAAAGTGATCTTTGTTCCTAAGAACAAAGACCTAGGATGCAATAGAAATTTTATAAAATTGTCAAAGTCCTATGGAAACATTTTTCAAAAATTGTTAAAAGATAAAATTATAACATTACTAGAAATCTGACCTCTTTCTAAGCCATATCCACAATGGTATGATGTGCAAAAGTTTTTCCAATTTTATCGAGTATATGAACATGATACCGAGCAATGTGTCAACCTACGTCATGAGTTCCAGGATCACATCAACGATGGGACTATCCATCTCAATGGGAGGAAGCAAAACTATGAGAAATATGTGGCTAAGACTAACAATGAACTACAAATATACACATATCCATTTCCTTCACATTCTACTAACTTGGTTACACAATCCTCCACTTCTTCCTATCTTGTCCCATTTGAGTATGTGAACATGGTATCATTCACTTGTATGTCTCTTGTAGAGAATGTGAGTGTTGTTCATGATATATCCTTCACCTCACATGATTTTCCCTTAAACAAGGAGCCTTCTTCATTGTATGTTCCCGTCTGGATTAATGGTAACATTGTGACTCATGTTATGGTTGATCTATCAAGTCGAGTGAATGTGATCACAAAGGAGGCCTCATTCATTAAAAATATTCATAAGGAGAAGTACAATGAGTCACTGATCACTCTTTACACTTGTTGGTTATTTTTTAGAACCAAACTTAATCTTATCCAATGCCTATGAATTAGCCACAATCCAATGATACGCATAGGTAAGGATTGGCCAACAAACAAGTAAGGATTACTAGGCCCTTACTTCTACTCTTCGGGCTTTGTGAAACCCAGGAGGTTAATTCTTATTATGTTCATATGATATTCTTCTTCCATTTTATCAAGAACATTTGAGCTTGAACATATGCATTCCTATTATATGCAAATAGATAGAATACCTTGAGGATTTGGCTAACCCTTAAGCGAATTACCACATAAAGCAAGGAATAAAAGATATTTCATATTGATTGTTGTAATTGAAAGTGTTTAGATGATTTTCATTCTCATTTTGTGCTCTTGGTCAAGTGCAAAACTAACTCATTTATATCCAAGATAACCAAACAAATAGATTGGTGCCTTGTCTTTGGGTAATGGAGTCGCATCTGTAATAACCTGTAATACCTTAGCAATTTGACTGAGTAATTTGAAGGCTATTGACATATTGCATTACAATATTCAACTCATTGTGTTGAAAACAAAAACTACTTAGCAATCTTAGAATCTTCCCTCACAAACCCATGATCTTATTTAAGCATTTAATCAATTCCTTGAACCAAAGCAAAAATAAAATCACTCATTCAATTAAAAAAATTGAAGACAAACAAAAAGATCCTTAACCATTTCATTTATAATTTGGAAGAGAAAATACATAGAAGAGAATGTGCTTTCGAACTAGCATTTTCATTCTTATATTGCTACTACTATAAAACCAATTAAGTTCATTACAAACCAGCTTATACCCTAGACTCCATACTAATCTATTCATCTATGCATGAATTTAAAATTTGCTCTTATGTGAACTCATTTTTCCAAACTAGACCACTTGAGACCCAAAATTTGAACCTCTGTAATTGGCCCTAAAATCCCATTTATAGAAATATGGGAGCGACAAGCATCAGGCGAAATTACCATTTTAGTCACATTTACATCTGACACTTAATTTAATCTCAATTTCAAAAATTCCCCTAAATGGTTATATTTGCTCATTGCAAAAGTGGAGGGAAAGCAAAAGACAAAACTCCATATAATTCATTGAAGAAGAACAACCAGCCTTCTGAAAGGCATCGTTAGTCATTGCAGCAGCACCAAAATATCTCATCCACGTCGACCAAAGAAGATTCTCCATGTCAGCAGCCAAAACAAAAAATTACACATTTGTTAAAGAGGATGAGCCCACCGTTGTGGTAGCAGTGTCATCAAAAACAAAAATAGAACCAGGGTGCTACTCTAACTCTTCAGAATCAGAGTAAGCACACCCGCTCCATGTTCTTGCTAAAATTTGAGAAGTGACTACTTCTCAATCATCAAAATAATCCTGACATGCCAGTGTGAGAAGGTAACAACCATACTCTGGGTCAGTATCTCCATCACTCAAAGGACCAACCGAATCCTCCATGGGAGAGTTATGCCTCCCCATATAAGAATCATAAGCCTCGTGGTACTTATTCTTCCTCTTCCCACAAGACTTAGCCAATTTCCCACCAGGCTCACACTAGTCACGACCAACAACCCTACTCCTTAGATTGTAATTACTCCTGACACCACCCTTCCTAGACTTCTTATGGGTTTTCTTCTTCTCCTTTGGCATTGTAGGAGCTCGTGGTGTGCCTTGTTCAATTTCAAGTGCATCATCCTGAATTTCAAGCATACTAAGCCTCCTAGACCTCCTGACTGGTTGGAAATACTTAATTGGCTTACTCATTATCATAGAGAATAGGACAACAACTTATGAATTCCCAAGCACAAAGAGACTTTACAAATTTGTAGGGAAAATACACTTCACAACTACGTATAAATCCTATCAACCAATGTGAATTCTTCAAATAATCAACCCCTGCAAACCCCAAGTAGCTAAAACCTATAGAGCCCACAATAATTTCTTGAGACAAGCCAACTGATACTCAGTCGACATATAAAAAACACAGACACCAACTTACCCAAGAGAAACTATCCTCAATGCCTCTGCAACTTCATGCCAAAGTTCTTCACACCATCTTGTTTTCGAACCAAAGCTTAATTTCTCAACTTCTGATTGTAATTGTGAAGAAAAAATAGCTACCAACTCCCATTATATCGAGCAATTTGAGCGTGTCAACCATTAATGCTCAAGGAAGGCTTGCACGAGTGAGTTGTGAATCAACTGCTTGATTTTGAATCTCAACTATTGATTATATGTCGAGATGGATTGACAGATAATTAAAATCAAGGTAATTGATTACGAAGAAGCCAACTAAATACGCTTGTTGCCTTTTTCTAATCATAAAAGCTCATGTGGATATGTATCCACTTTGTCTACACACTTAATCATCCACTTAGCATTAAAGAAAGCCTGTCATGTCAATTTTTCCCACTCGCCCATGAGAATTAACCCACTTGTACCTTTGATCAATAGGGCGATGGGGAGCATTCATGATTTGATCTCAATCCACTAACCCATACCAATCCTAACACAAACCACCTATCCACTTGTACAAATTATTGAAAGAAATAATGGTTGAGATCAAAAAATACCCATCATAGCTCAAACAAGTGCAGAAGAAATCAATTCTTATCTTACACCATTTATCCTTCATGTCCTCTTAGAAAATTTTATTAATATTTTGCCTTTACTAATGTCCCTCAAACCTGTTAGACTGCTCCACATGGTGGTCGCCTGCTTCCCTACTGAGAAACAAAAGGCATGAGTGGGTCTCGCACAGGATGGTAGGGAGTGGTCAAGATTGACCCACGTCACCCACTATCAACCGTCGATCTCTGCTCGATAAAATATTTATTGCATTCAAAACCAAGTGGGCCCCTCCATGAAGGGACAAATGTCCATAGCTTGCTAGCCTGCGACATTATTTTTAGACAAAATAAAATTAGATGGGGTGGTGAGGAGTGGTCCTAATGAAGCCACATCATTAAATAGCGATCGTTGATCACACCAATTCATCACCCATTGTCCCTTCAAAAGGTTTGGGCTCCCCAATGAAGAGGGCATGTGGCGTTCGCCTGCCAGCCCATTGGAATATTTAAATGAAAAGTAAAGCAGAGCGGGGGCATGAGGAACGACTATGATCTACTTGTGGTGATTGAACAGTCATCATAAACCATAAATCTGCACATGCCAAAAGTTAGTTCATAAAAGAGGGCCACTATTAGGCTTATGGTAGACGGGGACATAATAATTAAGGTTAAAACCTTAGGTGACCATGGATAATATTAAAACCCAAGCCCAGACCTAGACAACTATTTTGAAGAACATCAACCCTGATTAATATAAGGAAATTTTTTTATTGCGACGAGCAACAGTCAAGATCGTTAGGACTCAGGGGCTAGTAATAGAATAGACTTGATGACATATAAGTCACAACTTAATTGACTGGGGACTTGTGACAAAAGTCCAATGATGAAATATAATGATTTCCAAAGACTTTAGACTTAAGGGTAATTTAGGAAGGGTTTTAACAACAAAAACCCTTAAGCATGGATAGTGAACAAAACCCTAAGCCTAGAGGTATGGGATTAACCAAATTCTATAAAATTTTGGGATAGAACATGAAAAATTTTTAGAGGTTCCATCAGTGGCTCCTGTTGGGGACGTCTGTTATTCCAGAATAGAGCAAGATCCAAGAATCTCAGGTGAAGTAGACCAAGCACAAAGAACCAAAACGAAGACTTGCCCAGACAAGGAAAGAGAACTAGACCAAAGCAACCAACATATATACAATACTCACATGACTGTACAATGTTCTCCCCACTTCAAATTTTCTCAAAAGTCCCTTTTGATGCACATGCTCTCAATCTATATTCTACAATTTAATAGGCTTCATTTTCAATTGGTGGCCCTAGACCCCCAAAAACTTAAAACCATTCCTTAACTCTATCAAAAACCAAGTATTCTATGTTGTCTGCACTAGAGCAAGGTTGAAAATATTGCCATGAATTGCCTACCAACTAATCCTAATGTGGTCACTGCAACTAACCATAATTTCCATATGCCTAAATTTACCATTGTCATCATTAACCCTACCCAACTAAAGATTGTACTCAGACATTAACTGGAATCTATAATCAATGTAGAATTTTACCTTGTTCACTTCACAATTATTCTCCACCAAATACTCCTCCAACTAGACTAGAAGTTGAAAAAATTCATAGTCCACTTGATCATTGAAACCATAAGGATTGACATCAATTTCAGTTTGCACATCAAACTAGAAACTTTCATAAATATTTTGCTCAAAAATTCCATCCAAAAACATTTGTCCTAACCCTTTGAAGTCACATTGCAATTCCACTTCAAGTAATTCAAATTTAGTATAAGGCTCATGCAAAACCTTGGAATTATCCCCTGGTTTTTGTCCCTTGCCATGCAAACATTCATCTTGTGTGATGAATAAAAAGTGTTCATATATAGGCATACTCCCAAACTGGTTTTCACATTCATCAGAGTAGTGTGAACCAGTCATACAGTCATATGCTCCACTACACTGGGAAATTAACTCATCATAACCCATAACATCTTTGTTGTCATCTAGACCAAGGTCACTACCACAAACCCCATTATCAATCATATCCCATGCATCAAAGAATACTTCCAATTCAAGCTCAATAACACATTCTGATTTACCCTTCAAATTGTAATTTAACTCAAAGCAAAGTGTTTCAAAGAATGGCTCAAATAACTCAGAGTTAATAGAGTCAACAACAAGGAACTCTTATACCTCATCCAATGATAAGTATGTTGAATCAAATGTGAAAGGTTCATTATAGTCTAATTGTTGTTCATTAATATTTGAACAAACTTCTTCAATACATTCCCTGTCAAAAAAAATCATGTCCATTTTTGCAACAAAACTTGCATATTCCATCACTGCTTCACATAGATAATTAGGAACAACTTGGACATGATCCTGTTGGTTCACACCAAAATTTTCATCATTTTCAACACTGTTTTTAAGCTCAAGATACTGAACACATACATCCTTGTCTTCAAAATCATCATCATTCATACAATTAGCATGCTCTTGTGTTGACATCACTGGATTGCACTCCAAGTATCCATTACATGGAATTTGTTCATTCACTTGTAAGGGTGAAACTTTATGAGCATTACTATTATCACATCCCTCATTCATAGAAAATTCCTCTAAATCATCCTCATAAAAGGATTCATAACCTTCAGAAAAATAATCAGAGACCTCATTTTCTTTATGATCATTATCACCACAAGGCAATTCATTACCACATGTACTAAGCTCAAAGTGTTCAAAATGAAAGCTCAAATTCTCATTCTCAGTGCCTTGACCATTGATTTGCAACGAGGCACTAATAATACTTGTAAATGCATCTTCTTCCTTATCACCAATGTACTGATTTGTACATAGGTTGCTTATGAATTGGTTATAATCATTATCCTCACCCTTACCACAAGACACATGTCTATTTTATGATATACCCTTCTTAGTTACTTACATTGATTTATGATTCTCTTCAATAGGACAACCCCCACTAACACTTTGGGATTTCATACTTTGTGCATAATCATATTTGGCTTTCTCAACAATCCTGATCCAATCAATTATCTAATCAAAATCTTGAGGCTTCAAATCCTTAGGCGAGGTACTCAGTCTTGGCTCAAAAATTTCACAAAATAGGTCAATGCTCACCGAATCCTTAGGTCTACAATTTTTAGGAAATTCCAACAAGGCATCCAAAAACCTTGCAAATAAATCATATGGAGATTCTCCTTTATGCCTTTTCATGTTTGACAATTCTTCAACAAAAGGCACTTGATTAGTATTGCTCAAAAGTTTTTGATGTTCAATTTGTAACTCACCACCAGTTATATTAGGCAATGATGGACAAATCAGAGCAATAGAAGCATCATTATTATGAAAATCACTTCTATTATCTGACTCACTTGTATGGGATGTACTAGAATAACCCACACTCATAGCCATATAACCCTTCATTATTGAGTACCTCAAGTTGCTTTCAATGTCCATAGCCATTTTATATGCATGATGTAATGTTGTAGGCTCCTTATCTCTCAACAAATAACTCATTTCTTCATCAAATTCTCCCAAATATATAACTAAACACTCTACATCATTTGGTCTCATATTTTCAGTAATATCCCTTATTGCTTTTGCGAACCTGAGATTAAAAGTAGGGACTAACTCTATTTCATCCTTGTGAATTTCCATGAGTTTTCTCCTTACGGAAATTGGATTAATTCTTTCACCAAATTGCTCTATAAATGCCATCATGTATTCATTCAATGAGGGGATAGAACATACTAGCATATATGAGAACCAATCTCTAACATCTTCCCTTAGAGATTGAACAAAGAATTTCATGACAACATCTTCATAATCTATCTCATAATCTCCCATCAAATCCATAAATGTATGCAAATGTCTATAAGCTGATTCAAAACCTTGTCCTATAAATTTTAGCAAATGTTCCCTAACATCATTAGGAACAAGGTTTGGGAAACCCTAAATACCACTAAAGTTTAATGGCCTATACCTCCGAATAGAGAAATTTATTTGATGACATGATAGAGGTTGCATGCCCTGTATGTTCTTATTTTACATTCTGCATGGAGATATAGGGGAATGATACATTTTCTTGTACCCCTTTACAAACCTCAATATCAACTTCACAGTTGATCATTCACTACCCTATTCCTTGATTTAATCATGACCTTAAGGTGCCTAACCCATATATAGTTATGCCTTAGATCTTTCTAAGGAGAAATTTTTAATAATGATCACACTTCTTAATAATAACATAGAAACTTCAAATTATATCTTAGAAGTATGAAAAATTACCACTACCATTCCCTTTATTTGTGCTCAATTCACATAATAGGGAAACAAAATTTTCTCCAAATCACTCAACATGGTTTTCACACAAATTTATGCTTCTTGAAAACCAAAACAGGGGAAATACCTAGACATGTTGTAGCTGCCTTGAATAATGCTTATGACTGGAAAACCTCGTAGATCTAAAGCTGTCATCACAATTTCATCAAGTTCTTTGCACAAAGTCACCACCTCCTTCTACAAAGGAATGAGCTTCAAAAATATGAAGTTTCTTTCATGGGTTGATTTCAATTTAAGCTTCCCTAAGATTAGAGTCACACATGAATCCTTTATATTTTCTGCAACATAACCCTTTCCATGTTTAAATACTCAAAATTTGAACTAGATGTTCAGATTTAGTAAATTCTTTAACTTTCTCAAGATAATATTGGAGTCCTTTGAAATTTTCTCTCTAGCTTCCCATCAGGGTGCTTCATCATGTGAGCTCAAGTCTACCTTATCTTTTCTTAGCAAATTTTCACTCTAACTGACTAGATCTTCTCAAATAATACACACTGGTATAGATATCTCAGAGTCACCACCCACATTTAGTGAGAAATTATAAAATACTCATGGAATTATGGTAGATCTTGATATCATTTTCAAGTTTCAAGGGAAACATAACAAATTATTGCAACATTTATAAGAATTGACTCACTAACACAAAGCTAGGCTTGAAAGATGAATTCTCAAGCAAAATATTTGACTCTTTGATAGGACAGTCTACAACCCAATTTCTAAATCCATCCCCTGTGGAGTCGCCAATCTATTGGTGACTCAGATGGGCAACTATGATTCCACAAATTTCAATTTCTGGTTACAAACTATTTTGAACTTCAATTACTCTTTAAGGAAAGATGATCTTCAATCATAATTTTCTCAAGTCATCCCCAGTAGAGTCGCCAATATGTTGGTTATTTTTTTAGAACCAAACTTAATCTTATCCAATGCCTATGAATTAGCCACAATCTAATGATAAGCATAGGTAAGGATTGGCAAAAAAAAAGTAAGGATTACTAGGACCTTACTTCCACTCTTCGAGCTCTGTGAAAGCCAAGAGGGTAATCCTTATTATGTTCATATGATGTTCTTCTTCCATTTTATCAGAACATTTGAGCAAACCAATGTATTCCTATTAGATGCAAATAGATAGAATCCCTTGAGGATTTGGCCGACCCTTAAGCAAATTACCACCTAAAGTAAGGAATAAAAGGTATTTCATATTGATTGTTGTAATTGAAAGTGTTTAGGTGATTTTCATTCTCATTTTGTGCTCTTGGTCACGTGCAGAACTGACTCATTTGCATTCAAGATAACCAAACAAATAGACCAATGCCTTGTCTTTAGGTAATGGAGTCACATTTGTAATAACCTGTAATACCTTAGCTATTTGACTTAGTAATTTGAAGGCTATTGACATATTGTATTACAATATTCAACTCATTGTGTTGAAAACAAAAACTACTTAGAAATCCTAGAATCTTCCCTCACAAACCCATGATCTTATTTAAGCATTTAATCAATTCCTTGAACTGAAGCATAAATAAAACCACTCATTCAATTAAAACAATTAAAGACAAACAAAAATATTTTTAATCATTTCATTTATAATCTAGAAGAGAAAATACATAGGAGAGAATGTGCTTTCGAACTAGCATTTTCATTCATATACTCTTGCTATTGTAAAACCAATTAAGTTCATTACAAAGCAACTTATACCCTAGACTCCATACCAATCTATTCATTTGTGCATGAATTTACAATTTTTTCTTATGGGAGCTCAGTTTTCCAACCTAGACTGTAAGGAAAGTAGAGGTGTGGAAACACTTTCCTAATGTTAAAGCCATAGGGAAGAATGCAGACAGTACTTTTAATTTTCTAATTACAATCCAATTAAGACACACATGAAAGATTTACAGAAACAAAACATATACACAAAGACAAATGAACACCAAATTTACGTGGGAAAACCCTATTGGGAAAAAACCCACCACACCAAGCTAAATCTCTTTGTATTTTAGTAATAAAAAAATTACATACAAATCAGAGATACAACTCTCTAGTTCTAGTTCACAATAGTTTCATTCACTGTTCAATCTCTTACAAAAATGCACTCAACAACCCAACTCATATCATCCTCAGAATTGATCTACTTTTATCTTATCACATTCTAATTTTTATCTTTTGTTCATCCTTATTTTCCATTGCCGCATTGTAGAAAGTTTCCTCTTGAGCATTGATTTTTCCCTGCATGTAGTTTAGCTCCAGCGTCATAACTGTTGCAAAAATCTAACTGCCATCCATTTGAAATTCACTTCCTCTGATTGGTCCACGAGGCTCCACATAGGATGGTCAATTTGGTCAGAGGTGTTCAAACTTTGTTGGCATATTGGTGAGACACTAACAGTGTCTCCCCGATGCCACAAAGTCTTCACTATCGATATCGTCATAGGTTCCAATAGTCGGCAGGACAACATAGCGAATACCTTGAGTCATACCGAATCCATCAACATCCATTTCATTCCTATCAGCAAGAGTTTCCTCATCGGCAAGACTCATACCGAATGCCACAAGTCATATCGATCTCAAAAAAGCCATTGACAAGACTACCGCAGATCGCCAAGACTTCATACCGAAGTCTTCAATTCATGTCATCATGAGTTTTCCATTTGGTGAGACAAACATCTTTCACCAAGACCTCACACCGAGCACATTAGCATTTCCATCGACACCTATCTATCGCTAAGACATTCAACTGTCGCCAAGAGGTTTCACCGAGATCTCTTATGTTACTCTGAAGCACTTGACAGTCGGCAAGACATTCATCTTTTGCCAAGACTTCACTCTGAGCAAACATGTCTTACTGAGTTGGCAAGACTTTTGTCTTTCGCCAAGACCTCACATCGAGCACCCATGTCTTACCGAGTCGGTAAGACATTTGACCTTTGCCAAGACCTTTCACCGAGCGAACATGTCATACCGAAGACTATCGGCGAGACTCTCCATCGGTCGCCAAGACTTCATACCGAAGTCTTTGAGTCATCGCAAATACCCCAAGTGTATCCTCATTGGTGAGACCTTCCATTCATCGCTAAGACTTCTCCTCGAGACCCTTGTGTTACCCCGATAGCCATATGCTATCGGTGAGACTTTCACCAGTCACTGTGACTTCTCCCCGACACCCAATAAGAACATTTTGTCGGCAAGAGGTCTCCACTCGACAAAAGGTCACAGTGAATGCTTCTTGTCATAGCAATAGACTTGTCAGCAAGATATCAACTTTGTCTCGGCGACATGAACATTTCAAAATATTTAGAGTAGCTAGTCGGCCAGACATGAATAATGTCTCAGCGAATTTTCCCTTCAGGAGTTCCATGTCAGTATGGATTGAGGCAAATATTCCAACAATCTCCCACTTGACGAAGACCTTACTGACAACTCCAAAGCATAATAAAACTACTGAAATTCATGGGCCAAGAGGCCCATCGAACTGGAACACCACCTGTATTTTTCTGTGCTCGCAGGCTTTGTCAATGCATTTGCAACATTTTCCAAAGTATCCACTTTCTCCAAAGAGACCTTCCCATCCTCCACCATATCTCATACAAAGTGATACTGCACATCTATATGTTTCGTCACAGCATGGAAAGTAGGATTCTTTTCCAAACATATAACACTCTGACTGTCACAATAAATAGTAATTTTTCCTGCATCAAAACAAATGTTAGAACACAAATGTTTTAACTAGATTGCTTCTTTATAGGCATGTGTTTCTGCTATGTATTCTACCTCTGTAGTGGACAAAGTGACTACAGCCTGCCGCTTGCTCATCCAACTCACTGCACCACCATTCATCATGAAAACATATCCACTGGTAGATCTTATGCTGTCAATGTCTCCTGCCCAATCAGAGTCCACATAACCTCAAATATTGAGAGTCCTCTATGATTCAACCAAGTTCCCATGGTAACACAAAGCATACTCTGAAGTGCCCTTCAGATATCTAAACACTCTCTTCACAACATCCCAATGTGTCCTTCCAGGATTAGCCATAAACCGATTAAGAACTCCCATTGCTTAGGCAATGTCTGGCCTTGTACAAACCATTACATACATAAGGCTTCCAACCGCACTAGCATAAGGTACACTGGTCATGTCCTCCATCTTAGTAGGATATTTTGGACAGTCTTCAACAAATAGCTTCGTTCCCTGTAAAACTGGAACAACTAGCTGCTTGCAATCAGTCATACAAAATCTCTCTAGAATAGTCATGATATACTTACTCTGACTGAGCCAAAGTTTTCTATTCTTCCTGTCCCTGGTTATTTTCATTCCTAGAATGTACCTTGTTGCACCAAGATCTTTCATTTTGAACTTTGCAGACAACTAAGACTTAAGATCAGAAATCATTAGCTTACTATTGCCTATGAACAACATATCATCAACATAGAGAGAAATAATAAGAACTTGATCACTTTCAACTTTGTAATACACAAAATGATCACATTTTGATCTTACAAATTCCAATGACAAAAAAAAGTGTCAAATTTCTGGTACCACATTCTAGGAGAATATTTTAAACCATACAGAGATTTCTTCAACTTGCAAACCAGTCTTTCTTTACCTTTTTTCACACAGTGCTCCGGCTGGGACATATAAATTTCTTCTTCAAGATCACCATGAAGAAACACTGTCTTCACATCCATTTGTTCAATTTCTAATTCATACACTGCTGCAAGTGACAAAAGAAATCTAATAGATGTCAGCTTAGCTACAAGAGAAAATATTTCTCCATAATCAATTCCCTCTACCTGGGAATAACCTTTTGCAACCAACCTTACTTTATATTTTTCTACACTGCCATCCAAACCAATTTTCTTTTTAAATACCCATTTTCAGCCCACTATTTTTCTGACTTTAGGCAATGGCACCAAAATCCAGGTATCATTCTTTTCTAATGATGCCATTTCTTCATTCACGGCTTCCAACCAAGAGTTTGAATCAGACATTTTAAATGCCTTTCATAATCCTAGGTTCACCAGTACTAGAAATTAAAGCATAGGCACAAGTAGACTCTATCAAAGAAAACCCATACCTATCAGGTTGCTTTCTTTCATGAGTTGACCTCCTCATAGGCTGAGGCTGAGGTTGAGTTGGTTCTTCATCTTCTTCAGAACTTTTAGAACTACTTGAGCTCTCATTAGTATCAGGTACATTTTGATTTTTCAATTCCTCTTTATCTAGTGTCAGAGGAATATTTGCTACATCCTTTTCATTTTTTGATTTCTTCTCTAACTACTGATCATCCAATGTAGAAGGCTTCAGCTCATGAAAAATAATGATTCTACTGTACAAGACCTTCTCAGTCTTAGGATTCCAAAGCTTGTATCCTTTTATGCCAGCACTATAGCCAATAAAAATACACTTTACAACTTTGTTTTCCAACTTAGATCTTTTTTTCAAATGGCACATGTGCATATGCCTCACAGCCAAAGACACAAATATGTCTTAGAGAGGGCTTCTTTCCAGACCATGCTTCCAAAGGTGTCTTCTCAACAAGAGTAGAGTTAGGAGAACGATTTACCAAGTAACATGTTGTAGAGACTACTTTAGCCCAGAACTTCTCCTCCAAGCCAAAACTGCTCAGCATACTTCGTGCTCTTTCCATTACTATCTTGTTGAACCTTTCAACAACTCCATTTTGCTGTGGAGTGTAAGGTGTAGTCTTATGTCTTTTAATCCCATGATCTTTATAGTACCTTTCAAATTCATCTGAACAAAACTCACCGCCATTGTCAGTCCTTAAACATTTTATTTTTTTACTAGTCTGATTTTCTACAAGGTTTTTAAATTCCTTAAACTGAATGAACACTTCTAATTTACTTTTCAAAAAATATACAAATTCTCTTCTTGAATAATCATCAATAAACAACACATATTATCTTGATTTAGACAAAGAAGGAACATTCACTGGACCAAAAACATCAGAATGAATATAATCAAGCAAACCAGAAGATTTGTGAGGACTGGAATAAAATGAAACACAGTGCTGCTTTCCATATATGCAATGTTCACAGAATTCGAACTCAAGGTTACAATCTTCAAGCCCTTCTACCAGGTTTTTATTTTTCAAGGTTTTTAAACCTTTCTCACCAATGTGGCCTAGCCTATAATGCCAGAGCATAGTTATCTCTACTAGAAGTTTAACCTCCATGGAGTTTACACCATCAGAAACATTTTCCTTCTTTTATTTATGAGTAACTTTTAGTGACTTTGCAGAGACACTATTACATTAGATAGCCAGTGCATCCAACTTGTACATGGTACCAATTCGAGCACCCCTAGCCAAAACCATTGCGTCTCTAGTCATCTTGCAGCCATTTCCAGAGAAAGTGACCTGCACTCCGATATCATTCAACTTACTTACAGAAAGTAGATTTTGAGCCAAACCTAGTATATGCATCACATCATTGATTCCCTTCACTCTTCCATCAAGGAATTGAATTTTGACTCTTCCACGGCCAACAATTTCCAAAGATGAATCACTTGCTAAGTACACCTTTCCACCATTGTATTCTTCATACTTCGTGAACTAGTCTCTATGAGATGTCATGTGGATAGATGCTCCATAATCAATTAGCCAGACATCATCAGATGCCCGTGTAGCCAAAGTTGCAATGAAGGTGTCTGCATCACTCTAAGAAGAATCATTTCCAGAAGAGTTCTTCTTCTTCTTCTTTTTCTCCTCCTTGCAATCATTTCTAACATGACCAAGTTGCCCACAATTCCAGCACTTCACCCTGGACTTCTTGCCAGGATACTTTGATCTCCCTTCTAATTTTGATTTGGATTTCTTGTCCTTCTTCTTACCTTTCTCCTTCGATCTGCCTCTAACAGCCAGAGCCTCCTTTGCCATCTCAGAATATTTTCTTCTCATCTCTTCCAAAAACAAAGAAGCAACAACATCTTCCATCTTGAAAGTGGATGTCGTACTCCCAATAGCCATCACTAGATGATCCCAAGAATCTGGCAATGAACATAGCAACAACATGCAACGATCTTCATCTTCAATCTTCACACCAACAGATGTTAACTGAGCAATCAACATGTTGAATGCATTCAAATGATCAGCAACAGATCCTCCCTCCTGCATTCTCAAAGAGTACAACTTCTTCCTCAAGAACAATTTGTTCACCAAGGACTTGCCTTGATAAATAGATGTCAGTCTTTTCCACAAGGAAGATGCAGTCTTTTCTTCATGCACATTTAGAAGAACAGAGTCTGCCAAACAGAGCCTTATCATCCCCTTAGACTTTTTATCTACAAGATCCCAATCCTCTTGCTTCATGCCTTAAGGCATCATTCCAGACACAACAAGCCACAAATCATGATCCACTAATAGATGTTCCATTTTGAGTTTCCACAACTCAAAATTGCTACCATTGAATTTCTCTATTTCCATCTTCTCGGATGTGCTCGCCATCTTAATTTGTAACTAAATTATCAGACCTCTACCAAACTCCCACTGAAAAAGAATTGACACAAAAAACCCAACCCACTCACAAGGATAACACAACTAGCCAGGCTTTGATACCACTTGTAAGGAAAGCAGAGGTGCGGAAACACTTTCCTAACGTCAGAACCATAGGGAAGAATGCAGATAGTACTTTTAATTTTCTAATTACAATCCAATTAAGACACACATGAAAGATTTATAGAAACATAACAAATACACAAAGACAAATGAACACCAGATTTACGTGGGAAAACCCTATTGGGAAAAAACCCACCACACCAAGCTGAATCTCTTTGTATTTTAGTAATAAACAAATTACATACAAATTAGAGATACAACTCTCTAGTTCTAGTTCACAGTAGTTTCATTCACTGTTCAATCTCTTACAGAAATGCACTCAACAACCCGACTCATATCATCCTCAGAATTGATCTGCTTTTATCTTATCACATTCTGATTTTTAACTTCTGTTCATCCTTATCCGCCATTTCCCCATCGTAGAAAGTTTCCTTTTGAGCATTGATTTTTCCCTGCATGCAGTTCAGCTCCAATGTCGTAACTATTGCAAAAATCTAACTGCCATCCATTTGAAATTCGCTTCCTCTGATTTGGTCCACGAGGCTTCACATAGGATGGTCAATTTGGTCAGAGGCATTCAAACTTTGTTGGCATATCGGTGAGACACTAACAGTGTCTCCTTGATGCCACAAAGTCTTCACTATCGATATCGTCATAGGTTCCAACAGTCGGCAGGACAACATAGCGAACACCTTGAGTCATACCGAATCCATCGACATTCATTTCATTCCTATCGGCAAGAGTTTCCTCATCAGCAAGACTCATATCGAATGCCACAAGTCATATCAATCTCAAAAAATCCATCAGCAAGACTACCGTAGATCGCCAAGACCTCATAGCAAAGTCTTCAAGTCATGCCGTTGTGAGTTTTCCATTCGGTGAGACAAACGTCTTTCTCCAAGACCTCACACCGAGCACATTAGCATTTCCATCGGCACCCATCTATCGCTAAGACATTCAACTTTCACCAAGAGGTTTCACTGAGATCTCTTATGTTACTCTAAAGCACCTGATAGTCGGCAAGACATTCGTCTTTTGCCAATACTTCACTCCGAGCAAACATGTCTTACCGAGTCGGCAAGACATTTGTCTTTCACCGAGACCTCACATCAAGCACCCATGTATTACCGAGTCGGTAAGACATTTGACCTTCACCAAGACCTTTCACCGAGCGAACATGTCATACCAAAGACTATCGGCGAGACTCTCCATTGGTCGCCAAGACTTCATACCGAAGTCTTTGAGTCATCGCGAAGATCGCAAGTGTATCCCTGTCAGCGAGACCTTCCATTCATCGCTGAGACTTCTCCCTGAGACCCTTGTGTTACCCTGAAAGCCATATGCTATCGGTGAGACTTTCACCAGTCGCTAGGACTTCTCCCCAATGCCCGATAAGAGCATTATTTTGGCCAGAGGTCTCCACTCGACAAAAGGTCACAGCGAATACTTCTTGTCACAGGGATAGACTTGTTGGAAAGACATCAACTCTGTCTCGGTGACATGAACATTTCAAAAGATTTAGAGCAGCTAGTCGGCCAGACATGAATAATGTCTCAGCGACTTTTCCCTTCAGGAGTTCCATGTCAGTATGGATTGAGGCAAATATTCCAACATAGACCACTTGAGACCCAAAATTTGAACCTTTGTAACTGGCCTTGAAATTCCATTTATAGAATATGGGAGCAACAAGCATTAGGCCAAATTACCATTTCAGTCACATTTACATTTGACACTTAATTTTATCTCAATTCCAAAAATTCCCCCATACGGTTATATTTGGTCATTGCAAAAGTGGAGGGAAAATAAAAAACAAAACTCCATATAATCCATTGAAGAAGAATAACCAACCTTCTGAAAGGCATCGTTAGTGGTTGCAACAACACCAAAATCTCTCTTCCATGTCGACCAAAGAAGATTCTCCACGTTGACACCCAAAACAAAACTTACATGTTCACTGAAGAGGATGATCCCACCATTGTGGTAGTGGTGTCATCAAAAACAAAAATATAATCGGGGTGCTACTCTAATTCTTCAAAATCAAAGGAAGCACACCCACTCTATATTTTTTCTGAAACTGGAGAAGTGACTACTTCTCCATCATCAAAATACCCCTGACATGCCAGTGTGAGAAGCTAATGATTGTACTTTGGGTTAGTATCTCCTTCATCACTCAAAGGACCAACTAAATCCTCCATGGGAGAGTTATGCCTCCCCATATAAGAATCATAAGCCTTGTGGTACTTATTCTTCCTCTTCCCACAAGACTTAGAAGATTTCCCACCAGGTTCACACTGGTCTTGACCAACAACCCTACTCCTCAGGTTGTAATTATTCCTGACACCACCCTTCTTGGACTTCTTATGGATTTTCTTCTTCTCCTTTGGTGTTGTAGGAGCTCATGGTGTGCCTTGTTCAATTTTAGGTGTTGTTATCAATCAGATATGCACCCTTTTTCAGATTTACAAAAAATAGACTATCTGTTGAAACATGGAAACTCTTTTCAGATGTGGGTAATCTATGCGAAAAGAGAATCTCCAGAGTGAGCTGGTTCTTCGAAAGATGAATCCTATTCTAAGTATTTTTTTGGGAAAAGAGATAGAGAATAACTAAAATTAAAACCTATGACTTAAAATGATCCTCAAACTTAATAATGACTTTGATATTTCACCCACAAATGTTCAGTCTTCAGAAAAACAACAATGAATTCACAATCTCTCATGAACACCAGTGCAAAATTGATTTGCATGAAGATTTAGATTTAAACACATCATGCAACTTGCAACAAATGAACTTTATGCATCGATGATCTACAATAATAGGACATAAAGAGGATCTGTAAACATAATCACAATATAAACATCATACTAAAACTACAAATTGAGACAAAAATTGGAGATAGGAATGCTGCTTTTTATTAGATGGAGTGAAACTCAAAACCTGAGTACAAAGAAGTTTACAAGCTCAAAAATGTGTAAGGGAAAGAAACTAGAATCTGAACTGAGAAGAAGAAAAAAAACTAAGTCTTCTTCAAGATAAAACCCTCCAAAAACCCTAATCCGAGCTCACAAAGAAAGCTCAAGGAAAAGGTATCAAACTATCTCAAAAGTCTACATAAAAGTAGAAAAAAATCACTGTTTCCATGTTCACACTGTCCAACCTCTAAAAATAGACCAAAAATACTTTTAAAGCAAATAAAACACCTTATCCATCCAACAGGAAACTCAAATTGGACCCAAGGAAAAAAAATCTCAACCCCAATCTGCTAAAAATAGCAAAGAGATAAAAACAATCTGCTTTATCCTTGCTTTACATGATATGCAGATTTCACAATTTGACTAATTTTTGCAACCAAATTTTTTTTTTTGAAAAATATTTTGCAAAAAGAATACAACCCTATCTCCAATACAGTAATTGATTTTTCTTAAAAAAATCATAAAAATACAAGGCATCTTTCTTATGAATATTTTAATTGATTTCTTTAAAATCAATAAAAGGTTTAAGACCTATCCTTATTTTTAAAGCAATCCCTTCCAAAATCTAATTGATTTTACTCAAAATTCCCTAAAAGTAGTTAAAGGCTTCACCTAAAGGCCTAAAGTCTTCACATAATTCAATAAACAAAACAAGACTTAGACAAATTTTTAACCATATGAGCCTCTACATTGCTCAACCTAATAATTAGGGAAGTCGGCCTTTCAAACTTTGTATAAGGTTTGATATTAAATGCAAAGAAAACATGAATGATAAGCCCATAAGTTCGAATTAGGTCAACACAACAAAACAAGAGGGGAAACCCTAATCCTCTATCATTTTGCACTTTTCAACTTTGAAAGTTTGGCTCTACCTGGGCGCCGCCTCCATGCGAGCTTAGTGTTTCAGCTGAGCATGCTTGATTTTCATGATTCTTAGCTACAAATTGGTCGATTCTTCCTCTGCAAATCATGGGTGAGTCTTTTTCAAGTTCTTCTGAGTTCTCTTGCTTCATTTCTGAGCCATTTTAGCCTTGTGGTTGCAGCTGTAACACAGTTTCTGATGCATTTTTTACTTCTTGTGCCTATTTTGCTTTTACTTCTATGCATCAGTCACCATTGGGAGAGCCTGAGCTTTGTGTTTGAGAGCTCCTAAGAGCTTGCCGCACAACTTCACTCCTCCACTGTTGACAAGGGTAAGTTCTACTATTTAACATTTGAGTCTCACAGTCATCCTTTCTTTCAATACAATTGTGCATTATCAATTCATTTGCTTTGTTGTTGATGAAGGCCTTCTTGTTCTCATGCCATGGCCTTGTGTCTCTTATCTTCATTCTAAGCGATCTCTAATACTGTATGAGCTGTAAAAATGATTCCCCTCCTCTATATTTACATTCCCCATTCAAATCTTCTTATGGGTATTCAACTTTTTAAAAGGAAAAGAATCTCCATGGTGCGGCCATCATATGTCTGTTTTGATCACTCTGAAATTATTATATTAGTCCCTAGCATGGACTCAAATGAACCTTTGCTTTTAAAGAAGAAACTCTTATTGTATTTCTACAATTTCTTACATGTACTGGGATCAACCCATAATGCATTACGTGAATTCTTGCATTTCTGGCACAAACCCAATGTGGGTAAATTGTATATGAAGAAAATAGTGTTTATTCTGGATCTTTCTTATATTCAAGATCGACCCATGAGAGCATGCACAATTTTCTATGTTTTGACAAGGAACCCACATGAGTATTCTGAGAACAATGAAGAATTTTCATTTTGAATTAAAAACAGTATGTGGGTATTCTTTATTTCAAGCCAAACTGCATTTCCTGTCAAAGCCCTCCATGGGTTCATGCCATTTTTGTACTTCTAGAAACCCTATGGAAGGATCGTGTGAAGTTAGCTCTAAAAGCTTAAACAGGCTCAATGTATTTGTATTCCCTTGAAAATATTGCTTTGTCATTAGCACTGCTATAGCATAACCCCTACTTTGAAAGAACAAAATGTCATCATGGAACATTCATATTTTCACTTCCTAACATACTATATATTGATATGCTTTGTAACTCATCATTATGCAATCATTTGGCCTTTGGCCACTGTGATACTTTGTGGGACATTTTATGTTCATTTTCACTCATTTGATGCATTCGAGAATTTCATGAATAATGCACCTTCAGGTTCATATTCAAATGAAGCAATGCACAGTCCTCTCTTCAGTTGTAGCATTGAAACTCTGAACAAACACAATATATTCTACAAATTTCTTTCATTAACAATGTTGCTACAGTCAGCCTGAAGATGCTCTTCATGCCTCACTTTTACCTAATTTCAATTATGAGTCATTCACTGTTAAAGTGGAAATCTGTTTCATTTTTTATGCTCCTTTTGGGTAGTAATAATGAGGATGTTCTGAAATAAGTCACTTACTTATGATATTCTGAAGCTCATCCATTGTTTCAGCTGAAACTAATGATTTTAGACAAGGCAATTATGTATGCTTGTTTATTGTCCTCATCTGAATGTAACACTGTTGCAATATCTAGAAATAGAATACACAAACATAACCCAACGTAGAAAAATACAAACCATACAACTACATTTGCATTCTTAGCCAACTGAAACTGGTTGTTTTGTTGATCATTTGGCTTCACTTTATTAAATAGTTGGCTACTGGTCACTGTATTGATCTTTGTAATCCTTCATTCTAATGGGAAACTAAGACTCTTCACATGTCTCCATGCTTGAATATTTTCTCATATTCTTAGTCTTCAACCCGACACTCTTCATGCATTTTTATGCCCCATTATTTAAAATTGCTTCACACCTTGCTCTCCTCTGAAATAGAAAATCTGTAACACTTATTTTCGTTGAGGCATTATGTATG
This sequence comes from Sequoia sempervirens, assembly GCA_007258455.2. NCBI lineage: Eukaryota > Viridiplantae > Streptophyta > Pinopsida > Cupressales > Cupressaceae > Sequoia > Sequoia sempervirens. The sequence goes on along the minus strand of VDFB02353493.1, from coordinate 416,485,849 downwards.
CCTGTTCACTATCCTTGATTGTGAGAAAGAACATTGCAGTAGTAACATGAAACAGGATGCATAATAACACCCATGACAGAAAAATGTAAACTATTAAGCAATACCTGTGATTTAAATCATGAAAATGATGTACTCAGTAGAATTGATTAAGCTGATTAAACCCATTGTTCACTTGTAGCTTTCAGAAATGTATTTGACTGTTATGAGTGAATAGTCAGCTTAATAACTTGATGGATAAACTCTATTTTACTCTTTCTGTTGTATATTTCCTTTCTTGATGAATATGATGATTGCAATCTCTATCTAAGCCCACTTGTAATGAATAAGGGGCAACATGCCGAGCTCTACCCTTGTGGGAGCCCATTTTTCTCCACATGCTTGATCTTCAAATGATAATTAGCTTCATGATTTTCCCTATACCTGCACAAAGAAACAAACAATGTTAGCTTAAAACAATAATAATATATGATGATGTTGATGTATCTCTTTTAGCTCATGTTTCTGCACTTTTCTTTAGCTGGTTTTATGCATTGCAATGATTGAAATATATCTCTGTTAGTATGGCATGTAGTATAGTTCATATCCCAAGCTCTTAATTGATGCCCTTCTTAATATTTTGTAGGCACATTCAGGAGGGGAAGCGGGATGGAGCAAGCTATGAAGCATCAACTGAAGATCGACTCAGGCAATGATGGATATGTCCCATGTTACTTGTCACTTTCTCTTTCAGTTGTATATTTCCTTTCTTGTCATGAATGGAATGGCTAAAACCATGGCTTGTGTGGATATTGAATTTCATTCTTCTGCTTTTCATTTTAAAAAGAAAATGCATTTCAATGCAAATTTGTATCATTATTTGAATGTATCACCATTTGAATTCTTGTAATCAAATGAAATGTTGTAAATATGAATCACTTTATGAAATAAATGAAAGTAATTGAAATGCTTTGTTGTTGAATGCTCAATCCTATACTCCATTTGATTGTGAAACATTGAAAAGCAATTTCAAAACTCAATTTCCTCATTTCAATTCATAACTATCACTTATAAAATGATAAATAAGATGCAATCAACACCTAGCATATGTAGAAATAACTGTATTTTCCACTTTTAAATATAACAATATTTAGTCAGCTCCACCAATTGAGTTGTAGTGAAAAATTGGTAACAGGTGCATCATCCTAAATTTCAAGCATACTAAGCCTCCTAGATCTCCTAACTGGCTGGACAGACTCACTTGGCTTACTCATTATCATAGAGAACATGACAAAAACTTATGAATTCCCAAGTATAGAGATACTTTATAAATTTGCAGGGCAAAGACACTTCACAACTACATATAAATCCTATCAACCAACATGAATTCTTCAAATAATGAACCTCTGCAAACCCCAGGTAGCTAAAACCTATAGAGCTTACAATAATTTCCCAAGACAAGCCAACTGATACTTAGTCGACCTATAAAAAAACACGAACAACAACTTATCCGAGAGAAACTATCCTTAATGCCTTTGCAACTTCACGCCATCTTCTTTTCAAACCAAAGCTTAATTTCTCCACTTCTAATTTTAATTGTGAAGAAAAATATGGCTGCCAACTCCCATTATATCAAGCAATTTGAGTGTGTTGACCATTAATGCTCAAGGAAGGCTTGCGCTAGTGAGTTGACAATTAGCCGCTTGATTTTGAATCTCAACCGTTGATCATAAATTGAGATCGATTGAAAAATAATTAAAATCAAGGTAATTGATTATGAAGAAGCTGACAAGATGCATCTGTTTCCTCTTTCTAATCAAAAAAGCCCATGTGGATATGCATCCACTCTGTTTGCACACTTAATCATCCACTTAGCATTAAAGAAAGCCTATCATGTCAATTTTTCCCGCTCTCCTATGAGAATTAACCCACTCATACCTTTGATCAATATGACGATGGGGAGCAGTTAGGGTTTGATCTCAATCCACTAATCTGTACCAACCCTAATGGAAACCACCTATCCGCTTGTACTAATTTCTGACAGAAATGATGAATGAGAACAAAATACCCATCATAGCTTGAACACATGCAGAGGAAATCATTTCTTATCTTGCACCATTTAGCCTTCATGTCCTCTTGACAAATTTTATTAATATTTTTCCTTTACTAATGTCCCTCCAACCCATTAAACTTCTCCATGTGGTGGTCGCCCACTTCCTCACTTAGAAACAAAAGGCATGAGTGGGTCTCACATGGGATGGTGGGGAGTGGTCAAGATTGACCCACATCACCCATTATCAATCGGCGATCTCTGCTCGATAAAATATTTGATGGATTCAAAACCAAGAGGGCCCCTCCACGAAGGGACATATGTCCATAGCTAGCTTATGACATTATTTTAAGACAAAATAAAATCAGACAAGGTGGCGGGGAGCAGTCTTGATGAAGCCACATCATTAAACAACCATTGTTGATCACACCAATTCATCACCCATTGTCCCTTCAAAAGGGTTGGGCTCTCCAATGAAGAAGGCACATGGCGTTTGCTCGCCATCCTGTTGGAATATTCAAATGAAAAATAAAGCAAAGTGGGGGTGCGGGGAATGAGTATGATCTGCTTGTGGTGATTGAACAATCATCATAAAACCATAAATCTGCACATGCCAAAAGTTAGTTCATAAAAGAGGGCCACTACTAGGCTTATGGTAGATGGGGACATAATAATTAAGGTTAAAACCTTAGGAAACCATTGATAATCTTAACACCTGATCCTAGACCCAGACAAATATTTCAAAGAACATCAACCCCGATTAATATAAGGAAAAACTTTTACTCCAACAGGCAACAGTCAGGATCGTTAAGACTCAGGGACTGGTAATAGAGTGAACTTGATGACATAAGTCACAACTTAACTAACTGGGGACTTGTGACAAAAGGTTAACGATGAAATATAATGATTTCCAAAGACTTCAAACACAAGGATAATTTAGGAAGGGTTTAACAACACAAACCCTAAAGCATGGATAGTGAATGAAACCCTAAGCCTAGAGATATGGGATAACCAAATTCTATAGAATTTTTGGATAGAACATGAAACATTTTTAGGGGTTCCATCAACACTCATGATAGATTTTCTATTACCCCTATGGGTAATATCTCTTTGTTAGTCCTTGTAGGACCCAAGGCTTTGGATGTCTCATTTGTAGTGATTCCACAACTCAACCTATTCAAGGAAAAGCTAGGCATTTCATGGCTAGCTTCCATGAATGTAGTCACCTTTTTTGTCCACAAATGTTTGAAATTCCCCCACGAGGGTATACTGCATGTCATTTAGGACACTAGGTATAAGTCACTAGTATCACATGGGGCCTTTCTTTGGATCACTTTTGGCTCGCCCTTATTGAACCCCTCCCTCCCAGGGGGGAGCTCTTGTATCATGTGTATTGTAGATATAAGATTGTGGGCTTGACATTGAAAGTTGGTTTCCTCCATCACCTTATGTTGTGTCTCTAAAGGCTTGCTTGTGTATGAAAAAACAAGCTTTGTCCTTTGCTACTACAAAGGGGAAAGACAATCCTACTCTTACCCTTGAGCCTTCTCCTAGTTCTTCTTATGCACCTCTTGCTTTTGCTTCTCAACCTTTGGTGGTGTCCTTCATTCTTGCCACAAGAAAGGGTAAGACACCTATATTATGGAAGTTGAGGCCTCAGGTCTTCCAACTTCCTATTCTTCCCATTGTGCCCTGACCCACCCTATATGGGAAGGGGAAGTCTTTCCATGAGTTTCCTCCTACATCTCAATGTCTGTGGCCTCTGCCTATTCTTCCACTTCCTTCTCGGGTGGACATGGGAAGAGGCCCAATACCAATACACCTCACTTTATTTCCATTTTTTGAGTTTGTTTCTCTTTATTCTCCTCCTAAGGAGTCTTAGCTTCTATCGAAAATGGTTGCAAAGGTCCCTCTTATGGTAGAGTAGGAGCCTCATGTCTCTTCTTAGGCCATGCACTCAAGTGCTCATAATCAACATAACTGACTTGCACGTAAGCATATGTGTTGATGAAAGGCTTTGGCCAAGGAGCATGCAACTTTGTGGCAAGAGTTGGGGAGTCTATTGTTCTTGTTTCTGCTTTTTCTTGTTATACAATTTCTTTTATTTCTTCTCTGCATTCTACTTAAGCTCCCATCACCTTTGTACTCCGTTTGACTTCATCAACAGATCTTGATGAACCTCACCCCAAAAAGGTGCAGGTGTTTATCACTCCTTTGATGGAGCCTCCCCTTCTTCTATCTCTTCCTAATATTCCTCTATTTTTGCAGCCCTAGACATACCTTATACAAAGGTTGTGTCATCTGCGACTCCTTTTGTTTCATCCTCCACTTTTGCTTCCTCTGTGGGGATTCAACATCCATTCTTGAAGTGCAAGTAGAGGATGACCTCACCTCGAGTGATGGTTGTAAGAAAGGGTCATCTTCTTTGGAGTTTGGTTCTATTTTTTCTTGCACTATCCTTGTGATGGAGGAAACCCCCGCATCTTGTTTCCCCTTTTGATGAGGTTTGAAATTTCCTTCAAATGTCTTGTCCTCCTCCCACTTTGTTGACACATGGCACTCTTAAGAAGTACATGTTCAACTCGGTGGAGGATATCCTAACTCTATCTTTGATTTTTGCAAAATTTATGACCTTTACCTCACAATAACTTGACGAAGAAGACCTTGAGGGGCCTTCTTTGTTGGCTCTTGTTGCAGGGGATATAGAGGGTACTACCCTTGCTATCCCTCCCTTATAGGCTCATCATCATTCCCCCTATACTAGTCTAGATTGGGAGTAGGATGACCTGCTAGTTGATGAGGACTAGGGTGGTACCTCCTACATTTGTAGATTAGCTTTGTTTACTTGTTTGTGTTCCCAAGTACTTGTATTTTAATGTTTTGTGATCCTACCTAGAGGACCCTTACTACCCTTGTAGGTACTTGGATACAGGTGCAGAAATATATCGTACAATTATTCTATTTGTGTCATCATTCTTATATGTGTCATACTTTTTCTTTTTGATATAGGGGATGATGCAAAGTGTTGGGGGCATATAGGCCTTCTTCCATGTTGACCCAATTTTTATTTTTACTTTGTCTTCATGTTCTCTTCCTCATGTTTTGATACATTTTGGGATTGATGGCAGTTCATACATATATTCTATTATATCTATCTATCTCGATAGCTATGAGCAGTTCTAATCCCAAACTATCAAATCCCCGTCTCTTGACTTCTTCGTCTCTACTTGTCAGCTTCTTGACATTGTGGTTCTTATGTTTTGTCCCTCGTGTGTGTGACAACATACCACAAATACATCTTTCCATGTGTTTCATGCCACAACGTCTCTCATCTTTCTCTTCTCCTTAGGATGACATGTTCTCCTTTGGGTAACACACATCCTCCTAAGGGGGGCTATCATACTTGTCTAATTTTTAACGAGGATAATTCTTTCAAAAGAATTCCTCGGTGCAAAATTCTTTACAATGAATTCCTTGAAAAAAGAATCCCTTGTTGAAAACCTCATTTTCCAAATGATGCATTCTTTCAACAAGAATTCCTTGGTAAAAATATATTTAAAAAAGATCCCTTGGTGAAAGAATCTAAAAAGTTTCCTTTCAAAAGGAGAATTATTTCCAAAGGATTCCTTGATGACATAATCACTTTTAGAAAATCTCGCATATTTTGAAAGGAGTGTCCTTTCAAAAGGGTTTCTTAGTGTCTTGATGTTTTATGAAAAGGATCTTGGATGACATAACCCCTTTGTGAAAGCCTTCTTCTCAAAAGGATTCCTTGGTGTCTCATGCTTGTGTCTTGTGTCTGATATTTGGCATCTTGTGTCTTGATGTCTGGATGTCTTATATATTGGTGTCTAGCTTGGGGGAAACCTGACTAGACTTGTCTTTTCTATAACTGCCCTACAACGTAGTTTGCAGTAGCCATAGATTTGATCAAAGTGTCTTATTGTGTCTTATAATGGTTGAAACATAGAAAAATAGAGGGGATAAGGTAGGTGGTGAAAGGGTTTACCACAATGAAATGATGACCTAACACACCCTTATTTTTCCTAGTTTCATATAGAAAAAGGAGAGATATCTCCCAAGGATAGAATTGACCTTCAACCTTGAGGTGAGCTAACTCTATGGGGATGGGGGATCTTTGATTTTTCTTTATGAAAAAAATGACTTAAATACACTTTGGGGAGATAAAAATAAAATTCCTAATGAACTCAATTATATGATGTAAAACATGAAATGTGGAGTTAAAAGATAACAAAAATAGAAACAATAATTTTCCAATAAATTTGAGAAGGGAAAACTGGTGTGTACCTATCATCAAAAGTGGTTTTTGAGTGTCCTTCTAGGATAGATTCACCCTAGGGAAAATGGGTCTCTATATAGGGGCGTAGTGTCGAAAAAAGTAACCCTTTTTCACGCTTAGTTTGGGAATAGATAATTAATGATAAAATGGACTTAATTGTGCCTTATTTAGGGTGTTGTAAAGTGTTCTCTTACACTTTCACACTAATCTAGGGATTTATTAATTAGTTGAGGTTAATTAGAGCTTAATTGGCCCCTTAAATTCAAATCCAAGCCTAATCTATAGCATTTTCTGAAGGATAAATCCCAACACTCATTAATAAAGTTGCATAACACTTGATTTGGAAAGGTTTGAGTCCTAGGATAGTGACCTAGGACCCATTCACCACCTAGAAAATGGGTCCTCACTATGTCCTAGGACCCCCTTTTTACATGTTATTTCACCTCCCTGAAACTTGGTCTTAGTTAACTGTGCTATGAGCCATTCGCCCAAGGTGGTGAATGGGTCCTCCTTAACTAAGGACACCCATTTTTGAGCATATTTGTGGTCGGATTTTAATGATTTTGAATCCTAGATATGATGTCCTCTTGTTATTTAAATTTTTGGATAAAATCTTAAGATAAGTATAAATATAAGGTCAATTCACATAGTTTCACCTAAGAACTTTTATGTGACTTCATGATATCAAAAGCAAGAGCATTATAGAGCATTCAAGAGCATTACAAGGCATTCAAGGGTAGATTATCATGGTTTTATTGCAAAAATTAAAGGTAATATCATCATGTCAAATATTTATTGCATCACATGCATGTAGTTGAGCTTATGTGTTGATGTAGAATTGAAGATCCATTTACAAGCATTCTTATTCAAGATCAAGATCTACATTCTTCATAGCCACTTCATGTGAGATTGCTGATTTACATTCCAAGACTTCATCCAAGGTATCATTGTTTCATATTTCATGTTTCACATTCATGTTTCATTGTTTCATCATAAGGTTTGATTACCTAAATGGGGTTTGACCAAAGAAAACCCCTATTCCCTAACAATAATTTTTTTTTCTTCTTCCTTGATGTGTGATTGCAGGTTTATAGGTTGAAGATCAATTGGAGAACAAAAGTTGTAAAAAGTTGTCAAGATTGAAAAGTTGTAATTTAAGTTGTCAACTATCTTGCAAGATCATGAAAATGAAGCTACAAAATTTATTTTCAACTTTTGGGAGCTAATCACTTGGGAGTTGGGAGTGGAAACATTGAAGAAAAAAACCCAGAAATCACTTTTTTAGAACCCTAGTAGGGACCCATTCGCCACTAGGCGAATGAGTCCTCAATGACCCTTGAAACAACCCTTTTTCAGTAAGGTACACATTGTTTCAACATCTAAAAACATTCCTTATTGCTGCTATAATAGTTAGGATTGATTTCTAATTGTTATTTAGGCATTTTTCCTCTTATAATTGAGTGAAACATCATAAGCAAAATTAGGTTCATCCATTTGGTGAATCCCCTTTTGGGTGAACCTCTTGTTCTATGTTTCAAGGGGTCCAAAATTTGATTTCATAGTCCTCATATCATGGATCTAGGATTATGATTTCTTTAGATTCCACTGTCGGAAAGTCAGAAATAAATTCTCTGGGTGAGTTTTTGTGGCTTGACAACTTTGAAAACTTTGCAATATTGCATTTTGATCCAATTTCAGTCCTTCACCTACAAATATGCATACACAAAGGGAGGGAAAAATGTTTATTTTTAGGTGAATAGGGATTTTCCTTGGTCAAACCCTAGTTTGGTAATTAAAACTTGATAATGAAATAATGATAAAATGTAAGGAATGATGAATGAACAATGCTATGTCACAACTCACAAAACCCTTAATGGCTTCCCTTAGAGGACTGAAGTCTAACACATCTCTTTAAGGAGCTTAATATTTCTTGAATAGGCTTGAATGATTGCTTGATTTGATGCTTGAATGCTTGAAACCTACATCATAATGTTAGCTCCAAAACATAATATGAACACACATGAATCTTGACATGATGATATGATCTTGAATGCTATTGTAAATGACTGATAAATATGCTCTTCAATGCTATTGACAATAATATTTTCTCATATGAAATTTGAATTATGCAACTTAGATTTGAATTGATAAAATAACTAGGTATTTATAGGTTTTTATCTAATTTCTCAAATATTAGATTCCATAAGCCAACATTTGAAACATGAATTTGAATTATGAAAATGCTGCCAAAAACATATTAAAAATTGGGTCGTAGCACTTAAGGAGGACCCATTCGCCCTTGGGTGAATGGGTCCTAGGACCTAAATCTAGGACACACAATTTCCAAGTACATTAAAATAATATTAGAATTTTTTTATGTCAATTTCTCTTTTAGAAAATGAGAATAATAAGGCTTATGAATGTATAATTTAGGCAATTATAAGCTTAGTTAAGTCCAATTAATTAAGGGGATGCAAACATAGTGTGAAAATGGAAATGAGTACATTTTCCAACACTAAATTTAGCCCCCACTTTAGTGAGAGTATGAGACCTAAGCTCAAACTCATGTGACTAAAGTAGACAAATAAGTCAAGAGAGGTGTTACACCCTATTTCATAGTTAATTGTCAAGAGAGGTGTTTTACCTTCATAAGTAAATATGATGGTAGATGTTAATTGTGACTTCAATATGTTTTTTAGGTAAATGAAATATGTGAATATACAGTAAGATGTTATTTATTTCAAAGGAATGAATAATTCAACATTATATTGAAAAGAATATGTGGAAATGATGTTTATTGAATTTAGTATATCAATGATGATTTGTATAATGCAAATGGTGGTATTGTGAACATCTAACTACTATTGTGAATGTGTTGAGTTGGATGCAAATGCAATGATCAAGCCTCTAGAAGGAGGGGATGTATCACTCAGGAGAGGGATTTGGTTTGAAAACCCTTAACAAAGCCTAAACTAAACTCACACACACTCACATATAGAATGGTTAAGTATAGTCATTGTTTTGAATATTGGTAAGTCAATCCATATAATTGTTTGTTCATGTGTTAGATAGGTTGTGAACTTGTTTGAAAGTGTTTTGCACTTGGTTGGTGAAAGCTCTTTTCTTTTATACTCTTTATGTAATCTTATATATATATATTCATATGATTGATAAAGGATGACCAAAATAAATGAATATATATGTAACTATGGGAAATATCTAGGTTAGTAGATTAGCAGATTAGTGCATAATAAAACAAAACCCAAAGTAAATAATGAAGCACAAAGGAGAAAAACATGAAAATAAAAGGAATAATCTCACCAAATATCTTCAAACTCCATGATTGACCTCCATTACACCTTCTCTATTTGCTGCAATATGTAGTTTTCCCTCATATTTTGTGTGAACAATCTATGACTATGCCAGGACCTTAGCAAATGTTGAAGGATTTGATCACAAATGCTACACTATGCAACTATTCAACTAGTAAGCAAAGACTAAAGTATGCGTAAAATTCCAAAATTCCAAGAGATGTGAAGCATTCCTAAGACAAGGTTGCAAGAGCTAAGATGTCATGATATGCCAAAATGAGACCTAAATTGCCATTTTATGGAAAATACAATTTTGGATGAATGGCCAAGATTGAAGATTGACAAATGCCCTAGAATCAATGGATAAGATTCAATATGACAACCCACAATTACGGTTAGGGAAACATTAGGGTAAATTTGAAATGAGTGGACAAGATTTGATTTGGAAAAATCAAATTTCAAGGGTTGAAAATGCATGTGACAAGGAGATAAGAATGGCACAGAAAAAGAGAGAGTTGGAAAATCAAATAATATTAGAAATTACTTGATTTATTGGAGGAAAATACTATTTTGAATTAAAAATTAATTTAATTTAAAAGGTGAGGCCACATGACATAAATAATTAATTTGAATTATTTACTAAAAGAAGGAAAATTAGAAAGTGGGACCATTTTATTTAAATTGGGAAAATGCCAAGGTGGACAATAATTAAATAAATTAAATAATTTATTTAATTATGAGAAGACATTATAAATTAATGACTTATTTAAATAAATAAATAATACTTATTTATTTAAATAATCAGGAAGAATTAATGGAACAAGATAATTAAATAAATTTAAGAATTTATTTAATTATGGAAAGACTTTAGAGAATTAGTGAAAATTTATTTATTTAAATAATCAAAAGGAATAAATACATGAATTAATTAAATAATTATAAATTATTTAATTGATAGTTGAAAGTGAACCAAAGGACATAATTAAACATTTTGATTATGGTAGGAAGAATGTGGCAAAAATAGAGCTTGCAGGTCTAGGTCATTTTTATGTTTCTACAATATATATTACTATATATGTATAGAATATATGATAGATATTGTATTGCTTATACAAATATTAGTTGATATATATATATATATATTAATAATATATATTATTTATACTTAAAAGAATTTTGGTATACATATGCACATATATAGCGCATAGAAAACTTGGTGATTATACCACACATTCTTTGTAAATAAGAAGATTCTTATTTCATGAAATGAGCACCATGATATAATTTAAAACACTATGAATATAACATAGGAGGTTGCATGAATATTAAGGGAACCCTATATTATTAAAGACTCAAATATAAGCCTAAGGAGAGCACTCAAGCTAGTGCTTCCATGTAGAGAGAAATGGAAAGCTAAACACAAGATAAGACTAAGTCTTAAACCCTTGCATATCACACATAAGTAGTTTCATCGACCATTTGAAATAGGAATGGCTTTAATGTTAATGACGAGACAACAAAGCCACACATAAAGACTTATTCAAAAGTCTGAAGTGTTGTGTGGAAAATAGACATAATGTGTAGGGCACATAGAATTCAATAAAGGCTGTGCACAAAACAAGCTTAGACCAAGTCCAAAAGCTGCATATGTATATATTATACGTTGAAAATGAATAGCATATAATTGATGCTTAAGGGTATAGTGAGTAAAGTGTTGCATGTTGTTTATGAGGAATAAAGAAACAATTTAATAATGGAGTTGACACTCTTTGCAAAGTGTTGTGAGTAAAACATAGACCAAGTCTATTGCTCTAAATGTAGAAAACTGAGCTTGACTTATTCTTTCAAATAAAAGCAGTGGCCAAACAAATAGGGAATGAGTTGAATTGGTGGTGCCAAACTATGAATTTGCATAAACCAAAAAGAGTTTTGAAGTTGCAAGTCAATTTGTTGTTAAAAATCATGTGCTTTTATGAAACAGTCAAACTATTGCTAGTACCATATGAGGTTGATTTGTGTTTAAAAAGGCTGAGTAATTGTGTATATCACTGCCACCTTCTTTCTAAATAAGCTGAGTCAAAATTCTGTTGTAAAGAGGTGTCTTCATGTTTAGCCGATCTATAGGCATTCTTGTCTCTTATTTTTGTGTAAATAGGTGAGCTAGTTCTCCCATTTGGATGCCATTCATTCTTGCTTCTTGTTGTTTTGTGAGATGAGTTATTCATTTTGAGAGCTAACAGTATTTGTGAGAGTAAAGTAAAAGATTATTGTGAGTTACCTTTTGAGAGAGAGAGTTGGAGTATTAAGAGAAGGTTAGAAAGCTGATTTTGGGAGCAACAACGTAGTAAACTAGTTTGTTAATTGGGATAAGCGACTAACAAGCATGAGAATCCTATTTCTCTTTATGTTATCTATTTTTAAGAAAAATTGTTTGTCTTATGTGAATTTCTTGGAGATTGCATTAGTTTGCTTGAAAAAGAGAAGGACCCTATTTGCTTTTGGAAAGGAAAAGAATATGTTAGTAAGAGTTTCTTATGAATGTTGCATACTCCATAGTAAGGAGTGTTTGTTTATCAAATAGTATTATATACTAGGATTGATGGATATGAATAGCTTAAGAAGTTATTTGATACAAGTTACCCACTTGGTCTTGTTTGATACTTTCTTGAGAAGCCTATCTATTAGGTTATTTCCAAGTAATATACCCTATACAAGGATTCAAATAATGATGTTTCTATACATAGATAGTCTAAACTACATGTATAACAGGAAACATATCAATGTTCTGAAGTGATTTGACACTGTAGTTTATTATGCTAAGAAACCTTAGGAATGATAAGATTTAGCAATACATCAACAGTGATAGTATGAAAGATATGATAGGATGAGACGACATATTTCTAGTATATATGTGAATGGTCATTACTTTACTATTGAATGAAACCAATATGATGAGAATAACCTACTTGGTTTGGTTGCTTATCTAACCTTTGGTTGAAGCACCTAGGTTGAGATTAACTTACATGATCATACTAATTGTTGAGTTTATCTTGGGATTAGAGTAAACCGAGATTAAGAGAAACCTATGTGATTGAGTTGATCACTTGAATTTGTGAAATTACTATTTGGTTGGAGCCATAGGTGGGATTACTTTATGAAGTTGGAATTGCCACTTGATTGATTTATACTTTTGACATGAAGACATTTTATTGATGAAAATCTACTTTTTGATTAGAATTTTATTGGTGAGATTATACACTCTTGAATAAGGTCTTTTATTGTTGAGATTATATTCCTAAAAGATTCATTTATTGATATAAATATCATTTTGATAAGATGCCATTTATTGTTGGAATCATGTTTTGAGCTAAGGTCATTTATTGATGAGATTATACTTTTGACGAGATCCATTTATTGTTGTGATATATTCCTATATGGAATCATCTAATGATGAATATACATGATAAGATGAAGCTTATGTTGCTACACTAAGATTATGAAGTTAATATTTGTATTTCCAATGAAGCTTATGTTATTCCTAAGATTAGAGTATCCAATGAAGGGATAGCTTATGCATGATAAATACTTGGTAGAAGTAGTATTGTAAGTTTAAAAGGGGAAAAGGTTGTTCCTGGGGTTAAATATTACCTCATGAAGGAATTACTTATGCATAGAGTACAATGATCTTGAGACAAACTGAACTAGAGAAGTGTATGTGACCTAGGATGACTTTTTATATAAAACTTTGGCCAAAATAGTGTAATGTGTCACAAGTTACACTGCCAATTTCATTGTGTTCCTTTTATGCATGCTACTCCATGATTGATATACAAGATATAAGATGTATATGGTATACAAGATAGGATGTCTTCAAGTTCTAGTCATGTAGGCCACAACACTAAGTTCAAATAGGCTAAAAGTTATGAGGTTATCATACCAACTCCTTCATCGAAGGGTAGGGCCATCATGCCACATGTGGGCCAGACGTGTGGGGGACCACAAAAGAGTTTGTGGTTGGTGGAAAAGTGCTTGAGTGATGCTTCTCCTCCATAGTTGGTGGCCAAGGTTTGGGGATGTTTGTGCTAGTATTGGGGATTGTTGGTGTTTTTTCTAGCTGAACATTGAAAATCCTCCAAAGGATATCTAGTCTTTATGCTTAAGAACTTCAAGATTAGTGGCCAATGAATGGGAGATGGATTCCACACTTTTCTCCCTTGCACTTCAAGCTCTCCAAAACCTAGGAGGGTAATCCCACATAATGTGCCTATGAATTTATGCAACCAAATGACCATGTAAATTACAAATAACAGATTAATTCTCATGTAATTGCTCAATAAATGGAATATTTCAGGGGGATGGCTACTCCTTTACAACACTCAACATTTAGAGCATGAGAATATGGAAGTACATTGCACTTCCATAAATAAAACCTAAACTAAAATAGAAATTTGATAATTGTTCTTTGATTGGGGGTGATCTTAGAACTTACAATCGCAAGCACAAATTCAAGGCAAGTACCTTATCTCAAGGAATGGAGTCAAACTTACTATAAACCATGATAAATGAAAATGTTTAATTCCAACATGAAAGAGCTTCTGCAATATTGCATTACAATATTAACACTCAATATTCTGAATCTAGAACTACTTATCAAATCCAAGCATGACTTGCAAAAATATGTGTTTCTATTAAGGTGGTTTAACCAATTCTTTGAATTAGAGCCTTAATAAAGAACACACACCACCAAAAATACAATGGAGACTAGATGAAAGATCCTTGATCGTTTTCATTGAAAACTTGTGCAAATAATATAATGGAGAGAAGTGGCTTCAGAATTTTGCTAGATCCTATTCAAATTATGCTAGCATTGTCATTAGACATTAAAGCTTTCAAAAATTATAGACTTAACAACCTAAAACTAGACTTGAACTTAATTTTTTGTCCTTGCAATACAAATTCCCTCTAGAGATCAATCACCAACCCTACACATTTGGCTATGAATTCCTTCTTATAGAAAAGGAGCAAAAAAAGCATTGGGCCATAATGTACACATGTCACATTCCTATTTGACCACTGTAGTTACATTTTTCATTCAAGGGAGGGAGAAAAATGCGGGAAAAAACTATTTGCATTTATCGATGAATATTTTTTTCCTGCCTTCCAAAAGGCATCATTGTCATTGTAACAATTTATCCACAGACCTCCTTCATCCTTGCACTCTACCCCTTTTTTTTTTTCAGTGATCTCTTTTAATGTTACCATGTGCCCTTTTTTCTTTTATCACTTCTTATTCAAAACCATCGCTCATCACTAATCCACCCATAGCTTCTTTGAATGGATCTATGATGCTCAAGTGCCCATTAATGAGAGGAATATTTTGTCAAATATCCCTTAATTCCTCCATTGCTCATCGCTCTTCACGCCCCACAGGATTTCCTGCTTCCCCACTAGCTTCTATTGATGACAACATTGGATGTAGTGGGCTAGTGGGGAAAAGAAAATTATAAAGTTTAAACTTTATAAAGTGTGAAAAATATTTCCTTCGTCCATCGCTAATAAATAAGTCCCATAAAAAAAAGTTTCTAGTAATGTCTATGGCTTTAGTGATGGAAGATACCTTAGGATTTTATATTGCTCATCACTGTTTGGTTTTACAATGGTCAAGTCGCATAAGTGATGGGAGAAAACTAGCGATGCCATAGGATTCAACCACATGCCCGACATCACATTCCATGCTAGCCAAACAAGTCAAAAAGCCTCTTACAAAATGGTGAGACTTTTCTTCAATTTCAATGACCTTATACCTCCTTTGCATCAAGACATGGGAGCATCTAGTCACTCATACTCCATCCTTTGGAGTGCTTTAATGAGCTCACAAAGAAATCTCAAATAGAGAATTCTGAAGATCCTCCAAACCTTGTCGGGTGTTGGCGATCAACCTTCCCTGATACCTTTTACCACCCTTCGTACCACCACAAAAAATCATGCAAAATTTTGAAATGCCGAAGTGAAAAAACACCAGCCTTCTTTGAACTTATCAGATCTCCAAGTTAGTCCATCCTCCATACTACTTTCTTACCTTTGATAAGGAGTAAACCATCACTTTGACTCATGAAACCTGAAGTGTTTTCATTGTCAACATGAACCTTTTTTGAGTGTTGAGGTTTAGAGTTTATCCATACCTCATACATCACTTTAGCATCCAAGTTAAGGCGCAAGCCTTAACACCAAAGCCCTATGCCCACTCTCCTCAACAACAAGTAAGCAATAAGCCCAAAGTTTGAAACTTGATCAACCTAATAAAAAAATGACTAAATCTTTCTTCATTTCTTCTTTAGAAAGCGATAAGAGATAATCTCGAATCCCAAAGCTCAAACTTCTATAGACCTTCATACTCAACAAACTCAAGCCAATTTAGCCCTTACCAAATAGAAATAACACTTTTGTTTTTGGTTGATGCAAGATTACTCTTACACCCTAGATGTTCCTACATTATCATAGGTACTAAATTTGCAAAATTTGAAGGTTCCATCAATGGATCATGTTCGGGGACACATGCCCCTTGTAGGCATGGCAAGATTCTAGATCTTTGGGGAGTAGAACAAGTGCCAAATCCATTGGGTGCTCTACAAATTCTCCTTTATTCAATTCTAAACCTCATTTGATAGCCCCATGCCATCAAATGAAAAGAAGAACCAATGTTTTCCTTTGTCAAACATGCTATTTTTTGTTGTTTTCATTGATCCAAGTTTGAAAACACTACCATTATATATCTGAAAACAAATATCACCACTGACATGCTTAACCACATCACTATGCTTTCCAATGCCTCCATTAAATTTGTCAATTTGATATTGGCAGTCAAGCACTAACTGAAATCCATCAACATTTGAAAAGAGTATATCACACTCATCAAATAGAGAAAACTTACAATTGGTGTGATCTATATCCTTCACTAACAAGATCATTGTCATACACAATCACTTTCTTGTCAAATTGGACTGAAAAGTGGAAAAATTCATAGTGTGCTTGAAAAGGGTCACTATGAGATTTCTCCTCATCATTCATCTACACATCAAGTCTAAACCATCATAATGATTAGGATCCATAAATATATCATGCCTTACATATGGTATGCAATCCTCTTGTACAATAAACAAAAAATGTTCACATATATGTATCTCCTTCAATTGGATTACATCAGAAACAAGTTTATCACCATCCAAACAAAAAAAATTAGTCACATTATTATATGCCTCAAGAAACTAAAAACAAGATTTATCAACATCCATAATACCATTGTATACATTGAAATCATGGAATTCAAAAAAAAATCAGCATCCCATACACAAACAATGTTTTCCAACTCAGGTTCAAAGACAAGGTTATTTGCATTCTTAATATTATCACACAAATCTGTATAAAAAGGCTTCAATTGTAGGCTAAGATGACTCAAAATTTACCTCTGCAATAGATTCCTCACAGTGACTATTCAAAGAACATTCATGGTTGAAAAAAGCATCATAATCAACATTACCTCCTATAGCACCAACATGAATATTTGAAGTGAACTGCTCATAAGGAAGACTATGAGTTGCACACCTAGAAAAAAGGTCCTCATATGTGTCCATGTGTTTAACACAATCACATTCTACAGATGCAAATTCATCATAGAGAGCTTCATCAACTGTACCAACATTTGTCCTTAAATTTTCACTTTCATGTACAACTTCACCCATGCTATTCTCATGTAAATAATTAGTAATAACTTCAAAACTAGAAAAAGGAATGGAAGAAGGAAAATAATCAAACAAGGAAGGAGTCCCTTGTTCATCATTCACATCACCCAAACATGCATGCTCTACACAATCAACTTCTTGAACTGATTCATCCAATGAATCTCTTGCATGAATACCCTTTTCTTTGTCCATACTATTGCAATAACTAGCAAGGTTATATTCCTCACCATTAAACTAAAAAAACATCATTTGTTTCTTCATTATAGCTTCTCACAAATGATTGCTTTGACTGAAATTCATGGCACTCTTTGTCATTTGCATCTGATATACCACCATTTTCAAGAGTATTCCACAAATTAGCATACTCCTTTGTCTCATTACCATGAAGACTTGCATCAATGCTACACTCAACATGTGTAGAATTGGAATAACCAAGTGTATCATAGCATTGTTGATCACATATCTCCTCTTCAAAAAGTACATTCAATTCATATCCCTCATCATGCTCTTGTCTAAGAGAACTTGGAATCCCATTGTTCTTCACACTTCATCACATTCATTTCTTGAAGAGAAAATATCATCAACATAGTTTGAACTGAGATGATCATTCAAGAAATTATCAACACTATTATAGAGTTTCATAATGCCATCATGCAATTGTGAGTGTTGAAAATATTGTCATAAACTTTATTGAAACACTTTTCACTTAATTTAATGTGAGTTTTTCCAAGTTCCATTAAATATTTTTTTATCTAGTGGAATACTCCTTCTATGAATCCTTCTATTCGAAGATTATGGGCTTTTACTTTCCCTTATATAGCTTGGGGTGTGTGGAAGGAATGTAATAATAGGATATTCAGGGAAAAGGAATCATCGGAAAACACTGTGTATGAGAATACTTTCAAATTAATTGTGGAAAACTTCAATATCATCCCTCATCAAGAGAATTTGATGGAGGTTGTGGTTTGTTCAACCTATGATCTTAAGATGGCTAAGGATTGGAACATTAAGTGTGATGTTTCAAAGGCCTCTAAACTGGCCAAAAAGGACCATGAATGAGTGTGTTGGTGTCTTCCACCTAGAGGTTGGATAAAAGCTAACTTTGACGGGGCGACTAAGGGTAACGTAGGTTTGGCTAGAAGTGGAGGAGTGATAAGGGACTATAATGGTAATTTTGTTGTGGTTGTGGCCATTTCCTTAGGCATCCAATCTAACCACATAGTTGAAGCCATTGGGGCTTTTTAGGTTATTGGCCTTGCTAGTAGAATGAATGTTAAAAATATTTGGTTAGAGGGTGATTCTAAAAACATCATTGAATGCATCCTAGGAAAATCCCCTCCCTCATGGACCTTTAAGTGTTGGATTGAAGATGCTAGGGAACTCTTATCTAAATTTGATAAAGTGAGAGTTTCACATGCCTTTGGAGTTGTCAACTTCTTTGCCAATGAGGGGGCTAAACAAAAAGGGTATAATACGTGGAAAAGCCTTAATGAGTTGGGAGCCGACATAAGGGCCCTAATTGAGTATGATATTACTCATGGAAATGCAACCAAATTTCTTGATAATGAAAGAGAATAAGGCCAAGTACATAGTTATCATTAGATTTGATGGGGCTGCGTGTTGGTATGTGGCAACTGAAAAAGGGAAAAATCAACGAAAAAAGAAAAATCTGGAAGCTTCTAAGCTTGTTAAAAAGGGGTTCAGATGGGTATTACAGTATGATGAAAAACACAATTATTCGCGAGATTGTAATAAGTTTTGCATTGGATAATAAAAGTATTGGATGGCTGTGGTTTGGTGGATGTAGCCCGAATTGGGTGAACCACGTTAAATTTTTGTGTTATGATTTATTTTGTGTGTGTTTTAGTTTCTATGTTTAATAATTAAATCTATATTTAATTGTTAGATATCTACCTTTCTAACCCTAACACCGTGGTTATGAACTCTACAGGTTGTATGAAGGAGAATAAGGCCAAGTACAAAGCTATCATTATATTTGATGGGGCTGCGGTTATTAACTCTACAGGTTGTATTATTTGGCATGTTTTATGGGTGCTTTGGCTTGGTTGCGGCTGTTTGATTTAGGGTAACAGTTCTACAAGCAAGGCTAGCAAGGCCAATGCGATAATGGGGGGAAGCAAAAAAAGAGTGGAGCTGACTAGTTTCGAAATGCATAAGCAAAACCGAAAGGTTTGGAGGTAGATTGTGCATGGTGTGCTTCTTCGGTTCATCAAGAAGCTCCATGGTCCTGAATCAGAAGCCACTGAGTATTTTGCAAAATATTGGAGGAATGATGAAATTGTTCTCTTTGGTAGGAAGGTCAGTGTGAATGATAACCTTATTGGGGAGGTCACTGGTCTTTCGACTGAGGGAATGAAAATATTTAGGGACAAGAATTTTTTTGATGAGGCTGTCATTAGGTTTCCCAAAAGAGATAAGGAAAAGAGAGAGCTGGTTAAAATATCCAATAGCTACTTTGAAATTGACACTATTAAGGCTTTATGGAGGAAGGTGCTCAGGGTTATAATGGAATACATCACGTTGGATGGTAGATTTACAAGAGTTTACAACTACCATTTTGTCCTCCTCAATCATTTTTTCCATAAGGTAAGGGTTTCCTTCCCTCACTATATATATTGCTCCTTGAGTAATAGTCTGGAAGACCATAGAAAGAATCCTAGAAAGTATTCAGTCATGCATACCGAACTCATTCAACTTATTTACGATCATTTTAAAAATATGTCGGCTTTGTCTAACCCTATCCCGACTTCGGCCTTTGAAGACTATGATACTAAGATTAGCTTGTCGGAGGAAAAAGATAACCTGAACCTTGATTGGATTGAGGAAGACCCCCCTCCCCTAAAAATATGGGTAAGAAAACCCATTTGAGCAAGCCCTTGCTTAAAAAAGATAGCTCTATGAAAACCCCTATTGTCTCTGATCAGAAAGAGAGATTTAAGATTAAGGACCCCCTGCTAAAAAACTAGTTTCTTACTCTGAGGACTCCGTGGAGGATAAAATTGATACCCCTAAAGCTAGTGAGGATTCCTACACCTCTTACCCTACTACGGATAGAGAAGATAGATCCAGATTTCCTAGAAACCTTAACCCTAAAGACCACTACTTTAAGTCTGACCGAGAGTTTCCTGATGATATTTTAACCATTGCTAGAAATGGGGCTGTTGATTATTTTAGGATTATGAAATGGGTCTTTCACGAGATAAAGGACCTCAACTTAAAGAACATGGCTCTTACTAGTAAAGTGGAAGATTTGTAAGGTAAAGTTGCTACCCACAATTCTGCTGAGGCAGTGTGTTTTGAGGATAACATGAGGGAGATGGCTAAGCGCCTTCAATGAAATATTGAGCTCACGAGCAAGATGAAGAAAGATAATGAGGTTAAGGTTAAGTTCCTGGAGGGAGAAATTAGCAAAATCAGGGACACCATTAAGACTATCCTGGAGTAGAATCACATAATTGCTAATCACAATGCAAATTTTATGAGCACTATGGTTGAGAAAATGGATAACTTCTGGTAGGGCTCTCTGGTGGTGGATTTGGATGCAGACAGGGAGAAAAATAGGATCGAAGATGCTGGCATCTCGAAGAGGATGAGAGCTCACTTGAAGAGAAAGGTTGTTTCCATGCCCCAAGAGATTCAGGCTCTCAAAAAGAGCACCCAGGATATGTGCAACCTTGAAGCTGAGGTTGCTGATACTTTAAAGTTCTTAGGTTAGTTATGATTTTGTGTTGGCCTTTGCTGGCTCTGGGCTTATGGCTTTGGTTTCTTCTGGTCTTTTCTATTTTGCAGCCGTCCTATTTTTTTTGGTAACTGTATTGCTTTATCTTTATTTAACTTGTGAAATTTGTGGTTTTGGGTCCCTATAAAACCCATTTTTTCCTTTATCAAAAACACTTTTCACTTAAGGAAATCAATTCTATTTCCTCCTCTTGAAAGGATTCATAATCACTAGGGTTACGAACAAAATTGTAGTGTCTTTGGTCATTTGGACAAGAATGTTCCTCATCTAGTTGCAAACTTCCATCTACAACACTAATTTTGTCATCATGAAGACATGAAACTTCATAATGAACACAAACTTCTATTGCACTTTCGAATTAGATCAATGCACCTGACTCAATGGATTCAACATAACACCCTTTCTCCTTGTTAATGAATGAGAATATTCTTTCCGTATCATCTGCATCATTGCAACCTTCATCTGATACAAAGAATTGGATTTCTATTTTCGTATGACTTCACATGTTTCATTCATCCTATCATATCTTACATCTTGACTATTATGGCTGCAATCTTCATTTGCATATATCTTCTCTATAGGTTGTTCAAAAACAACATCCTCATCGTGCTACAAGATGCATTATCATTGTCTTTTTCTATACCATCCAAATCTATTTGATCAAGTCTAGAAAAAGTACCATCACATAGGCTAGTTAGGAAATCACTTCCACATTGCTCTGTCATTTCTTAAATCACTGAAATCCATTGATATATGCACTCAAGGTTAGGGTGCTTCAAATTAGCTGGCATGGTACTCAGACCTGGCTCAAGTCTTTCACCAAAAACATTAATACATACTGATTCATCAGGTCTATTTAATACTGGTATAACAAACAAAATTTTCATGAATCTATCATGAAAATAATAGGAGGATTCACCCTCAAATCTTCTTATATCATTACAATGCATCAATAGGTGACATGGATTCAACTTTACTTTTAGATTGCTCTTCAAATTCTTCTTGGATATGTAGATTTCTATCCTCAAATAGGCATTCATTGTCTATTGATATTCCTTCAAATTGATCAATGAAAAGTATTCTAAGCTTATGCCATGAATATATGGAATGCATTGGTAAACTAGAAAACCAATATTCAATAGCATTTTCTAAAGTTCTCAGAAAAAAATAATTCATGATAACATCCTCTTCTTCTCTTTGATAGTCCTCCATCAAATCAATGAAATTTTGTAAATGTTTTGATGTCAACTCTTTAGGATTTCCTCTAAACTTGAACAAGTATTCATTTACTTTTCTTTGGATTGAGTGTGGATAACCTTGGATTTTACTGAAATCCAGAGGGTTATATCTTTCATTAGATAACATCTTTCTTTGAGGATATGACTGTGTTTTAGGCATGACACTAAAGCTTGTAGAGGGAGAACCAGGATAGTCATACATATTTGCAAATGAAAATTATTTCCTCTACAACCATTTAGTTTTTTGTATTTCTTTATCCCTTTCTTGTAGTGCTCATTTTCATTGAATAAGGGAACCAAAGTTTTCTAGAATTTCAAACATGGTTTTCATACATAAGCTTATCCTTATTGAAAACCAAAAAAATACTTGGATATGTTGCAGCTGTTGTAAATTTTCCTTCATGACTGGAAATCTTTGTAGATCTAAAACTTTCTTCATGGGCAGGTGCATGAAGTTGGGTTACACTTTTGTGGCCAACTTCAAAAAAAGATTGGAAATGACATAGCGCGAGCACGTTATTTCATTTTAAAAGAAAAAAAAAGTGAAAGCTATTCATTTTCTCTTTTCTCTTTTTCTGCTATGCCTACGACTAAAAACCCTCATTTTCACGCTCGCTTTCTAGGAGGAGGAATTCTTCAAAATTCATCAACAATAGTTTCTTTTCATTTGCAAAGATGGCACCATGACGATGAAGAGGTGTAGGAGGTAAGTATTGTTTGCTATTTGTTTTGAATTTCTTATTTTCAAGTTGATTTTGTTTGTTTTAGGTTAGATTTGATTGTTTTGTTTTTAATTTGTAGGAGATGCAAATAATCCTGAAAATCCTCAACAAGAAGAGCAGGAAAATCCTCCTCAAAAAAATCAACCTCCCCCACCAATCACTCAACACCCTCCTGACACTCAACAAAATTTGAAGAGTGAAATTGAAAACAACAAAAAACAAATTGAGGATCTTATCAGTAGGTTGAGTGATCCAAATGCTTCAATGATAGAAAGAATGACACTAGAAAATTCATTGAAAGAGATGTTAAAAAATGTAGATTCAATAACCCAACAAATAATGTGATGGTAAGATAGGAGGCAGGAAGCGAGGGCATATTATGCAGATAAACTATCATATAAGCAAGTAAAAGATTTAAAAATTACTAAAGGTGATTTGTGCTCTCTATTCATTGACCCTAGAAAAAATCAAAATCTTAGCCTCAATGCGAAGAGGTTTCCTATTCATTGGTGCCACCACCAAGAGATTAGGAACCATTTTTATGATAGGTGGTACTTGGTCTTTGATTACCCACCGTGCAATAATTGTGAAGTCCCCCAATATTTTCATAGGAAACTATACAGTGAGTTCATATTGAACCAAAACCCAAATTATTTTGATATGAGGGAGTTCTAAGGGAGAGGTGGGGGGTCGGCTCAGGATAGGCTCAGTGCACAGCTGGATCCTGCGTGGCAAGGGAGACGACCTCTCACTAGGCCGCCTCGTGAGCACATTGTTATGCTAGCCATTGTGAAGGACAGTGCTAACTTAGAGACATTGTAGGTGATCAACACTTTGACTCGAAGTGTCATCCATCATACTAGCCCTATTGTACAATTCCATCCAGGGGAGTCTTCAGGTGGTGGCCTTCGAATCCATGTGTGTCAATCTTGCGGGGCGACTTGTTCATATGACCCCACCGACACTCAGGAGGCTGCTATGTAGGATCCGTATGTTGCTACGTAGGATCCGTATGCTGCTACACAGGATCCGTATGCTACTACAGGGATGGAGAGGATGACTGACATTTTGCATTGTGCATATGGCATTGATAGTCGGGTAAAAGACAACATGTTCATTGAATTTAATTTATTAAATTTTTATTATGAAATGCATGATTAACTAATTTAGTTTCATTATTTTAATAAAATTGTAGGGTCACAGTGTTGAGACTGGATACACCGGTCCTTCACCTACTTATTTCTGCAGTACACCTATTAGTGGGGTATGTAACTAGTAAACAATTACAAATTTATTACATGTTAATAGCATTGTTTTATGAATGGTATTTTAATACATGTGATTTTGGATGTTGAACAGGCTAATATTGGCAATTTCAAGAAAACACCTCCTAGTGCCAGTGGATTCACTCAAACGTACGCGAAGGTAATAGAATAAAGAAAACTTAACTAATGAATTCTACTTAATAGATTTGTGAATTTTATATTCATATTGTTGGTTACATTGCATTACACATCATTCAAACTCAAAGCATTACTTCAAATTCCATAACTAATAACTAGATGTTGATAGATAACAAAATTTCAACTGTATAATATAGTTGTTTAGAAATTCAACATAAGTAGCACGATGCAATTACTTCACATGGAGGCATGTGCTTGCAAAGGTGCACCACCACGACAAACTATGGATGCTTGGAAAAAATCTATGAAACCATAATAGTAGGAAATAGCATAGACAAGGAAGTTAGTGATGCATAGCATCATATCAAAACGCTCAATCATCAGGGTACATCTAATGCAAAGCATCCAACAAACACCATCAACATCATTTCTTCAAGGGATTTCAATCCCAAATAGAATCATGAGAAGATCAAATATAATTTCATCAGAAATATACTTTTCATTCAACCAAAATCCACTCAAATTCTCTTAGCCATTCCATAGGCCATCATTCATCATTCCACTAATTAGTATTCCAATTGACTCATTCAAAGAAAAAACCATATTAAAGAAAACTTTGACTTAATCAATTAGGTTCACATCATTCTCAACCACCATAAAACAACATAAACCTAATTATTGATACTTGAACAATTCATCCTTTCATTTATTCACCAAGGCAACAAATCAACTAAACCATACCTCGCTGTTATTAGTCCATTATCAAGCACTGTACTCACCATATTTTGACTACAACAGTCTACTTATAGGTTACAAACTCTTGCTACAACAAAATCTTGATTATCATCTTGTGGTTAATCACCAATTTGCTCAAAAGGCTTCATAATAGTCACCCATCCAACCATCAAAGTCACCAAACCTGTCTTATACACCTTAACCAAATTTAGTAACATCAATCATATCATTAGTTTGATAGTAACCAAGCACTCAATCATATCACAAAAGATTTAAAAGGATACAAGTCAGAAATGTTGAAGATATGAGAGATTGCCACCTCAAGAGGTAGCACTATTTCATAAGCATTTTGGCCAAACTTGTAGACCACCTTGCAAGGTCCTATCTTCTTCATCATGAGTTTGGTATAATTTCCTTTTGGAAGTCTCTCCTTCTTCAAGTGTGCCATCACCAAGTCTCCAACCTTGAATTGGACATTCCTCTTCTTTAAATCTGCCTTTTCCTTATACTTCTCAACATTCTTTTGAAGGGTTTCCTTCACTTGCTGATGAATATCCCTGATTGTAACAAAAAATTCCTCAACTTGAGCACTTCTCCTAGCAACTCCCTGTAGATCTCTTAGTTCATAGACCCTTCTAGGGTGCATGCCATAGACTACCTCAAAAGGGCTTCTACCAATGCTCCTATTCATGGAGTTATTATATGCAAATTCAGCCTGAGGTAAAATCAAATCCCAAGCTTGTCCATGCTCCTTGGTAAGGCATCTTAAGAGGTTTCAAAATGATCTATTCACAACTTCAGTTTTTCCATCCATTTTTGGATGGTATGCTGAACTAAAGGACATATTTTTTCCTTGAGTTTCTTCCACAAGGTCCTCCAAAAGTGACCAATGAATTTAGAATCCCTGTCAGAAACAATGCTTAAAGGTAGTCCATGTATCCTAACAACCTCCTTAAAGAAGATACCAGCTATATGAGATGCATCATTGGTTCATTTTCAAGGAAGAAAATGTGCCATCTTACTAAATATATCAACTACCACAAAAGATACTATCAAAACATTTTTGGGTTCTAGGAAACCCCAAGAAAAAGTTGATACTTACACACTCCCAAGGCCTATTGGGAATGGGCAGTGGTTGATAGAGTCCTGCATTTGATGAAGTTCCCTTTTCCCTTTGACATATTGTGCAGCCTTCCACATACCTTCTCACATCCACCTACAACTTTGGCCAATAGTAAAATCTCCTAACTTGTTCTAAGGTCTTGTCAAGGCCAAAGTGACCTCCAAGACTCCCACTATGTTCCTTTATGATATTCTCACTCATTGAGCATTTACGCACACACAATTGGCTTCCTTTTGAAGAGAAAACCATTCTACAATAAAATTAAGAGAATTCACCATGAAAAGAATTCAAATGTTGCTCACAAACATTGTATACCTCCTTGAAATTTGAATCTTCATGATACATATCCTTCAATGCTTCAACTCCCATGCTTTGGAGTTGGATTTCTTGCACTACAAGTTCCCTTCTACTAAGAGCATTTGCCACCTTATTTTCTTTGCCCTTCTTATGCTTTATTGTGAAAGTATAGGCTTGCAAAGACTCTACCCACTTCATGTGCCTATGACTGAGTTTGTCCTGTGCATTCAAAAAACTTAAGGCATGATTATTAGTATAAAAAAAAAATTCTTTAGGTAACAAGTAATGCCTCCACTTTTTGAGGGCTTGGACCATAGCATACATTTCCAAATCATAGGAAGAATACTTCCTCTTTGCTTCATTCAACCTCTCACTGTAAAATGCAATCGGTCTACCTTCTTGGCTCAAAATAGCCCCTATTGCTTGATTGCTAGCATCACACTCAATGGTAAAAACTTTATCAAAATCAGGGAGCATAAGTATAGGCTGTTGTGCTAATCTCATTTTAAAATATTCAAACCCTTTATCAACCTCATTGGTCTAAGAAAACTTACCTTTATTACCTCCTTTGATGGTGTGCAAGATTGGTGCACAAATTTGGCTAATTTTTTTGATGAACTTTCTATAAAATATTGCAAGTCCATGGAATCTTCTCACATCTCCCATGGATTTTGGTGTTGGCCAAGTAATAATAGCATCCACATTTGAAGGATCCATCTTCAAAATTCCCTTGGAGATGACAAAACCAAGGTAGACTAGTTCTTCCTTCATGAATTCACACTTTTCCATGTTGATCAACAAATTTTCCTCTTGTAACCTCCTTAGTACCATGTCAAGGTGCTTCAAATGTTCTTCTTTAGACCTGCTAAACAAGAGGATGTCATCTAAATAAACTAAAACAAACTTTCCAATGAAAGGTCTCGATACCTCATTCATAAGGCACATAAATGTACTAGGGGCATTTGATAACCCAAAGGGTATCACCGACCAATCATAGAGCCCTTCATTAGTCTTAAAACCTATCTTCCATTCATCCCCCTCTCTGATCCTTATCTGATGGTACCCGCTCTTTAGATCAATCTTGGAAAAGTAAGATGCTCCTAATAGAAAATCCATGAGGTCCTCCATTCTTGGCATTGAGAACCTATATTTTATTGTGATCCTATTAATGGCTCTTGAATCAGTGCAAAGCGTCCAATTCCCATCCTTCCTTGGTGCTAGGATAGTAGGAACAACACATGGGCTCAAACTCTTCCTCAGTAGCCCTTTATCCATCAACTCTTGCACTTGTCTTGCAATCTCCTCATTTTGAGCAAGTGTCATCTTGTATGCAGCCTTATTGGGCAATGTAGCCCCTGGAATCAGATAAATATGGTGGCTTATATCCCTAATGGGAGGTAAGGAACTAGGTAATTCATTCACCGTTATGTCCTTGTACCTTTCCAACAACTCTTGGACTTCCTTTGGTGCATCTTCCTTCTTCTTTGTGGGAAGATCTACATCACTTTTTGGCTTCATAATCAGGAAGAATCCTCTTCCTTCTTCTTCCTTCAAGGTCTTCATGAAATCCTTCTCACCCACCATCAAAACACTAGGTCCTTCATGCTTTGCCTTGTCTTCTTCTAGGAGAGGTGAAAGGTTGTAAGTCTTCCCATCCTTCACAATGGAGTATGTGTTATTCTCCCCATCATGCTTGGTCTTCCTATCAAACTACCAAGGCCTACCAGAAATATATAGTTTAATACTTGTACTAATTTTTTTTTTCATTAGATCTCATACATTATAAGTCATGACATGGATCTTGCTATTGTAACTTTTTTGTGATTGAATACTTTATTGTTGGTTGTGGGAACACCTCCAAATGTTACAAGGGAAATGGATATCGGTGTTTCATCCACTATACAATCCTCCATGGCTTTGATAGAGGAGGTATGAGGCAAATTACTAAATTTCAATTTACATTTGTTGTTATAGATGTTAGTTCTAGTGAAAAATCAAAACATTATTGATTCACAGTTTAATTCCTATTTGGATAGTTTATACAGGGCTTGAGCACGCTTGAGCATCGACATGCAAATATTTCCATCGTGGAGAGTGATCATGAGATGGCTGTAAGTGATTATTTTGTCAAATATATCATTTCTTATAATGTAATTTCTATATATTAATGTCTTTACTTCTTATTATAACAGTTAAAACTTCACCAGGAGCTAAACTATAGGAGGAGCAGCAAGAGCACTCCTTGAGCACAACAAAAACAAGTGACAGACTTATCGCCATTAGATTTCCAAACAAAGGGAAATAATTTATTTCCAGAGCATGGAGAGAAATGAATTTTGATTCCAGAGCCTTTTGTTGTATGCCTAGACATGGCAATTTTGTACATATCTTGTATTGGATATATTTGACATTGTATGCCTATATGGCATTTGAGCATAAGCCTATATGGCTATTTTGTAACTATATTTTAGACTTATATCGACATATATTGATGTATGTGTACATGGCTATTTGGTTAATACAAATATTTTTTATCGATGGTGTCCATATTTGCTCTTTTTGACAATGTCAAAAGCATGGCTACATACAGATTAGGCAAAATAATTTTCCTTTTAGATTAGCAATGCATGGAAGTTTCAAAAAGTATCCTTGATATTACAAAAAGATATGTGTTTATACCATAGCAACAAAAATATTTTGGGGAAAAATCGACAAACCAAAAGTATAAGATTTTTTGAAAAAATCGGGAGAAAGTCTAGGAAAAATTAAAAAAAAATCAGATTTAAAAAAAAAGATAAAAAAAAGTAGAACAAGAGATGCAAAAACTTAAAAAAATAATTCTAGTACTGCAGCATAGAGATATAGAGAGAAAATAAAATAAAGAGTTTAACTAATAAATTGTAAAAATAGATTTTTGTAGTTTATATTCATAACATTGATTACATTGCATTGCACATCTTTCAAACTGAAAGCATTGCTTCACATTTCATAACCAATAACTAGATGCTGATAGATGACAAAATTTCAATTACAATATAGTTTTTACAAAGTCAACCTAAGAAGTTATGCAATTTCTTCACATTGCATAACCAATAACTAGGAGCAGCTTCTAATTGCATTTGCTTGTCATGGCATTCTATGAGACCA
>VDFB02353493.1:416436486-416451647 GCA_007258455.2 Sequoia sempervirens | reverse complement strand
ATGGTTTACCAAAGCATTTTATCAAACAGTTCACCTCCTTGCTGCTATGGCTAAAAGCCTAAAATAGGTGCTTCCAAACAAGCTATGGATGCTTGGAAAAAATCTATCAAAGCATAATAATAAGCAATAGCATAGACAAGGAAACGAATTGTTTGAATAAAAGCCTCAAAGAAATGTGGTCTCAATGGTGGTGGAATGCCATGACAATCCATATCAATTTTCTTGTCATGGCATTCATCATGCCATTCCATCACCATGAGACCACATTTCTTTGAGGAATTTTTTCAAACAGTTCACTACCTTGTCTATGCTACCACATTTTTCATACATGTCTACCAAAGCATTTTATCAAACAATTCACTGCCTTGCTGCTATGGCTAAAAGCCTAAAAAAAGTACTTTCGAACAAGATATTGATGCTTGGAAAAAATCTATCAAAGCATAATAGTAAGCAACAAGCTATGGTCTCATGGGTTTTTTTCATGCGAAAATCAGTGTGATTTTATTCACATTTTTTTGCAGGTTATAAACACTTTTTTTTTGCCAATTTTGTTGTTTTAAATGACATTCAAGTTTATGGTGGTTTTTTTGTTTATATGATGATATGTGATATTATAATCCTAATTCATGCTTCTAGGTTGCATAGATATATATTTTGGTTTTACATGTTTTTTGTACCAACGAACCCAAAATGAACTGAACCCCCCTCCAAATTTTTTTGGCCAAACCGGCGAACCGAACCCCAAACTTGAACCTCAAAACCTATTCCAACACTCTTCATTTTTCCTGTACAAACTTAATTGACCACCAAATTATATTGCCCCTTGACTTTACCCACATTTACTCCCTCAAACCTTTCTTTTTCATTCAAAACCCCTATTTTCCCAATTAGGGCATGTCATGCCATAACATACTTTTGACCTCCCCTGTCCTTGCAAAAATTTTGAACACATCAAACTCCACAATCTCACCCTATTTCCAACCTATTCTAACTTATTTTCAAGAAATTTTTTCTTTTCACCTCTTCTAGCCTTGCTTTTAAGGGGCCTCAATTTCAAATTTTCAATAGGGGCAGTGTTAGTAATCTCTTCCAATTCCCTTACTAATGCTATTTTATTATTCCTACTCCCTATCCTACTTACATTAGGCCCATATCACTGAGACACAACCTGAAGAATAGGTGGAATGGCCTATTTCAACATACTACACTCAAACCCTTAAGGGATCAATCTAGTTGAATGTAGCTCAGAGCGATTCTGTGTGTTTGGGTGAGAAATAGGACCATGCCTACCGTGAACATGCATATTCGAACGCGTTGGAATAGTCTGTTTGGTCACATGAGTTGCAGAATGAAAGTTGCACCACTTTGTAACTTTCCATTACTTCCATTTGACACTTTTTCCATCAACTAAAATCTGGACACCACGGGAAAACCACTCTGAGATAATGAAAAAAAAGAGAGGTTATTATAGAGGGGCCCAACAAAATCCCATGGGATCAGACGAGAAGTTTCTAAGCATCACGGTGTCTGAGTAACTTCATGTTGAAGTTTGCAGCCATTTTTCCCTTTGGACCCTTAAAGGATCGATCTGATTGAAAATAGCTCAGAGCGATTCCACGTGTTTGGGTGGGAAAGAGGACCATGCCTAGTGTAAACATGCCTATTCGGATGCATTGGAATAGTTCATTTGGTCACACGAGTTGTAGAACAAAAGTTGCACCACTTTGCAACTTTCCACTGCTTCCATTTAACACTTTTTTCATCAACTGAAACTTTGACACCACGAGAAAAACACTTTGAGATAACGTAAACTGAGAGAGGTTATTGTAGAGGGGTCCAACAAAATTCCATAGGATCAAACGAGAAGTTTCTAAGCATCACGGTGTTCGAGTAACCTCATGCTGAAGTTTGCAGCCATTTTTCCCTTTGGACCCTTAAGGGTTCGATCCGGTTGAACGTAGTTCGGAGCAATTCTGCGTGTTTGGGTGAAAAAGAGGACCATTCCTAGCGTAAACATGCCTATTCAGATGCGTTGGAACAACCCATTTGGTCACACAAGTTGCAAAACGAAAGTTGCACCACTTTGCAACTTTTCACTACTTCCATTTGACACTTTTTCCATCAACTGAAACCTGGACACCACGGGAAAACCACTCTAAGATAATGAAAACCAAGAGAGATTATTGTAGAGGGGCCCAACGCGATCCCATGGGATCATATGAGAAATTTCTAGGCATCATGGTGTTTGAATAACCTCATGCTGAAGTTTGCAACCATTTTTCCCTTTGGACCCTTAAGGGATCGATCCAGTTGAGCGTAGCTCGGAGGCGATTGCGTGTTTGGGTGAAAAGAGGACCATTCTAACATAAAAATTCCTATTCGGATGTGTTGGAATAGTCCATTTGGGTCACGGTTTCGCGAGCTAAGTGCGCAGCGAAACTTCCGGCTAACTTTGACACAACTTTTTCAATGTAAAAGCTCACCAGGGAAAACGAAAATGAGAGAGGTTATTGTAAGGGGAAAAGCGTGATCCCATAGGATTAGATGAGAATTTTCTAAGCATCACAAGTCGAGTAACCTCATCTTGAAGTTTGTAGCCATTTTTCCCTTTGGACCCTTAAAGGATCGATTCGGTTGAACATAGTTCAGAGCTGATTTTCGTGTTTGGGTGCAAAGAGGACCATGCCTAGTGTAAAAATGCCTATTCTGGATGTGTTGGAATAGTCGTTTGGTCATAACTAGTTGCAAAACAAAAGTTGCAACACTTTGCAACTTTTCACTTCTTTCATTTGACACTTTTTTCATCAACTGAAAATTGGACACCACGGGAAAACCACTCTGAGATAATGAAAAAAGAGAGAGGTTACTATAGAGGGGCCCAACATGATCCTATCAGATTAGATGAGAAGTTTGTAAGTGTCACGGTGTCTGAGTAACTTCATGCTGAAGTTTGTAGCCATTTTTCCCTTTGGACCCTTAAGGGATCGATCCAGTTGAACAAAGGGTCTATACTCTAAACTTATCCAAACCTTACCAAATCTTGAAGCAGTAATTCTAAGGTGTCGAAACTTCAAAATCCACAATTAGATCTCAGTTATACCACCGTACAATGGGTAAACCACAAAACCCTCTATTGTAGCCTAAACCCTAGGGGTTTATTGAAAATGATACTTCCAAAGCTAACCACAACCTATAAATTACTCAAACAAGTTTGTGATACCCTACAAAAGATAAAACAATCATAAAATAATGCTTCCCTACACAAAAACACAATTTAACTATTCAAAACCACCATTTTTCTTAAAGAAAACTCACTTTTACACACATGAGTTTCACACCCATCTCACTTTCAGACCTCCCCAACACTAACACATCATTCCCACACCTTAATAAATTTAGTATAGACCCATTCCTCAAGTTACAAAGGCTACAAAAAAAGGAATGGGTCAAAAAGCCATTTTTATTGACTCAAAACCTTCAAATGTACGAGTTCGGGCTGATTTTAGTAAATTGATGATATTCTACTCCTTATTTGCCTTGATGGACAAACCTATTGAATGGTGCTCCTGCACCAATCATACATCGACCTTCTTATCCCTCCTAAATTTTGGACCACATCCATTACCTCCACATAAAACTCTGCATCCTTGGTCTTCTTGGTTCCCATGCCTTGATATGGTTATGCAAATGAAAATGAAGCAAAGTAATCATCTCCTTCTTCGCTGCCTAGAAGAATGCATGCTTAATGTTTTGATACATGATATCAGCTCTCTCATCTACTCTCATGGTTGAATATCAAAATCTAGTATGGTGGGCCTCTAGAGTTCCAGTCATCTTTCTTCCTCTTCCACCAAATGCTGGCCTGATCCACATGTCTGCCGGCCTAATTGACTTTGTTTTTGAGAGCTGAAGTTTCTCCTGAGTCACCAGTGTTGCTCTATCTTCCTTTTCAGACTCTTTCATTGCTACTGATTGCTCTCCGGGATTTAATCATTTATACCACATGTGGTTTATGTGCTTTGAATCCTTGCATCTAAAGGAAATTTCCTCAACATAAATACTCTCTCAAGGTTAACAATCATACATTGACCTTCTTTCCCATCTTAAAGTTTGGACCACATCCATTACCTCCACATAAAACTTGACATCCTTGGTCTTCTTGGTTCCCATGCCTTGATATGGTTATGCAAATGAAAATGAAGCAAAGTAATCACCTCCTTCTCCGCTGGTTGGAAGAATGCATGCTTAATGTTTTGATACATGATATCAACTCTCTCTTCTGCTCTCATGGTTGAATATTGAAATCCAGTATGGTGGGCCTCTAGAGTTCTAGTCATCTTTCTTTCTCTTCCACCAAATGCTGGCCTGATCCACACATCTGCCAGCCTAATTGGCTTTGTTTTTTGAAAGCTAAACTTTCTCCTGAGTCACCAATGTAGCTCTCTCTGCCTTTTCAAAATCTTTCATTGCTACAAATTGTGTTTGGGATTTAATCATCTGTACCACAAGGTTGATGTGCTTTGAATAATCAGTAATAGTCTTCAAAATTGGCTGCTAGTACAAGTTCATTATGCTTTCATAATACTTTATAACCATGGAGTTCATCCATTCCTTGATTCCATCAAGTGAATATTGAGGAATGGCGTTAATGTGTACATCCCGCTTGAATTCTTTGAAAGCAATAGCCATATCAATTCCTTTTGCCCAAGTCCTACTCTCTCAAGGTTAACAATCTCAATCTCACTAATAGCAATTACTACTAAGAAAAGTAATTCCACCAACTCTACCAATCAGTTTACCATAAGAATAATAAAAGAAGAGGCTTTGAAAGGAACTCCATGAAAACCAAGCTCTCTAAATGGTACATATCAAAATCTAGTTTAAAATCTTTTAGATGAGGTTACTCCCATAGCTCTCTTACTCACTTGACAAAACCTTGAAACTCTGTATTGATTTTATTTTTCCCGTCCCTCTCTTGTTGTTCTTCCTTAATTTCATCAAGATCATACATTGAGCTTTTGACCCTCCTAAATTTTGGACCACATCCATTACCTCCACATAAAACTAGACATCCTTGGTCTTCTTGGTTCCCATGCCTTGATATGCTTATGCAAATGAAAATGAAGCAAAGTAATCATCTCCTTCTTCGTTCGTTGGAATAATGCATGCTTAATGTTTTGATACATGATATTAGATCTCTCTTCTACTCTCATGGTTTAATACCAAAATATAGTATGGTGGGCCTCTAGAGTTCCAGTTATCTTTCTTCCTCTTCCACCAAATGCTAGCTCGATCTAGACGTCTGCCAGCTCCTAATTGACTTTGTTTTTGAAAGCTGAATGGTGTAGGAGCATCCACACCTCACTGTCAAATTGTGATTGTTTGATGGTAAATTGGGAGGAAAGTTGGTAAATGTTAGTATGTTGAGGTATTTTTGTCTTGAATAAGGTCTAATAGACCAATCTTTTATGTACTTTGGGAATTAGTAGGTTAGGGTGGACAAATGTGCAAAAGCACTCTTGAATTAAATAATTGTTGATATTGCCATAAAGGTAAATTATGTAAAAAGTAGGTGGGAGTGCAGAGAAAGAGTATACAAGTCATGTTATAAGGGTGTCTAAGTGGTCTTGGGCCTTTAGAATATTAAATTTGCATGATAAAGCTTAGTAAGCAAAACCATTCTTAAATAATAAATACTAGTATTTGTAGGCTTAATAAGGGTTTGGTGGTTCAAAGGTAGTCATGGGCATTGAAGGGAGATGATTCTCATTTGAAATGTATTAAAAACATCATTCAAGCCTGAATGGGGGTTCAATCAATAGTTTTTTTGAAGATTTGTACTCTTCACAACGCCTAAAACTGTGGAATTTGAACATTTTTCTGAGTTTTTCAGTTTCTTTTGTCTATGTACGGCCTAGTACATGCCTCTTATGAAAATAAATTCATGAAAAATTGTGGTGGCAGGTCTTAACCTAGATTTCAATATCTTTTGATACACCTTTGGTTGTTTTAGTGAAAGGAAAATCCATTTTTCTTTATTTAGCCTGTACAGACCAACAGGGTCTGAGTTTACTTTAATTTTTGTGATGGAGCCCTTCCTCCTATTGTGGTGAATTGTGACTTAGAGGAAAGGTTTACAATGTGTTTTTTTCAAGTTTCCTTAACTTTTTAAATAATGGTAAGGCATTTATAGGGCCGATGAAGTTGTTTTAGGTTGAGAATGTCATATTTTGGCTTGGAATGGAGAAACCAAAGTGATGTTTTTGAGATCTACTGAGTCTAAAGGCTAGGTGAAGGTTTATTATGTGTGTGCAGACCCTAAAAGACTTGTTTGATGCTTTTGTGAGGTTTGGAAGGCCTTGGAGTTGTGAGATGCTAAAAACCCTACATATTTGTTAGAAAATTAAGGGTTTTAATCAATTATGGCTTAGAGGTTGAGTGCTTTTCTAAAACCTATGGAATAGGGAGTTTTGTGACCTATTTGATGACTTTCCAAGAGCTTGTGGGGTTACAAGAAGTTTAAAGAGCAGTTTTTTTGTAAAATAGGGCTAATTTTATAGCCTTTTTGCAAGGCAGTTTGAAGGATCTCCAAGAAATTGCAAAGAAACCTTGTATGTTTGGCTTGGGAATGGTGTTGGGGGTTTGAGTAGATGCTATATTGATGATGAGATGGTCCTTGAGAGGAATTCTCTAAAATTTAAGCCAAATTGTTGAGTTTGGAAGCCTTTTTGTTGGTAGTTGTTCCAAGATGGCCAAATGAAATAACAAAGGTTGTTGATTTACTAAAATCTAATTTGTTTGAGTCTTCTCCACCTTGACTCTGCATCACTAAAGTTTCTCTGAGTCACCGTTAGCTCTCTTTTCAGACTCTTTCATTTACTTTCTGATTGTCCTAGGATTTAATCATTTGTACCACATGGTTGATGTGCTTTGAATCCTTGCATCTAAAGAAATTTCATCAACATAAATACTGCTACTCTCTAAAGGTTAACAATCTCAATCTCACTAATAGTACATTTACAACCATATTCAAACATTTTCCTTCAAAAGGCTACAAATTCAAATATTGACTTAAATAGCCTTCAAGAGGCTTTAAATAGCCTTTACAAATGATTCTACATCTTTCCAATCATGCCTAACTGTTCTTTTTGTAACTAACATGACTTATAACATTATAAATCAATTGTGGATGTGTTATGACCTTATTCAATTGACAAAACTCATAACACAAAACTAACTTAAAAGATTTCCGTGAACCAAATTTTCTCAATAACCTTGGTGCCCCTACACCAAATTTCATTATTTCAGTAAATGACATTACAAGTAAATCTCATTACAATGCCTTAGGTACTCTATTCTCACAGATATTTTACAATGTCACTCATACATTCGAGATTCTCTTATAATGTCTACATCATAGGTTCTCATTTGGAGGTTAACTTCAAATGAGAAACTTGAGATTCCCTCACAAAGCTTCACACACTCTTTTATAATGGCTTGAAATCAAAATTGATATTTTTCAAGATCATCAAAATAAGGATGTTGCATTTCTTTTTTGGCTGAGATTCTCTTCGATGGCTCCAAAATCAACATTTTCTGCAAGGAGAGACCAATCAATTTTTACTAGTTTAGTTACAGATAGGCAAAGTAAAAGAATAAAAAGCGAAAACTCATGTCCAAAATAGAAATGAAATGAAAATAGATGGAAGGCACTTACATATAGACATGGTAGTTTGTCAACTTAGTCACTCTTCCTCATACATCTTCACTGCAAGTTCCAAGATACCTATTGCACACAACACCTCTCATGAATCTAGAATATCTTGAAATTCGAGATGCTCCTATAATGTCTACATCATAGGCGCTCATGATAAGGTTAAATTCAAATTAATAACTTGAAATTACCTCACCAAGCTTCGCACACACTTTTGTAATGGCTGAAAATAATAATTGAGATTTGTCTTAATAATCAAAATAGGGATGTTGCATTACTTTTATGCCTGAGATTCTCTTGGATGGCTCATAAATCTGCATTTTCTGTAAGGGGACACCATTCAATGTTTACCGGGTTACTTACAGATACACAAAGTAAAATAAGACATGATAGCATTGGCATCAAACAAATTAACGTGGATACAAGTATAAATTAATAAGAACCATTGTGCATATACTTACAAATTAATCCAATGAACCATTTGGATCTACTCTACTCTTTATTGTGTCAAGTATTGCCTCATGGTCAGACTCACGAACCTTCCACAAGGTCTTATTCAAAGGTCTACCCCCATATTTTCTCAAACAAACATTGGATGCTACAATAAGGTTCGAGTAATGAAGAATCTAACGATGCGTGTCAAAGTCCTCAAACAACCAATGTTTAACATTCTTATGTGGGTACCTTCTAAGCCACGTTCCAGTAACAAAAACTGAGCATGTAGGGTATTCAATGTTTTCTCCATCTATAACTGGGGCTTCCAATTTATTTTTGGCCTCAACACAATGACACAAGTAATAGTCCATTCCCTCTTCATTTTCTTCATCTGCAATAATTGCATAAACATGCCCTGCATTGATATGTGCATAAAATCACTTGAAATTAGTCAACATTACGAATACAGTACAAAGTAAGATAGCAATATGGAATTTCAAAAACTAAGCAAGTAGATATATTACCTGGTTGAGCTATATCTGATACATGGTCAAAGTTGACCGATGTTTCCATCTGTGTTAGTTCCAATGCCATCAGAGGGCGATAAATGTGAAGTGGGGTAAGATAACTTGTCAACCATTTTTCAACCCACTCCCCTGACTCACAATCATTCCAGGATTTCATTGTACATGATGAACAAAAGCATGCCATCTTACATGTATTGATACTCCATGAACCTGCATCTGAGCTAAGGAAAGAGTGTAGCTCACTCGATCCTGTTAGTGTACAACAATCCTCATATGGTACAATGTTAGTATCATCCATCAACCAAAAAAATCTATGAACTGAAGATGTACCTTCATTATTTGGACCCATCGAAGCATTACACCACTTGAAAATTGAACTTGCATCTGTCAACTTTGCACTATCTTTATACTTTAACTCTTCTCATGCTAATGCTCTTTTCACACATGCTCCTGCACCATCATGCTCCCCCTTTCCATGCCTAGCCTCACAAAAGTTCCACATATGCTGAAGACCTGTAGTGAGATGCATCTTGCACAACTAGTAGAACATGCACGCGTTCTTGAATGATGCTGCATAGTTATCCGACCATATTATATGCCGACCGTATGCTATGTCCCTTCAAGCCAAATCACTATAGAACATCTGGAAGAAAACTTGCATGAAATTTGGAGAATGTGTGCGATCATCACTAATATAAAAGTGATACTCCCTCAATACCTTGATTTGGTCCTTTGTACTATCAGCTGCATGAATGAATGCTATGTGCACAAATATTGAAACCTGTGTGGAGTTGTAATACTGTGACTGCACCTCACACTGTGTCTGTAGAGTGTAGTTATCTACAAATTCAACCACTGATACTATGCTACCAATTGGAAAGGTGTCCTTCCATAGCTTGAATTGCATGTCCAGCCATCGGGCTCTATGGGTATTCCTTGCATACTCATACACTAGATTCTCACAAAACATGGACATAAACTGATACACTGGAATCTTCTCAATAACCAAATCACACCTTTTTTCTTGAGACCCATCTTTTGTAGCGTATGCCACTATTTTATACTTCCCAAAGTCTACTAGTTTATGCCCCACCTCATCTGTGCTTTCCATATGTTGACATACTCACATTCGTTGCAAGCCACCACAACGCTCGCATGAACCATCCAAGCATGTTATCCTATAGAATATTTGGCAATCCTCTATTTGACATAAATTTTTTGATAAGAACTCTTTTGAAGATTTTGGTGGGGCTTCTATGCCACAATCATGCAAAACATCATTAGTATGCAAATCTAAACATATAGAACGATAAACATCATAATGGTTAGCAAATTCAATATGTAGTCTACAGCAACAAGTAGTGCGTGTGTGATTTATCTTGACATAAAAAGGTTTAAGAATTTTAAAGAATCTTTGAGAAATACTAATTTGAGGATAAGCATTTTGAAATTTATGAAAAAATTGGGTTTGAGTCATATCCAAAAAATGCTTTAGATGTGGCTAACGGTTCCGACTACCGATTCTCCTTCTTACGACATCCCTTTGATTCAGAGATGGCCTTGTATTATTCTTCCAATAATCTTCAATTAGTGTTCTCAATGCTTCAACAACTTTTCTATCTTTATGTGGCAGTCTTCTCAAGAATTCCCATAATTCATTTGAATTGGTGCCCTCAATTCTTTTCTACCTTTGAACAACTCTTGATAAATTTTTTCTACTAATTCCCATTTGTTCACTTGTCTTTTTAATGAGACGAGATCTATTTGTTTGATAGCTTACCAAAGTCGATGTAATGACATGTCGGGTGACATTACTATCCTTTGAGCGTGAGGTCTTACCCACACTCTCATAAGCATCCATTAGATTCTTCACAATAGTGTTTTCACTTGATGCATTCGATGTTCTCAACCCAAGAGTCTTCATGATGTTTCTGTACTTTAAACCCCGCATCATTTAAACAAATAGTTGACATCTTCTGGTCTCGTTTAGCCTTTCAAAGAACATTTGCCAAATCTTATCAGCATATCTTCTACAAGTGCGTTCTGGAATCTTACCTTCCATGTGCTACAAAATATTCTCATCAATATTAATCAATAACTTTGGCTTTCTATGCAAAATTCTAGGTGGTCTCTTAGGTACATACATCTCAACATTAGCAATTTCATCAATATTTAATTGAGGTGGGATAGATTGCATACCTTCAACCGAGGGTGGAATAGAATACATACCTTGAGGTTCACGTGGGGATGATGGCATACCTTGTTCATCAAATCTGAGTGATGATGTACTCTCAACTTCAGATGTGGTGGATGGTGTCCAACCATACTCACTTGTGGTAGATGGTGTTCGTCCATATTCGCTTGTGCTTAATGGTGTCCCTTCGTATTCACTTGCGGTAGAGGGTGTGTCTCCAACTACAATATCTGCATCTTCCCTAGCATGACTCTTTCACATTCATGCCCTTTGTGCTGCCAATTTCTTTTCTCTTTTTGATGGTTGAGGTTCCTCTTCAACTGGCTTGTTTTTGTCAATCGTTCCCAATTTTTGTTTTTCATGATATTCCCTCATCCGTTTTTTCTCTTTATCTCTGAAGGCTTGGAGCTGATCATCTGCTATTTTTTTCCTTTTAATAGTTCATTTCTTCGGCATGACGAATAATTTTACCTATGCAAAAAGTGCTAAGTCAAGTCAAATTAACTAATAGTGAAGGGTTGTAAAAGTCTATTAAAGAGGGAGACGAACTGTCACCTCTTTCAAATGTTAGTTTTCGAAGTTGAAGTGGTTTGTTTTTGAGTATGATATTGTGAAAGATGGAATCAAGTTCAAGATAACCCCATTGCAAGGAGATGACAGGGAACAAGACAAAATGGCAAGGATAGTGATGATGGGAAGGAAGGAGTTCCTGAAGCATGAGGAAGATAAACATGGTGAAGGTGCAACTACTTACACAAAGAAAAGAGTTGAGGTAGAAAAAGTAGACAAAGGAGTAATGTTAGAAAGGAAAAAGGATGGAGAAATAGTGATAAGAGAAAGGGAATCCTTTATATAGGATCTAGACATGTTTGCAAAGCAGGTTGGAGACAAGAAAAGGACCGATTTTAGTCAAGAAAAGGCAGGAACAGGTGTAGGATAGTCTAATACTGTCAAAATAGAGGTATGCAAACCTGATGAAAAGAAATGTGAGGTGCGGAACCTTGGGGAAGAGACCCT
Source organism: Sequoia sempervirens (assembly GCA_007258455.2). Classification (NCBI taxonomy): domain Eukaryota; kingdom Viridiplantae; phylum Streptophyta; class Pinopsida; order Cupressales; family Cupressaceae; genus Sequoia; species Sequoia sempervirens. The sequence goes on along the minus strand of VDFB02353493.1, from coordinate 416,439,760 downwards.
AATGCAAGGAAGATAAGTGGAGACAAGATGGATAAGAGGCGAGAATGGCCTAGTAAGGTCATGGTGGAAGAGATGGATTGTCCAATGAAAGGGAAAGATGGAAAGCAATAGACTGATGACAAAGAAGATGGAAGACCACATGACGAGAAGGTCTCATAAGCAAAGGGAAAGAAGGAAAAGGTAAAAGAGTGTGGATGGATTGAGGAAATCCATGAAGGGATTGTCAAGAATAAATAAATAATGATAGGGGCAGTGTTGTGTCCCCTACAAATAAAGAGAGACAAGGAGCAAACAAGCATTGTAGAAACCATGACATTTAAATCAGAAGATACATAGGTAAAGGGAGATTTGATTCAAAGTTTAGATGCAAAGAACCCATGTACGGGGCAAGAAAAAGAAGACAAGAAAATAACTTTGATGCAGGTCATAAAAATGGAAGTTGCAAAGAGCCTAGATAAAAGGTCAGTGGAAGAATGTATGATAGTTGAGGATAAAGATAAGTGCATGGAAAGCATGGTAGATGTAGTAAGTGGTCCACTATAGGGACAAGAAGATAAAGAGCCTAAAAATACAGTGTTGGAAAAGAGTTCAGCGGAGGATAAGAGATCAGAGGATGTGATGCATCAAGTGGAATGGAAAAAAGCAAAGGAAAGGTCTGAGATAGAGTTTGTAGAAGGTGCAGTCACCATAAAAGTTGAAATTGAAAACACAAAGTGTTTGAATGACTCAAAGATGGAAGAGACTAAGGAAGAGATGTTGATAAAGGTTGGACACGTGAAGGCTAGAGGAAAGGTGAGAGTGGGATCTCCAAATGAAATGGAGAAGAAAGTAAAAGATGAGGCTAGGATAGTGGATGGTCCTAGATGGGTAAGAGTACTGATGTGGAAATTGTATACAATTGTGGCAATGGTTCCTAGATGGGAGAACCTGAAACAGATGGTGAAGAGGATGGATAAGAGGAAAAGAGTGAAGGGAGTGCTTTATTACTTCCTTGTTTTGATGATCATGTTGGTGGAGGTGAAGCCAAGGGTGAAAATAAAAGAAGGACAAAGAGTGGACTGTTTGGAAGTAAGTGACACCATGGAATAAGTTAAGAGCAATTGGATGCAACCATGGATGATAAGACAGAGAAGGAAGGTGCAAGTTTAAGGTGATCAATCAAGAGAGGAATTGTTATGCAAGGAAAAGGCCAAGCCTAAGGTGAAGATGAAGGCAAGAGGGAGCAATGGTAGGAACAAGGAGGATCATCAAATATTTGTTGCAAGTCAAGGTGTTGTACAATTCAAAGAAACTTGGAAAGCTTTCATGGTTAGATGTATGGTGCAGGAGCACCAAGGACAACGAGGACCATTAGGTGGTCAAGTGATGAATTTTTTCTTTGTAATCATGAGTGTGATGTAATAAGGTCTCAAAAGACCATTAGGAAGTGTTTTGGGTCATGTTAGGTTGATAGGTTTGTGAAGTTGCCATGTCTTGGCAAATGTTGTCAATATGATGGAATGAAGCCTTCAATGGTATAAACATGAAAATACCTATAAGATGGAAATGTAAAGGTTAAAGTAGTGTGATGAGGACATCATAAGGCCATTAGAATAGGTTGAAAGTCAGTTTTAGTGTCAAAAAGTGAAAAAATTGCAAAAAAAGAAAAAAATGCAAAGTTGCACTAAAAAGAGAATTGAAAGGTCAAGTTGGTAAAGGGAAGTTGTAAGGTGGTTTTAGGGGGTTGTAGAGGTTGGAGTTCCTTTAAAAAATGCCATGTAAACATTGGAGGGAGGTTGGCATGACTCCATTTGAAAATTTGAATGAAATCTTTTGTTGTTTCCACGTTTTTCCCTATTTTTCTGAACTTTGTTGGCAATAAACAGTCTGTACAGTGAATATTGTGGCATGAAATGAATTGGAAGTGATAGTGGAGTGAGTATTCTATGATTTCCATCAGATTGGAGACTTAACTATTTATTTTTGTGGGTTTTAGAGTAGATTTTCAAAGATTGCCTGTGTAACTCATAAATTAAGGGTTTGAGAGTACAAAGAATGCAAGCTTGATCCATTCCACATTCTGTAGGTATTGTAACTCGGTGGAATGGATCATAATAGGTAGGGTTAAATTTTTGGGGGTCTATTTTGTGTAGGTGTGTTCATTTGAGTGAGTAGGAGTGATGCCTAGGGTTGGAAAAGTTAATTTTCCTTGTGAATTTGAAGGCTAGATGGTGGGGTTTGTCAAAATGATGAACTTGTTGATACAATGAACTTTGAAGTTTGTGCAGGGTATTTGGAAGGTGTTTGATGCTTTTTGGGGGTTTGGAAAGGCTTGGGAATATGAATTTCAATAAACCCTTAGGCTTTAGCATGTAAAAGGAGGGTTTGCTGAGACAACACTTTAGAATGTTTTTGTCTAGGAACTAACCATGGATTTTGTTGCTTTAGAACATATCAAATGACTATCCATTGGTTTCGAGTAAAAATAGAGTCTTTAAGAGGGACCTCCTTTGAAAAATGGGGCTAATCTAGTAGCCTTTGGGCAGGGTAACCTATTGAAACTACATACTGTTGCAAGGGAACCTTATGTGATTTGTTGGGCATTATACTTGGGGTCTGAGTGGATGCTAAATGGATGATGTGTTGGACCTTTTATGGCCTTCTCTAAAAGATAGGTCCATTGGATGAATTTTGAGACCTAGAAAGCAAAGGATATTATTTTGGGCAGTTTGGGAGAATAAAGTTTGGAAGGTTGTTTCTTTGCATGCATTTGATCAAATTGGGTTGGTTGTTGTGTTGCTACACCTTGTCTACATCAGTATTTGATATGTTGAATAACTCTGAAATGGGTGCTTGAATCCATGTTTTATTTCTTAGGTTTTTTGGAAAGATTTAGAAAAAAGGATGAAAAAGAAAGTCAATTTTGTTAAATTTCACAAAATGCCTCAAAAAGGTGTGGTTTAAAAATGTAATAGGAAAGTGTATAGAATTGTGTAATTTAAAATGTCCATTGATAACCTAAGGTTGTAACATGACAATTTTTTTTTTGATCAACATGGAATAAGCAAAACAACAAAAATGAAAGCAAGCCATAATAGAATGAAAGAAAATGTACAAAGACTTCACATACCTAATAAACCAAAGTTTCAAATGGAGGAGTTCTACCCAATTATGTAGCCTTCGCTTCTTCTTTCCTCAAACTCCTCAAAAATTTGGCTTTTTCAAAAGCTTGTTCCCCTCCAAAATTCAATTGTATATCAGTTATCACTATAATTCAAACTTGAATTCATATTAT
>VDFB02353493.1:416385515-416436031 GCA_007258455.2 Sequoia sempervirens | reverse complement strand
CTCTCCCACCCTCTCTCCCTCTCTCCCACTCTCTCCAATTCTCTCCAACCCTCTTCCACTCTCTCCCTCCCTCTCTCCCACTATCTACCTCCCTCCCACTCTCTCCCACTCTCCCCCGCTCTCTTCTCCCACTCTCTCACTCCCTATCTCCCACTCTGCCACACTTTGTCCCATTCTCTTCCTCCCTCTCTCTCCCACTCTCTCCCATTCCCTCACACCCTAAACCCTCTCCCACTCTCTCACTATCAACCACCCTCTCCCACCCTCTCCCACCCTCTCCCACACTCTCCAACTCTCTCCCACTCTCTTCCACTCTCTCTTCCCTCCCTTCCACCCACTCTCCCACTCTCCCACACTCTCCCACACTCTCTCCTACTCTCCCACACTCTCTCCCACTCTCTCCAACTCTCTCTCCCACTCTCTACCACCTTCTCCCACTCTGCCACTCTCTCTCACACTCTCCCACTCTCTCCCATACTCTCCCACCCTCTCTCCCACCTTCTATCCCATAAGCATGTATACATACATATAGGCATACATACATGCATGTATACATACATACATACATACATGCATACATACATACATACATACATACATACAGACATACATACATACATGACACACCAACATAAATATACATACAAACATATGAACAAACATTCAAAAAAGTGGCATTTAACTAAAGGAAGAAATAATACAAGCGCGTTATGTGTTGCTAGATATGTTCCCCGGAGAAGCAAAAAATGTCAAAACTAATACATAACGCGTTCACGTTATATTTTTCTTTGGGAATCCCTGAGCCTTAACTCTGATATTTTCCTTGGAATACCAACCCAAAGGCTTGGAGGGCATTCACAATGACCAGAGACACATTTTTTGCAAATTCTACAATTTTTCACATAATTGGGTTCATGCTCACCGTCAGGATTGCATCTGGTTCAATATCGACAAAATCAAACACATGGGTAATGTTAAGTTCTCTCTTAGCTTTCCAACAATTTAATTTTTTTTACTTTGTAACAATGTTAGGCCTTTCATCCATAATTTCTTTTGTTTGTATGTCTATTTTTTGTCAAAAAAGTAGTGTTTGGTTTTTTTTCATTATAAATTAACCGTTCATCGAAATTTCAAATAAATTACATTTTCAGAAACTAGAATCCATTCTACAATTTTTTTTTAAATCTATTACTTTCCAAAATTTGTAGGGGGAGCACGACCAAAATTATGCTTTTTAGGAAATGGCCACTTAGAAAATTAGTAAAAAATCAAATATTCATTAAAAAATTATTAGAAAAATTGTGCATCAACTAGATGTTGTTAGCTAAATTTTGACCATAGTGATTTTAAAAATACTAAAAAAAAGTTCACTGTGCTCAGGTCGTACAAGAGTTGCTATGTTATGTTTTTCTGACAACAACACCAATTTGTGTACATCCCTCTTTTGAACAACTTAATCTCAACCATTTTCAAAATAAATTAGTAGTTTAGAAAGTAGACTCAGAGCACTTCGATCCTTGTTTTTGTTCCATCTCAAAATTTTGAGTGTAACTATCCTCAATTTCACGTCCAAGGTCAACATTTCTTGATTTCAGAAAAAAGTGGCCACTTAAGCCCCCTTTTTGGGAACCATCTTGGTGCACTTACCCTCACATCTTCATTACGTTATTTCCATAGAGTTATCACCTCTCTTCATAGAGGAATAAAATTCAAAAAATATGAAGCTCTTTCAAAGATTAATTTCATTCTAGATCTTCTCCAACATGAGAGTCACACATAAATCCTTTTAAATTTGCTACAACAAAACCTCTTCTAGGTCTAAAAACTTCAAAATATGAACTAGATGTTCAAATTCATCAAATGCTTTGAATCTTTGCTCATAGATCTATTACTATCCCCAATAGTCACCAATCTATTGGTGACTTAGATGGGAAAAGAAGCTTCCAAAATTTTCAATGTCTAGTTACAAATAATATTGTGACATTTTAATGACTCTTTCATAGGACAGTCTGGAACCAAATTTCAAAGTTCATCCCTAGTAGAGTCACCAATCTATTGGTGTTTTTTCCAGCCAAACCTTGAAAATCCTCTAAAGGATAGCCAGTCCTTATGCTTAAGAACTTCAAGATTAATGGCCAACAAATGACAGATGGATTCTACACTTTTCTCCCCTACACTTTAGGCTCTACAAAACCTAGGAGGGTAATCCCACACAATGTACCTATGAATTTATGTAGCCAAATGACCATGTACATTGTAAATAACAGATGAATTCTCATGTAATTTCTCAATAAATGGAATATTTCAAGGGGTTGGCTACTCCTTTACAACACTCAACATTTAGAGCATGACAATATGAAAGTACATTGCACTTCTAGAAATAAAACCTCAACTAAAATAGAAATTTGACAATTGTTCTTTGATTGGGGGTGATCTTAGAACTTCTAATCACAAACAAAAATTCAAGGCTAGTGCCTTATCTCAGGGTGTGGAGTCTAACTTACTACAAACCATGATGCATGACAATGTTTAATTCTAACATGAAAGAGCTATTGCAATATTGTATTACAATATTAACACTCAATATTCCGAATCCATAATTTCTTATCAGATCCAAGCATGACTTGTACAAATCTGTGTTTCTATTGAAGGTGGTTTAACCAATTCTTTGAATTAGAGCCTTTATAAAGAACACACACCACCAAAAATAGAATGGAGACTAGATGAAAGATCCTTGATCATTTTCATTGAAAACCTGTGCAAATAATACAATGGAGAGAAGTGGCTTTATAATTTTTCCATCCTATTTAAATTATGCTAGCACCGCCATACAACATTAAAGCTTTCAAAAATTACAGACTTAATCAACAACCTAAAATGGTCAGACTTGAACTTAATTTTCTGTCCTTGCATTGCAAATTCCCTCTAGAGATCAATAACCAACCCTGTACATTTGGCCATGAATTCCTTCTTATAGAAAAGGAGAAAAAAAGCATCAAGCCATAATGTACACATGTCACGTTCCTATTTGATTGCTGCAATTACTTTTTTCATTCAAGGGAGGGAGAAAAACATAGGACAAACATATTTGCATTTGTCAATGAATATTTTTTCCCTTCTAAAAGGCATCATTTTCATTGTAACAACACATCCATGGACCTCCTTCATCCTCGCGCTTTACCCCTTTTTATTTTCAACGATTTCTTTTAATGTTTCCATGTGCCCTTTTTTCCTTTATCACTTCTTATTTGGAACCATCGCTCATCACTAATCCACCCATATCTTCTTTGAATGGATCTGTAATGCTTAAGTGCCCAGTGATGAGAGGAATATTCTATCAAATATTTCTTAACTCCCCCATTACTCATCATTGTTCACCCCCCACAAGCTTTCTCGCTTCCCTACTAGCTACTGCTGAAGGAAACACTGGATGTGGTGGGCTAGCAGGGAAAAGAAAATTATAAAGTTTAGACTTTATAAAGTTTGAAGAATATTTCACTCACCCATTGCTAATAAATAAGTCCCATTGAAAAATATTCTCGTGATGTCTGTGGCTTTATCGATGGAAGATACCTTAGGCTTTTATATTGCTCATCACTATTTGGTTTTACAATGGTCAAGTCACATCAGTGATGGGAGAAAATTGGTGATGTCATAGGATTCAACCACGTTCCCGACATAATATTCCATGCTAGTCAAACAAGTCAAAAAGCCTCTTATGGAATGGCGAGACTTTTCTTCAAATTTTGTGACCTTATACCTCCCTTGCATTAGAAATCAAGAGTATCTAGTCACTCATACTCCATCCTTTAGAGTGAGTAAACAATCTCGCAAAGCAATCTCAAATGATGGAGTTCGAAGATCCTACAAACCTTGTCAGGTGTGGACGATCGACCTTCCCTAATACCTTTTACCACCCTTTGCACCACTGCAAACCATCATGTAGACCTATGAAATGCTGAAGTTCGAAAACACTAGCCTTATTTGAACTTGTTGGATTTCAAAGTTAGTCCATCTTCCATACTACTTGCTTACCTTTCGGTAAGGAGTAAACCATCCCTCTGACCCACGAAACCTGAAGTGTTTTTCATTGTCAACATGAACCTTTTTTGAGTGTTGGGGTTCAGAGTTTATCCATACCTCATACATCGCTTTAGCATCCAAGTTAGGGAACAAGCCTTAACACCAAATCTCGAGGCCCACTCTCCTCAACAATGGGTAAGAAATAAGCTTGAAGTCTGAAACCCGATCAGCCTGATAAAAAAAATGACCAACTCTTTCTTCATTTCTTCTTTGGCAAGTGATAAGAGATTGTCTCAAATCTCAAAGCTTGAACTTTTACAGACCTTCATACTCAACAAAATCAAGCCAATTTAGCCCTTATCGAATAGAAATAACACTTTTTTTCTAGTTGATGCAAGATTACTCTTACACCCTGGATGCTCTTGCATTACATAGGAACTAAAATTTGCAAAATTTGAAGGTTCCATTAGGGACAACTAGGATGCTTGCACCAGAGAAAGAGGACATCTAGAATGTATGCACCAATGTGGTGATATCTGGATCATTTGTACATCTATTTCCGAAGGAAGCTAAGAAGAGCTTTGTATGTATCATGTACCCATTTATATGGAAGGTTGTAAACATGAATGTTAACTTGAGTTCATTCAATATGAAATCTATATTATCAAAAGATTTGTGAAATTAAAAGGAAATACAATTGAAGTTTGGAATAATGTTTGTTTCAATTGTACATGTAATTTACTTTATGGAAAGAAAAAAAATAATGCTATGTTATGGCATCATGGATTTTTCACTTAAGGTTAAAACTTTGATATTTTATTGAGTATAACACTGGGGTTTTTACAAGAGGTCTAATTGTACAATTATTACAAAGACAAGATGACAAGGATCAAGGAGGATGATAAAGTCCCCAGGATCAAAGATCCCATGGAAAACCAACAAAGGTATAAAGAGACATACAAATGCAACAACTTTACACAAGATACAACATCATACACTATCAAAATTAATTCCAAAAAGATGAACTAGAAAGTTGTGTTATGCCAAGTCCATCAAACATTCTCACATGGATCCATAGGAAAACAAGTTATGTTATGTAAGGTGGCCATGAAAAACACACTCACAAGTGCAGTATGATATACAATTGATGAGCCCAAACAAGTGAGAAACACATAAGGTCTAGTGCAATCCGATATATACTAGGTGTGTACCCATAAAACAAGTGGTGATGGGTAAGTCATACCAGGTCTACAGGCTCCCATACATAAACCATACCAAAATTTATACTCCTTGATAACTTTGATAAGACACCACATACAACAATCATAATGCTAGAAAGTTGCATTATGCTAGACACTCATGAAAAAAGGCACCACCAAGCAAGTTGTGTTATGATTAGTGGCCAAAATTTTTGTTTTAAGATAGTCAAAGGGGTTTTTCTTAGTTCATGAAAGGTCTCACTTTAGGGAACATCATGCTCATTATCACCATGAAGAGAGGACTAGTTGAGAGATAAAAGATCTGCACCTTAGGGAATGCAAGCCATAACATTACCACTAAGAGGAGTGTCATATGCCAAGAAAGGTCACACTCTTGAAGGACATCAATCCCAATGTCACCAAAAAGAAGACACATCACATAAAATAAGAATGCCACACTTTGAACAAGAGGTCATGACATCAAGGAAGCAACAAGCGGCAGGCATAATGCCCCCCACTTTAAAGAAATTACTAAACACCATACTCTGAGAAGTTACTTTGAAGTAGAATATGATAAAATCCAATTGATAAAAGATACATGAAAGCTTATTTGGAAAGCCCTATGCCAATGATAAGTTTCCAAATAAATCTATGTCATGAAAAGGAGGTTGCCCTCGACATGCAATCCTAAGATAACACATAAGGGATCCATGGATTTGGGGTCAGCATATGTCTTTTCTATAGTGATATAATTGAGCTTAGAATCATCACCATTCCCCAAATAACTCATGGAACAATGAACACAAAGGAAGAATGACATATAGAGAGTGAAAAGAAAGGAGAAGCCTTTTGGGTCAACATGGAAGAGACCTAAATATCTCAATTCTTTGCATTGTCCCCAAAATGAAAACAAAAGATAAATGAAAAAGACAATGGTTACAACAGATAAAATAATGAAGATATAAATAGAAGAATGTCATGACAAATTCACTTCCTTTGTATCCTTGCACCAATGGAGTGACAAGGGTCATCCAAAGTAGGCTCACAAACATAAAGACACACCAAGCAACATAGTATGGGAGATCACATTATGCACATGTAATCACACAAAGAACATGATAAAAAAGACATAAAGCTAGTATGACACATGCTAGCTGGCCTAAAGCAAGTCATCTGCATCCCAATCTTGTTCATCATTTATGGAAGGCATATGACTAGCTAAAGGGGAAAAAATGAGTGTCATACTAGGACAAGGTTATCTAATCCCTTTCCCCCAAAATGTAGGACAAGGATGAGCTAAGATAGGTGATGAGAATGTGCTCCTTGTAATATAGAAATGGTTTACATTAAATGTAATACATTTAATAGTGAGTATACTATGATTATACAACTATAACATGGAAAGGAGAAAGTGTGTGCATTCTTAGTCAATAATTTTACATTCATGTAGAAACTTTTGTAAAACATGAAACTCATTAGTAAGATACCCAAAAGTTTTATGATATGCACAATAAGACATGTTTGCACTTTTTCCTTTTTTGTTCTCTTGAATAGGTGGAAATGTAACCAATCCTAGATAGAGGAGTTGGTCCATTTTTCATTCAGTTTTTGTTATGGTATGTAAGAATGGTAATTTATTGAGCTTATAGGGCTTAGGTTTCTTACTTTATTTGGAAACTTTTTGAGGTAGAGGTGGAGGATCTAAGGTTACTCTATCATGCCCATGAGACATTAATTGGTGTTGTGAAACAATCTTGTGAAAGACAATACCTTTCCCATTAGGAGAGGTAGAGGGAGGAGGAGATCCTTGATATCCTAGTCCCTTGGTATCTTCTAATGGTGGTTGTTCTAGCCATTTATGGACTCCATGTTCATTAGTTATGTCACATCCTTATTTTCTTAAGATTTTAAGCCTTGACCTTATCTCTCTTCTAGATTGATGGGTGTATTAATAACTTGATGAGCATATGATAGAAGAATATCATTATTTTCCTTGTTAACATGTTCTTTCATGATTGATGGTTGAGGCTTGCTTTGTGTTTCAATTTCAAGATGCAAAAGGTTGAAAATATCAAGTGATGGGATGATAGGAGGTGTTGGTTGTTGCATGGATGGATAGAAGGATGCATTGTTCTCAAGGTTGCATAGGGATTCTTGTATGAATTGTTGTATGCTATCTTCATTTTGGCCTAAGATGTCCACCTTATGGGGACATTCATTAGAAGTTGAAGGTTCATTAGTGTTATCAATAGGATCATATCCAAATATACAACTTGAAACATCAACCAAGGATCTTAAAGTCATCTATATGCTACCAAAACACATATCCATAATGAAGTTTGATGCAAATTTCTAGATTTGAAATGATAATTGACTAATTGTAAAATGCAAGAACTTGACAAAACTATCTTTTTAATGCAAATTTTATTTTTGAACCATGCACTTGTTTTGAAAAATTAGCTTGAATGCAAATGATTTCAAAAAATTGCAATTCCATAAATTGAAATTAAGATCTACTAACAACTAGAAATAAAGCAAACAAAGACAAATTTATGCCCAAAAATTTGGAAAATGACCTATATAAGGAAAAATTAACCCTAGGGTGAATGGGTCCTTGCATAAGGGTTGAAAAAAATTAAAATATGAGTTTCTGAGTTGATGTTTAAGGTTGCAAATAGATTCTTCCAGTAACAAATTTCTAGATTTTTATGCAAATAGAAACAATAAAGATAACACTATAATAATACCTCTATTTATAAATATAACATCATATAATCATGTTCATGTCAAATGTCATCATAAAAAGAGTTTAACATCATATACATATGATCCAATGTTAAGTGTGAATAAAAATAAAGGTACCCTATTTGTGGACCTTACACTTGAAAGATAAGGAACATATTCAATATTTGGTCAAATTGAAGAACAAAAGACCCATTAAAGAAGAATCCTTGTTCACACTAATAGAAGTTAGCTTCCATGACTATAAATTTAAAGTTTCTTTAAAATAACTATAAGGAAGGGCTCACTTTATTTCTTACCTAGGTTATCTAATGTATATATCACCAAAAAGAGATGTTTTATTTTTTACAAGTTTTCCATGTGTTATATTTTCTTACTGTGCTGATATTTAAAGTTTGCATTTTGTTTATTAGCAGTTTTAATTCCTTTGATGTGTCATTATGTTAATGCAAAAAGAGTTGGGTATAGTATTGTTTTTATAAAAATAAATAAATAGAAATGTCATCACCAAGCATATAAAGAAAGAATAAAACTAATATCCCTTGATTATTATCAATATACATCCAATAATATCACTTTTTCACATGAGTACTTGTTTAATCATATACCCAATGATTTCAAACTTCCAACCACTGTGGATACTCAAATGAGTGAGTTTCAAACATGCATCTCTAATCTATCTTATCAACATAAATTCCTTTAGTACACTTTATGTTGACATGTCTCTAAAGATCAAGGGTCATACATATTCATTAGACCTTGAAATCAAATCGTCATCACATGTACTATGGAAATTTACTACATGATCACCAACTTTAATTTGGAAAACATATGATAAGGATTATATTGGAAATTATGAATTTCATAAGATATATGAGTTAGCATTGAATGAATCATCATATTTGGAATTCATCTTAATTCATATGGACTTGTAAAGGGTTTTGTTACATTCCCCTCTTTATTTATTTCAATATGTAATATAATAGTGTTAGAAGGGATGATTATTCAAAGTTAATCATGTAATTTATTTGATTGTTTAGAAGAGATAGGTGTCAATTTATTAATTATTATTTTTACATTTTTGATTTTAAGAAGTATTGCTATTGTTTGTATTGAATTTTTTCATGTTTTTACATTATTATTAAAATAAAATTTATTATTATTTATTTTAGTAGAATATAAGTTCATTCTTTCATTAATTTAGTTATTATAGTTTAATTTCACATTTATTTTATCAAAATTAGCATTAGATTATATTGAATATACTAATTCTCTCATTAATATCACCTTTTATCTATGATTAAATGTTTAGGATTAGAAAAAAAAAACTTTTAGAATTGAGAAACTTAAACTCCCTAATGCCCATCAAAATAATGTCGATCAACTTCATAGCCTAACTCTTAAATATACTTTTTTTCTTACCTTCCCATCTATGAATTTAATGTCTTAAATATCAGAAAATCACCTTGATAAAGTGCTATAAATGATTTGTAGAAATGAATTGATTTTTAACATATTTGTAAAATAAAAATAAAAATATTAAAAAAGAATTTTAAAGATAGAATATCTAATATCTCTATAATACTAATTTAAATAGAATCTTATTTGAACTTCAAAGTAATTTAAAAAATAATAATTGTGTTTCAAATAACCTTGTGAAATGAAATTTAACCTTTTTATATATAAATAAAATTTAGTCTTGTTATATATAACAATATTTTTTCCATGGAAACTCTTACCTTGTTTTCTTAATCAAAAACAATATTTTATTGTAGTAATTTAAAATATTAAACTTTTTTTATATACAACAAAATTTTTATTAAGTGAAGGTTGTCACTCATGAAGGTTGTCACTTAGTGAAGGTTGTAACTTAATAAAAGATGTGATTTAAAATCAATGGAAAACAATTTCTAATATTTAAAAAAGAACTCAATAATTTTAAAGAATAACTACTATACCTAGGATGACACCTTGCTACAATAATAATAATGCAGAAATACTTGTTTTTAATCTCTTGACGTCAGATGAATCCTTCAGATATTTTTTTAAGTAGTTCATATTTATCGGATTAGTTTACTATATCGAAAATGGAACCCTGCGACAAATTCAAGAATCTGCCAGCTATTGAGACTTAGATGCAAGTGGCTGTAGCAGTTTGAACATCGATTTCTATATAGTGCGCTTTGGCATTTTGTTCAATGCACTCATTCTACAGCAGACAAACGACGTTGGCCTCAAAATGAGTGGGGAAATAGCAGCGGCCCCTTTGCACGCAGTAATGCTGCCATTTCCTGCACAGGGCCACGTCAATCCGCTCATGAATTTTGCAGAGCTGCTGGCCATACGGGGAGTCTTCATAACCTTTGTCACTACCGAATGGATAGACCAACGCCTTCTAGCAGCAGGTGATCACAAGGCCAAAGAGAGGGGCTCCAAATTTCGCTTTCTCTCTATTCCAGACGGCTTACCGCCGGAACACAGTCGAACTTCCCAGCTTGCTGAGCTTTATCATGCACTGCAACGTTTGGGCCCTACTTTGGAAAGTCTGTTAACTGCGGCAGATAAGTCTTTCCCGCCAATCACCTGCATTGTTTCCCATAGCTTTTTGTCCTGCACGGCAGAGGTAGCTAAAAATCTTGGGGTGCCCAGAGTTGTCTTCTGGACTTGTTGTACTGCTAATTCCATTATTCAGACAAACGCTAACTTTCTTCTTTCAGAGGGCCTTATTCCTGTCAAAGGTATTTCGCCTACAAATTTCATTCTTGTTTTCTGGTACTAGATGGGTTCGAATGATTAAAAGTAATTTTAATAATGAATATGCAATTGAGCTATATATAAGTTTTTAGATTCAGTTTTACAAGATCCACAGATTGATAATTGAGTTTGAATGTCCCATAATTGTACAATCCACTGTAGAGCTTCCAAGCTTTTCATGTTTCACTTTTGATTGATCATATGGGCTGCTACTAATGTCTTTTGTTGCTCTGCTTGCCTGTATCACTTATGCCCTTTGTTTCTTATTTTGCCTGTTTCAATCGTTTAGTGATATCTTATCTGGCTCTAGGAAAATTCACCGTCAACAATTTATTATGTGATATATTCATCACATATATAATTCACCTCTAGCAATTCATCCTTGTGGTATATTCATTACTGTATACATTTTTTAATATTTAAGTACACCCAAAAAAGAAAAAAGTACAGAAATTTTGTTGAACGCATAAAAAAAGTATGTGTGGTGAATATACCATGACGATGAATTGCTGGTGATGAATTGTATACACGATAAATATATCACAAGAATAAATTATGGATAGTGAATTGTTGAGGATAAACTACTGACGGTGAATTATCCTGAACCCATCTTACCTTGATGATTTTGAGTTGATTTTGTTTCCCATCCAATCGTTGAAATACAAAAATTCCATATCGGATTATTTTTTCAATTTGTGTAATATGATGAGCATTGGCATTGCAGAGGACTTGAAATCTAAAGAGAACCTCATTACATGCCTTCCGGGAAACATTCCACCTATCAGGCCAACCAACATCGTCTCCTTCTACCGCGAAAAATATGTCTCTGAAAGCACTTATAGTTGCTTTCTCTATTAGTCTCACTTCCAAAACATAGCAGACTACTTGCTAGTCAACACTTTCGAGGAGTTGGAAGTAGGCAAAGAAGCACAAACGGGTCTCAGCATAAATGGATGTCCTTCTCTGGCAATAGGTCCTGTGTCTCTTCCAAATTTCTTACAAGGTAAGAATTCCATGTACAGCATGTGGGAAGAGGATAAATCGTGCCTTCAATGGCTAGACGCTCAAGCGCAGGGGTCTGTGTTATATGTTTCCTTTGGTAGCATCGCTGTAAAATCTGAAAGGCAATTGCATGAGCTGGCTTTCGGACTGGAGGCTTGTGGGTACCCGTTCTTGTGGGTTCCCAGATCAGATATAGCAGAAGTCAAACCTCTGGAATTACCTGAGGGCTTCAAGGATCGAACCAAGGATCGTGCGCTGATTGTAAGTTGGACGAACCAGTTGAAGGTAAGGCGTTTTTATTCTGCTATTATCTTCTGTAGACATCCTTACAATGAAAATAAAATGTCCACACACCTAAAAAAAATATTTCCTATTGCTAATCTCCATAAACTTAAATAATTATAAAACATTAAAAAAATATACAATACCCTTTCAACAATAATATGTGAATATCAAATATTAATAAAACAGTTAAAATTTTAAAAAATTAAAGTTAATTCAATGTGATGCCAACTATTGGAAAAATAAAGAAGAAATTCCAGTGTTTTCCAAATCCATCATCGTGGACGAAGTTGTTTCAATGTTATAAATTTCTCCCTATAAATTGGATTGGAATTTAAAAATTCTCAAATATTAATAGTAAGTTGCAATAAAAAGTCTAAAAAGGATAAAATGTTTTAATAATATTTAAATATCATCCAGTTGGTATGTCTATACTTCTTTTTTGCAGTTGCACCAACAATAGTCCTGCTATGGTAAAACCATGCCTAACCTATACATAGTTAAATAAAAAGGCTGCACCCACCATGTTTCATTTAAATAATGTTTATTATCTTAATCTTGGGAAGGAAAGTTTGTTCTTAGTAGTTTTTATTTTTGAATTAAAAAACATTTGATTGTTATAACTTTTACAATATTTTTAAATTGATTGTTTTTACGTAGTGGAAAAATTACCATTCCTGGACCTTCACCACCGCCCAAAGCACCCATCACAAATCTAAAGTCGCTCCCTAATGGTTATAATATCCTAGATCAATTGAAAAAGACCCCTGCCCAGATCTCCATCATGGAGTTGCTAAAAATCTCGCCTACACATAGGGAAATCCTAGAAAAGGCATTGGCTACATCCTCCATCCCCAAATATCTTGATGTAGACCAGTTCCAAGCTATGGTCAAACATATCACTACACCACATCTCCTCACATTTTCTGAGCAGGATCTACCAATCCAACCATCTCACAATTGTGCACTCCATCTTGAAGTCCTAGTCCACAAGAACAAAGTCAATCAAGTCTTGGTGGATGGAGGTGCAGGTTTGAATATTTGTACTCTACAACTAATAAAGAATCTGGGATTATTTGAAGATGTCATTGAGAAAGATAAAGGTATCACTATCAGGACTTATGATGATCAAGAAAGGGTGTCTCAAGACACCATTGAACTCCCTATTCAAGTTGGGCCAGCAATCATGGAGACTAATTTCCAAGTCCTTGACCTTGAACTCCCTTACAATATCCTCCTAGGGTGCCCATGGATCCATGGGATGCAAGCTATTGCATCCACTTTCCATCAATGTGTTAAGTTCCCTTATCAAAACCAAGAAGTCACAGTCCATGGTGATCCCAAACCGTTATATTATTGCAAAAATCTAGAGGCCAAGTATTGTAAAATCCCCAAGTCCTGAAGAATGATGAGGGAACCACATCTCCTTATATAGAACCATCCACCCTAGCCCCCACTTCTGAGACAAGGACACCTCCCATTTAGGATATCTTGGATATTAAGGTTATAATCCAAGATAATGGGTGTGGAGACTATAAAATGAAAAAGAGTGCCTTTGTGATAGGAGTGTTACCTCAATCTCCTAGATATCATGGGAAGCCACAACCCATCGACACAACATATCAAACCTTCAAAGCATAACCTACCACCTTTAGAAAATGGGGAGACCTAAGCAAAGAGGTGGTAGATGAGAAAGATGTATCAAGCCTATTGTATCAAGATGAAAGACCTATACTAGATGTCCCCATGGAGGAAAGCAACAAAGGTCTTCAATTAATGTGTGGATGGGGCTACAAAAAAAACGAGAAGCTCAGGAAAAATGACAATGGCCTATTAGAACCTATTATTCCTAAGAAGCACATGAAGAATCTTGGCCTTGGATGTACCCCTATGAAGATAACCATTCTTGGAAAAGGTACTCCTATTAAAAGATTCAAAGCTCCTCCTTAGTTACCGATATCCATAGGTCTACCTCTAGATAACTATACCTTCGATATAACTTATGTGTGTGACGAGGATCCCATCATTGACTTACCCATGTTATTTGAGGATTCCTCCCTTTTTATGATGACTACCATGTCTTTTGAGCCAAGTAACCAAACCACTAAATTAAAGCTTGTCTACCCCCAACTGATAGACTGTGACCAACGAGGACCACCGATCTTAGACACATTAAAAAATGATGAGGTTCTCTCGAAATTCAAGGGACTACGAGATACTCTACCATATGGAGATCATAAAGCAGGGTTTGATATTGAGCTGGACACACACACATACTATGGGGAAACAATTGAATCTCTCAGTCACAAAATTGAAAATCTAAGAGTAACATCTAGGTCTTTAAGTGAAAACCACTTTGTGGAACTTTCTGATCACAAAATAGTAAAAAGAAAGGATGTATCCAATGGTGAAAACCTCTTTGAGGCACCAAAGGATAATGGATTCAATCTTCCCCTTAGTTCTATTCATCATGAAAAATTGGTAGTACTAGCAGAAAAATGCAACCCAGTCAATCTAGGAATTGAGGAGACACCACACATCTCTTTCTATGTAGAGTCGCTTTTGACCAAGGAACAAGAAATTTTAGCTGCATTTTTGAAAGAAAGAAAAGTAAATTTTGCATGGACTTATGCTGACATGCCTGGTCTTGATCCAAAGGTAGTGGTTCATGATCTAGTGGTCTATCCAGGGGTGAAACTAGTAAGACAAAAGCTGAGAAAGATGCACCTATAGATCACATTATTAGTCAAACTTGAATTGCAGAAACTCCTTGATGCTGGCTTCATACGACCCATTGACTATCCCGAATGGGTTTCCAACCTTGTACCTATTTCTAAGCCCACTGGGGGCATCCACATCTACATAGACTTTAGGGACCTAAACAAAGCATGACCTAAGGATGATTTTCCTCTTCCCGACATAGACATGATTATAGATCTAATAGTAGGGCATGAAATTCTATCATTGATGGATGGGTTTTTAGGATACAATTAGATTATGATAGAAAATGATGATCAACATAAGACAACCTTCACCTATCCGTGGGGCACCTACTATTGGAACATGATTCCATTTGGGTTAAAGAACATTGGAGTAACATACCAAAGGGCTATGACTTTGATTTTTCATGACATGATCACAAAATCTGCAAAGGATTATGTAGATGACATATTAGCCAAATCAAGGAAGCGTCAGGACCATATAGCAGCACTAGGCTTCATCTTTGACAGACTCAAAGAATATAAGGTTAGACTCAATCCTAAGAAATGTGTCTTTGGTGTACAATCAGGAAAACTTCTAGGGTATATTGTATCAATGAGGGGAATCAAGATAGACCCTGCAAAAGTCAAAGCAATCCATGAAATGGGAGAACCAAGAACATTGAAATAGTTAAGGGGTCTACAGGGAACACTTCAATCCATTCGTAGATTCATAGCACAGTTAGTAGATAAAAGCATCCCATATTCTTATCTACTCCACAAGGGGTAGCATACAAATGGGATGAGAATTGTGATTGGGCATTCAATAAAATCAAAGAATAATTTCTAATGCCACAAGTTCTCATGCCATCAATCCAAAACAAACCACTCATCCTCTACATATCATCAACAATAGCAGCACTTGGAGCTCTCTTAGTTGAACATGATGAAATAAGGAAGGAAAGAGTCATTTACTATATCAGTAGAACCATGGTGGGACATGAGTTAAACTATACATTCATCAAAAAATCTTGTCTTGTAGTAGTGTTTGTTGCACAAAAATTTAGGCACTACATGTTGGCTCATCAAATAAAACTCATCACCAAGATAGACCCCCTAAAGTATCTACTTTCTAAAGAAACACTCACAGGGTGAATGGCTAAGTGGGTCATGATCCTAATAGAATATGACATTGAATATGTAGAGCAAAAAGCCATAAAAAGATAGGTAATTGTAGATCAACTAGCAGAGGTGCCTATATATGCAGAGAACCCATTAGTATCTAAATTTCTAGATGAGTCCATTTTCAACCTTAATGCAACAGATTGTTGGAAAGTATATTTTGATGGATCCTACACACAACATGGATTAGGAGCAGGAGTCTTCTTCATCACACCATAAGGAGATTTCTTCCTGAAGTCATATATAATCTATATTTTTCGTGCACCAATAATATTGCCGACTACGAGGCCCTTGTCATAAGACTCAAAATTGCAGTACAGTGGAAAATTATGGCACTTAAGTTCTACAAGGACTCATAGCTAATCATCAATTAGGTCAATGATGAATACCAAACAAAGGATGACAAGCTTACCTTGTATAAGAAACTGGTGGAGAGTCTCAAGGAATTCCTTATCATCACATTTGAGAAAATACCAAGGGAAAACAATAGAGCACCTGATGCTATGGAAACAATTGAATAATTACTAGATATCCCACACAACATCCATAAACATGGATTCTTAGTAGAGCAGCTTCTTGTAGCAGCTTTTGAGGTACCAAATTTTGAGTTTGTGTGTGAAATCATTGGTCCCAGTGATCCTTGGTACCATGACATATACACCTACCTAAAAAATAGGAGTCCTCCCTGCTAACATCATCCCAAACGTCAAAAGAAACTTTATTAAGAAGTCATCCCCTTTTGTAATCTTAGGTGACTCCCTATATCGTAGAAGTATCGAAGGAACCCTTTTGCAATGCCTTAACCTCAAGGAATCTTTGACTGCTTTAACTGAGGTACATGATGGCATTTGTGGTTCACATTCTAGTGGTATGACCTTGGCCAAGAAACTACTGAGGACTGGGTATTACTGGCCTACAATGAAGAAGGAAGCTCATGATTATGTCCGAAGATGTTTGCAATTTCAACAACATGGGGACCTCATCCATGCATTGGATTAGGAGCTCCAATCGATTATAACACCTTGGCCCTTTTCACAATGGGGGCTTGATCTCATTGGAAAAATCACTCCCACCTCATCCAATGGACACAAGTTCATTATCACCACAACATAGTACTTTACAAAGTGTAGAGGCCATCCAAATGACCTACATCACATGGAAGCAAATATCCAAATTCATCTTAAACTACCTCAATTTTCGTTACGGTGTTCCATAAGCCCTTATCTCAGATAATGTGACACCTTTCAAGAACTAGGATGTTCGAGAGCTATGCCAAAAATTTAATATCCAACATCACTTCTCCACCATATATTACCCCTAAGGTAATGGCCAAGCTAAGGCTACCAATAAAACCATCTTGAAAATCCTAAATAAAACAGTCAATTAAGCTGGTCACGACTAGCACCTACAGCTAAATCCCACCTTATGGGCCTACCAAATGAGTATCTGTACACCTATAGGTGCAACCCCTTTCTCCCTAGTCTACAGATCATAATCCATCCTTCCCATTGAGATAAAGCTCCTATCCTTAAGAATATCATTGCAAAATCTCATTACTGATGAAGAATATCAGGTGTCACAATTGAACAAGCTAGAACTACTGGATGAGTGGTGCATGGATGCTTTGAACCATCTATAAGTCTATCAGAACTATCTCAAAAGGAGCTATAATAAGAAGATAAAGAGTCGGTCATTTCAAGTTGGAGAGCTTGTGTTAAAAGAAAATTAGAAGAATGTACCAAATCCAGACAGGAAGGGAAATTTGAACCCAACTGGTTGGGACCCTTCATCATCATGACAAATTATAAATTAGGATCATATCAACTATCTACACCCAAAGGTAAGCCTCTGTAGGAGCCTATCAATAGCTCCCATATCAAAAAGTTTTATGCCTAAACTTGCAAGGTATAAATCCAAAAAATTTAAAAAATCAAAACAATATAAAAATCCAAAAAAAATAGAAAAAGGATTGAAAATAGTAAAGAAAAAATTGTCCTCTAGTGAAAACCACTTCAGTGGCACTTTGGGCAAGTACCTTGGTGAAAACCTGGGAATCAAGCACCTTGTGTAAATAAAGTACTTTCCATCCACCATCGATTAATTGGCTTGTTTTTCATCACCTACCATCACTTTCCATCACATTCACCCATCGCATTTCATTAATCTTTCCATCACCCATCCACGCTCGCATCATAGCTTTATCCTATGTTTGTATGATATTCCACCCTAGAACTACTCAACACATTCCTAAGGTTAATTTGTCTTGCCTATATTGAAGTAGTCTATTGCATCATGCTGGGGGCATGTTCTTATACCTACATTGGATCAGTTTTGTTTATATTCTTGAAATATTCCTTAAAGTAAAAAATTAAAAAAAACTCATAAAATAAAAAAAACCCCAAAAACATCCAAAACATGTCAAAAATCCAAAAAAAGTCAAAAAGCTCTAAAAAGTAAAAAAAATAGAGTCGTTGTGTTGAACTATGAGTCTCTGAGCTTGAACGTAGGAAGGGACATCATTGATGTGCCCTTGAAGCACATTAGGTTAGTCCTTTAAGAGAAAGTCACAATAAACTGACAATCCATTTGTTCATTTCTCATCAATAAACAAGTTTATGTCCGTCGAACTATGTGGTCTCTACATATATAAAGTAGGAAAGGATAATATTTGATCAGCCCCTGAGGCCCCTAGGATATGTCCTTAGGTTAGGTTCTTGGTCAAAATCTTGGAAAACACAAAAACACAAAAACATTTAAATAACCTAAAAATCCAAAAAAACTAGCCTTGTAACATTTCAAAAACATCCAAATATTTGAAAAAATCCATCGTCTCATTTCAATTTCATCCATAATCAACATCCACTCACAATAAATCAATAGGTAAACAATTGGAAACAAGTGTAGCAAATTGAAAGTGAAAACTCAAACGTCAAGGTCTCAAGTCTAGGTTAGTAGGTAAACAAGTTGGTTAACTCTTGGTATCATGAATATCCCATCATCCTGTTAGTCTCAAAATCATCTAATAACATCATGTCCTAGGATACATCCTTCCTACAATGGACATCAACATCAGACCTCACCATAGTTTAGTCTTGGCTAGAGTTATGAAGAACATTGACTTGTTTGTGTGCTTGATCTTTTTTCTTTTGATTTATCTCATTGCACTCATTCCAATGACCTCTTGATGATGTCTAATCAAAATGATTTACAGAGAAAGGAATGGTGCATTGCTCATTATCTTTTGTTTTTTGTGCTTGTTGGATATTCTTGTAATATAACTTGGTCATGCTTACTTTTTTTGGTTTGTAAGGAGGGTGTTTTAGATATCTTGTTGACTATTACATGGGAAGGTTTTGGCTTCCTATGTTTTGGTCTGAGATATTTGAAACGTCTGAAGTACACCCCAATAAGGTTTTGTATGCCGGGTGTGAACAAGGATACTCCTATCTGATTGTCGAGTCAAAGTCCATCTCACTAGGTACAATGCCATCCTGCTTTTCTATACCTTGATGCATCGTATCTATGTGTGTTATCAAACATAAGGAAAGTTATGTTCTTTACATCCCCAAACCTTGGATAAGTAATCCATCATCATCTTTCATCATCATATCTAATATTTAGTCTTGACGATTCATAGACTTGTTGGAATTCTGCATCTTCTAAGAATCAAGGGTTGATCCCTCTCATTCTTCTATTCCCTTTTACGCTAACATGCTATCCTGACATACATCCATCCCGCATTCATAAAATGTCAGCATACCCATCATGCATACTCATACATATCATCATAATAGGAAACATCATTCATCTCATTTGCATCGTTATTATCATATAGATCTGTTAGTCTAACCATCCATACATCCATATTGAACCTCTTTGTCGTGAGATTGACCCTAAAATTGAATTTTTTTCCTAATCTCTCGAGGGGGCAGTGTACCAGCATACTTTCCACTGGGGCAACAATAGGGCATCCAAAAAAAAATAGATTTTTTTTGAATTTTGATCTCCATAGTGTTATTCTTTAAACCAACACAACTGGTGCATTGCTTCAAAGAGCGGAAAAATGTAGATGCTTGAATTAACATCATTTCTTCTATTAATCAAATAAACCAATTTATTTGATTAATTCACTAATGTGCATCATATTTAAATAAATCAATTTATTTAATTAAATTCCTAAAAGTCCTCTCATTTGATTTAATAAATCAAATTAATTAAATCAAATGTCAAATCCCCTAATTCCTTCAAGTTAATTAATCTAAATTAATTAACCCCTAACCATCATTACCCATCCTCTAGCTTTTGACTCAACCTTGGTCAAACCTAAACTCCTGACTAAACCCACCCACTTGCACATGAAAATCAATTCTTTTAATTAACTAATTATCTTATTTTCCCTCACAAAGGCACATTCTAAGGGAATATTCCTTCATTAACTCCACTTATTTGACTTTCAAGTGCCCAAACAATTTCTGTCCAAAACGTCTCAACCATATTCATTTAATGCCTCTTACACATGCATTAATCTCTCTTACACCTCTCAAATCCTCAACCACATGCATTAACTATGTACATTCTCCAAAATGTGCTCCAACTTCACCCATTGGATTTGTAACAAGTGTCACAATCTTATTGAATCTCCTTTAGTCCCACATTTCTCCCATCTCTTGATTCTTCAACCCTTCAACCTATAAATAGAAGCCACAATCATCCACAATCTTATGCAGTTGCACTATAGGCACTTTTCATCTCCATCTTTGCATCTCTATCACATTGTGTTAATCATTGGAAGCTTATCAAGGGGGTGGGAAAGGGAATCCTTTCCACATCAAAGGATCACCACTCCCACTATAGGATAAGGTATGAACATGCTTGTATATGCTTACATTTATCTGCTTTGATTATGTTGTTTTCTTGTTTGCATATGCACCATGTTTAGGTATTTCATAGGAATGCTATATTTTCTTGTTTTAAATTGACTAACAATACTAATGGTGGTTATTGTTTGAGGCATATGCAGATTTAGTGTTTACATGTACTTTCTACCAAAGACAAGCTTTTGAGCAATCATCAAGTTATTTATTCCACACACAGAAAAATTACTAATATCGATAATAATAAAATGTTAAAAATATATGTGCAGTAGGTATTGATGTTCTTATTTCAACAAAAAGAAAATATTAATTTAGATGCATATAATAAAATCTATGTGTTATAGAAGTGACCTATTTCTAAATTATAGTTAGTCTCACTTCAAAAAGTCATAAAATAAATTATGGAATAAAAATTATGAAAAAATATCTATGAACTAAATATTAGTCTTATGAATCTATGTTTAAAATTTTATCTTTTCTACAAATAAATTTATAATTTACTTAAGTAATGTCACTTTTTAAAAATACTATTAATTATAAAAGGGTAAAAGTACAATGCTGTGTCACACTTTTATAAAGGAAACAACCAACACTGATCCAACTTTTAAACTTGAATCACTAAAAAGTGATATATATGTTTTGAATTTTGAAATGATGTAAACTAATAAAATATATATTTTTTAGTATATTTTATGTTTGTATTTTTTTGAAAAAATTAAAAAAATATATTTGAATATAGTTTTTTATAAATTAACACTATAATTTAGTCATTGATAAAATGCTAAAAAATGAAGTTACATGAGACATCAGGCTTTATATAGTATTTTTTTTTTCCTTCAATTTGTTTGTGTGTATTTATAACTTGAAACTTTAGGGCATGGATATATTTTTTTCCAATTTTGATAAATATATATTTTTAAGTAAATATTAAAATGTGCACATATTAAAACTTATTTGTTTCCATTCGACGTCAACTTTCATGTTCATTATAAATATCTAAAATAGAAAAAAATATACCATCTTGATATAGATTCTTGTATCTAGGGCATCACATTTTTTCAATTTTTTTTAATAAGTTTTACTATATTTCCTTGACATGGTAATCAACCAAATGTTTTGTGCTGATAACCGACATTTAGTAAAAATAAAAAGGAAAATATAAATAATAATTAAACTATTAAAATATATACATTTTTGAAAACTAAACTTAAAAGTCAACAAAAGGGTATTTTTTATATTTTTAAAAAAATATTTTTTACATAAGTAGAAGTTGTTGAAACATCACCTCTCTTTTTTGGTAAATTGGACTTAAAGTGGTGCTAAAAATGTATTTAGCCAACAATTTTAGTTGGAAAAGTTGTGGACATATATAACTTAGCTAGAAATAAATCTTACAAGATCATATATTTGACCAAAACTAATTTTTAGTTAAAAATACTTAAATTCACTTGTGTTGATAAGTTGGCTGAAAGTGTACACAATTTTGTGTTGATACCCAAAAACAAGTTATTAATAATTATATTAAAATAATAAAAAAAAATCTTAATATTTTTAAAAAGATATATTTATAATCTACAAAAAAAATCTCAGAAACCACTAGTTCACATCATCTTCAAATCCTTATTTATCTAGTTTCAATAGGTGTCAGAATGTGAAAATTAGGTGAAAAATGTTGATGTACAAATGAAAAATTTTCAATATAATGAAGTTTTCAAATATTTTCAACATATTTCCAACATGTCTCTGAGTGTTTGCAACTTGTAGTAATGGAAAAAGTATCCTTTGTCCTTGCTTGGTTTGGGAATAATGAATATTGAATTAACTTAATTTTGTCTTGGCCTAATGTTGTAATGTGTTGTACACATTCACATTATTCCAGGGTCTCTACTTAATTAAAATGTACATAAATTATACCTTGCTAAGGTGTTGTACAGTGTTGTAACACACTTTCACACTTATCTAGGGTTTCATTAATTAATGGTAGTTAAATGAATTTAATTGGCCCCTTTAATTCAAACTCAAGCCCTCTTTTCAAGGATCTACCCTGACACCCAATAATGATATTGTATGACATTTAATTTGGCAAATATGTTGTCCTAAAAAATGCTGCTAGGACCCATTCACCTTTACTAGATTGTGAATGAGTCCTCTCCACATATGACACCCCTTTCTTTACATTTTTGAGATGGGAATTTGATGTTATTTCACCTCCCTGAAGCTTGGTCCTGTAAATTATGCTAGGAACCATTCGCCTTTAGTGGAAAATGGGTCCTCCTTGAGTAGGACACCCATTTTTGAATTTAATTGTGGTGGGATGCTTATGATTTTAATACCCAGATTTGAGGTCAACTTGAATTATTTGAATTTCAGGGTTAATCTCTTGATTTAGTATAAATAAGGGGTTAGTTCACATTATTTCACCTAGCAACTTTGAGAGAGCATCCTTATAGAAAATTTAAGTTCACAAGAGCACTTCAAGAGAAATTTAAAGGCATTTCTTGGTAGATTATCAAGAGTTTATTGTAGCAATTCAAGATCATATCATCATGTCAAGGGTTTAGTTTATTCATGCATGTTGCTGAGCTAAGATAGTTGATGTAGCAATGAGGATCTATTGCAAGCATTATTTCACATATTATTTGAGATCAATATCTACATTATTCATGGCCACTTCATGTTAGTTTGCAGATTTATCTTCCAAGACAACTTCCAAGGTATCAATATTCCATTTTTTCATGCTTCATTTTCATCATTTCATCAATTGGTTTGATTACCTAAAATGGGTTTGATCGAGGAAAACCCCTATTCACTAATAATCAACAATTTTTTCTTCCCTTGAATGTGTATTTTTAGATTTACAAGTTGAAGATCAAGTTGAAGAAAAATTGTCAAAGTTGTCAAAGTGCAAAGTTGTCATTCATAGTGCAAGAGCAATGAAAGGAGGCTACAAAATTTGTTACAAGTTTTTAGGAGCTGAAAACTAAGGATCTGAGAGTGCATAAATTGAAGTATAGAACCTAGAAGTCACTTTTCTAAAACCCTAAAAGGACCCATTCACCACTAAAGGCAGTAGGGATTGAAGTAGTAAAAACCTAGGATCGGGGAGTGCAAACTAAGAGGAATAAAACCCAAAAGTCATTTTTTAGAACCCTAACAGGGACCCATTCTCCACTAAAGGCGAATGAGTCCTCTATGGCCTAAAAATAGCAAGTTTTCTACAAGGTACACATCATTTCACACTCTCAAAAATCCCCTTTTCATTGCTATAACAGTTAGGGTTAATTTTTTATTGTTATTTGCATGTTTTGGCACTCATAATTGAATGAAACATCCACCAAATTAAAATTAGGTTCATCATTGATACCCTATTGATGGTGAACCTATTTTACTATGTTTCATTTTATTGAACCCAACCCCTTCGAACATCTTAATTTATGATTTGGAGTGCATTAAAACCCTAGATCCTAGTTTGCATTATATTTGCATTACATTTAGGGTTTCTTCATTGTGCATTAGTGAATATTGCATATAGGGGTCTAAATTTTCATTCTTGCATTGTTTAAATTTGAAAAATTCAAAAAATTTGCATGCATATTACATTGATTTTGTATAGTGTTTACATATTAATGTACTTTTCATCATTCATATTCAAAAATTGAGTCAAAATTGTATTTAAAAAAGTTTCATATAGGTCAAAATTTACCCTTCATTTCACTTGCATTAGGTCATCAAATTATATAAATTTCTCTCATAAGAGTTATAGTTTGAAATTGGGCACAAAAATCACATAAAATAACTTAAAAATTGCATTTTTAACCTCTTTAAAACCCTGATCTAGGACCCATTCGCCTTTACTGGTGAATGATTCTATGATCAGGCTAAGCTTGTACCTTCTAGCATCTAAAAGGCATCAAAAATCACTTAGAAATCACCAAAAACATTTCAAAAATACCTAATTAGGACCCATTCACCTTTACTGTGAACGAGTCCCTGATAGGTCCTGATCTGCATTTTCTGAGAATTGAAACCTCAGTTTTAGGCTTTTGTTTGCTGCTATTACTTTCCTATTTCAGTTTTCTAATTTTCTATTTCATCAAATTTATTGCATATAGCTTAATTTGCTTCATTTAGTGCATTGCCAAAATTCAAAATTGTATTTACAGCACTTCATTTTCAGTCCATTGCATTTAAAAATTTCATTCTAAGTCATTGCATTGCATGTCAAGACTCTTTCCATTTTGAGTTCAATAGATTACTTGTCACAAATGTTAGTATCCATATTTTCCAAGTTTTCGAAGAAAAAATTATTCAATAAGCATGTTATTCACTCATTCAATAAATTTCCTAGTTATGAGAGTATCTTTGTGCAAAAGGAGAAAATGTTGAAATTTTCCCTAAATCTACATCCCTCCCTATCTCTTCTATTTGTGGGAATGATGTGATAGAAGTAGATACAAGAATAGATAACCATGAAGACCATAGAACTTTTCTCTTCTCCTAATACCTCTCCTATAAGTGATGAAGGTATCTTGGTGAAAGAAGAGGCAATCATGGAGAATCATGAAAGTCTTGTTTGTCCTCCTTCTCCCCCTTGGGAAGAAATTATGACACAAGATAATGATAATCACATTGGTTCTTCTCTTAATATCCTTCCTAGTCATGTAGAAATAGATTAGTGACATTAGAAGAAACACTTGAAAGTCATTAAAATCTCATTTTTCCCTTTCCTAGTGCTCCTACCATTTGGGGAGATTTATTTGAATGAAAGGATCCAATAATTGAAAAGCATGATTCTCCTTCTCTTGATACCTCTCCTATTTTTGATGAACATCTTAAAATCTCTCCTACTAGGGTAGATATTAAGACACAAGAGAATAATCATGAAATCATGGACAATCATAACAACCAAATTGGATCTTCTCCTAATATCTCTACTATTGGTGAAGAAGAAACTTTGATAGCAGAAGATCAAGGCCCAATAAGATCCATGAGAATCTTAGTTTCCTCTCTTCCCCTAAGGAAAGCATTATCAAACAAGAGAATGCCATCATTAATAAACAAGACAATTCAACCATTGACAACTTCCTTACTTGGGATGAAGTCATTTTAGAAGAACCAACCTTTGAATGTCATGAACATCTAGCTTGTAGTTCTCCTAAAAACTCTCTTCTTAGGGAGAATATAATGGTGGAAGAAAATGACAACAATAGTGATGTGACAACACTAGATTCTCCTTCATTAGAAAGACATCAAACTGAAACTCCTAAGGTTATGAACATGCGCAAGTGTCTGTTAGATCCCCCTTCATTATTGGACCTCCTAAATACCATGTGGGACATCCTAAGAATTCTTTAATTATTTATACACCCTCACAAAAACCACAAGTTCAAAACAAATGTATCCTTATCCTCAAACCACCTAAGAATAATGTTTCACAACAACCAAATTATAACATTGTTTCTCATATTTATATAACGCTAGTAACAATATACAACCAAAACAAAGACCTTCAAAAACCTCCCATTGCTTGATCAAATCTTGCCTAATGCTTCTCATTTGACGACAAACAATGGAAAGGAATATAATCTTGTTGAACACCTTAAGAGTACTCCTAATAAATTTCTGCATGGGAACTACTTCAAGTATCACCTAGTTATCATAGCATACTCCAAGAGGATTTGCAACAAGTTATGATTCCTTCTAACACTAGTTCAAATGATGTGGTAGCGCTAGTTCAAGGAATGAATGAGATGAACTTGGACATTACTTTCCACCAAGATGCTCACTTGCCTCTGTTAGAAGTACAAAAGAAAAATTAACCCCTTATGGTAATAGCTCAATACAATAGGATAGGGATAAAGCAAACCTGTTGATGTGTTTTTTATGCACTTTTCAACACAAGCAGTGTGTAGGTGCACTACCTCTTGAAAGACAATCTTCCACAATCGATTGCAGAACACTATCCCAAGGTCTCTGATGTCGTCATGACAGTGCTTAGATACCTCAGTAGTTTGATGTGATTTGCTCGGAATCACAAGGCGGACTTACGGATGAGCCTACAAAGCATGGAAGTTGGGTTTGCAAATGCAGTTTCAAAGTGTTGGAAGTGAATGAACAATGGTTGTCCACTCAAAACAAGCAAGCTGAAACTCATCAAGTTCATCTGATTTAGCTTCATGGTGATGCTTTGGATCCTACTCTAACCAAGGATTAAAAAAATAGCAAAAGGAGAAGGGTTAAGAAAGCTATTCTAATCCTAAGCTACGAATGAACAGTAACAATGGTGGTTGCTAAAGTAGACAGGCTTCCTAAACTAGGTTTTGCTTGGCCAAGAGAAACCTACAGTTGCACAAAACTAGTGCAATCTTCTAAGGACTGCTGATTTTCGATTGCACATGCACATCATGAACATGCAATTGAACTAAGTTGCAGCATTGGAGTAAAGGAGCCCAGGCTAACTTTGCACAGCAGCTTGTCATCAACAAGTGCTAAAAGTATGGACTGAAAGCTCATCAAATACCAAAACAACAATTTCCATTATCACCTCCATTCAAAAAAACTAACATTAAAACTAACATGGAAGGAAGAACCATGCATGCAAGATGATCAAAATCAAAGAGAACATCCATAAAATCATGCAATGTTGTCTTCTATTACTGCAAATGCCTCTTACATCAATTCTCCAACCCTTACAAATGAGGGGCAAGCCCCTATTTATAGTTTTCCAAAGCCCAAATGAATGGCTAGGATCAATTTGTATTGAGTGGCTCAGATTCAATTACATTAGGGTTTCACCTATCCCACAATATTCAACAATTAAAAATACATTCCTTGTCTTTTCCCTATTTTGTCATCTAGTTCCAGTTACTATAGCAATTTTGTCATTTAGCTGATTGCCTTTTCATTGTAGCAGAAACTGCCCGAAAGTTGTCTTTTGCTTGATGTGCTTACAGTGTTCTTCCTTGGATCAAACGAGTCCATCGACGATTGGCATCAATGGATTGGTGGCCCCTGATTCGGGCAGAAAGCTCCTTAGAAATCATCATCATCTGGAAAAAGCTAGGACAAGTCCCTCAATGGGCCTCTTCGATAGACCTATGGAAGGCTTCTTGACTCCTGCAAACACGAAGTGTCGTAAGTGCATTTATACATGAGTTAAGGAAAATGTCAGCCAAACCTACAAATTTTTAGTTAGATCTATCCATGCATCATAAAAATACCTTGATATTCATATTTGGAGCTCATTTGGACCATAAACATTAATGCATGCTTCAAGGGGCGAGTGCCAGAGGGTGGAAAGACGGTGGAAGAAAGCCAAAAGGCAGACAACAGACGGAAGCCAAAACAGCCAGGAAGAAGGCAAGCTCCCGGATGTTCAAAACAACCGAGAAGGAGGCAGGCTCCCGGATGTTCAAAACAGCCAGGGAGAAGGCGAGCTCCTGGATGTTCAAAACAGCCGGGAAGGAGGCAGGCTCCCAGATGTTCAAAATAGCCAGGAAGGAGGCAGGCTCCCGGATGTTCAAAACAGCCAGGGAGAAGGCGAGCTCCCGGATGTTCAAAACAGCCGGGAAGGAGGCAGGCTCCCGGATGTTCAAAACAGCCAGGGAGAAGGCGAGCTCCCAGAAACGGCCACGGAGGGCCCGGGTTCCAAAGAGTGCGAAGGAGATGGCCACTAGAAGTTCCAAACAACCAAAGAGGGACGAACTTCAGAAACGACCACGGAGGGGCCGGGCTCCGGAGGGCAGAAGGAAGGCAGCCGTCGAACGTTCCAAAATGACAACGGAGAGGCGGAACCCCAGAAACGACCACGGAGGAGCCGGGCTCCAGAGGGCGGAAGGAAGGCAGCCATCAGAAGTTCCAAAACGGTGACAGAGAGGCAGAACCCCAGAAATGGCCAGAGAGGGGCCGGGCTTCGGAAGCCAGGAAGGAGGCAGCCACCGGAAGTTCCAAAACGGCGACAGAGAGGCGGAACCCCAGAAACGGCCACGGAGGGGCCGGGCTCCGGAGGCCGGGAGGAAGGCAGCCGTCGGAAGTTCCAAAACGGCGACAGAGAGGCGGAACCCTGGAAACGGCCACGGAGGGGCTGGGCTCCGGAGGCCGGGTCGCCCTGAGCCAATGGATGTTCCAAACAGCAAAAGGGGGACGAAGCTCCGAAACCACTGAAACTTAACCAAACTTTGATGAAACCTTGGAAGTTCATTTTAGCACATCAAACACATCCCAAATCCAGAAAAGGGTGACCCTAAAGTCAAAAATGAGGAAATGGGAGCGATGGAGGTCCACGGATGTTTCCAAACAGCCAAGGAGGAAGGGAACTCCGGAGCGAAAGTTCCGAAACCATCGAAACTCAACCAAACTTTGACAAAACCTTGGCACTTCATTTACGTATTTCAAACACATCCCCGATACAAAAAAGATTGCTCCCAAAGTCAAAATTGAGGAAACGGGAGTGACGGGGGTCCGCGGATGTCTCCAAAACAGCCAAAGAGGAAGGGAATTCCGGAGGGAAAGTTCTGAAACCATCGAAACTTAACCAAACATTGACAAAACCTTGGCAGTTCATTTACGTATTTCAAACACATCCCCGATACAAAAAATATTGCTCCCAAAGTCAAAATTGAGGAAACAGGAGCAACGGGGGCCCGCAGATGTTTCCAAACAGCCAAGGAGGAAGGGAACTTCAGAGGGAAAGTTCTGAAACCATCGAAGCTCAACCAAACTTTGATGAAACCTTGGCAGTTCATTTAAACACATTAAACACATCCTAGATCCAAAAAAGGGGGACCCCAAAGTCAAAAATGAGGAAACGGGAGCGACAGGGGTCCACGAATGTTTCCAAACAGCCAAGGAGGAAAGGAATTCCGGAGGGAAAGTTCCGAAACCATCGAAACTTAACGGAACATCAACGAAACCTTGGCAGTTCATTTACGTATTTCAAACACATCCCGATACAAAAAAGATTTCTCCCAAAGTCAAAATTGAGGAAACGGTAGCAACGGGGGCCCACAGATGTTTCCAAACAGCCAAGGAGGAAAGGAATTCCGGAGGGAAAGTTCCGAAACCATCGAAGCTCAACCAAACTTTGATGAAACCTTGGCAGTTCATTTACGTATTTTAAACACATCCCCGATACAAAAAAAGATTGCTCCCAAAGTCAAAATTGAGGAAACGGGAGCAACGGGGGCCCGCGGATGTTTCCAAACAGCCAAGGAGGAAGGGAATTCCAGAGGAAAAGTTTGGAAACCATCGAAACTCAACCAAACTTTGACGAAACCTTGGCAGTTCACTTAGGGACCACAAACACATCTCAGATCCACCAACAAGTTGGCCCCAAAGTCAAAAATGTGGAAACGGGACCGGCAGAGGTCCACGGATGTTTCCAAAACAGCAAAAGAGGGACAAAGCTCCAGAACCACCGAAACTTAACCAAACTTTGACAAAACCTTCGCAATTCATTGAAACACCCCAAACACATCCCAAATCCACCCAAAAGTTGTCCCCAAAGCCAAAAATGTGGAAACTGGACCGACAGGGGTCCACGGACGTTTCCGAAACAACCAAAGCATGACAAAAGGCAGAAAGGGGATGGAGGACTTTATTTCTCCGTAGATTTGAATACCCCAAGCAGGTGAATTTGGGTAGGGGATTTGATCGTTTGATGGCACATGACCAATTTGGGCTTGGAAATAGGGCACACAAAACAAGACAGGAGCAAAGTAGCCCGTCGGGAGCGAAAAAAAGGGGGTCCCTACCTACGGCGGGGCGTGTGTGCAAAACATGCACAACAAAACCCTTGTTGATACATTTGGCCCAACCTTAAATGTGTGTAGTGGAAACCTTTTGGATAGGCTTGGTGTTGATAAATCAAATATCCAACCCACCTCTTTATCTATTAGTGGATTTGATAACATGGGAAAATGACCGCTTGGTGTGATCAAACTACCTATTAAGGTTGGAAAAGTTACATTACAAACCCTGATCCATGTTGTTCCTAATGATATTTCATACAACCTCCTTTTAGGAAGACCATGGATTCATGAGATGCATGTGGTCCCTTCAACTCTTCATCATAAAATGAAATATGTCTACAAAAACAAAGTGTACACACTCGATGCTGATCATGAGCCTTACAATGTTTTACAACTTGAAAAAGACAAGGAGAATCCTTTGAAGACATTGACACCAATTATACAAGTGGAACTTTTGCAAGATAAAGCAAAAGAGAAACATATTGAAGAAGTCATTAAGCTATTGGAAGATGATTGGGGTTCTATAGATTTCACATCAATATTCATGGGTGAATACAAGATCATAGATAAAGAGTATGAAAAGGGAAAAGAAAAAGCAATAATGTCAACACAAAATTCAAAAGCATCCACTTCAACCACTTTAGAAAAAGAAAATTACATAAAAAACCTTGATGAATTTGATTACGAGCAACCATAGAATCTGAAAGAAATGAAAAAAATTTATGGAAGAGGTTATGAGCTTATGAAACAACTTGGGTATAGTGGAAAAGGATGTGGTGCTAGAGAACAAGGTATCTGTGTCCCTATAGAGCCTAACATGCAAGAAACAACTCATGGTCTCGGTTATTTTCCTTTGATAGAAATCAAAGCAACAAACAAGCCTTCACTCAATGTAAACACTCTTATAAAAGATTCTTCTAAACCAACTTTAACATTAGTGCATCCTAAATTGATAGACACTAGCAGTCTTGATTGTTATCCTTTGAAAGAAATAGAGAAGTCCTTGCTTAACATTAATGTCATCATACAAAACACTAATGATTGGACTTTGACATATTTTACACCCTCTTGTAAAGGAGAGTACAAAATCTCATAATCTAAAGAGTCTTGTGTAGGTATGACATCTTGTACTAAGCAAGAGATATCTTTGTCACAGAATAAAAGAACATCTACTTTTGATCAATAGAGTATCTTGTTGAGACTCCTCCAAGATTGTTTGATATCCCTTCCTCCAAGAACGTGATATAATTTTTACTACAAGAATTCATTTTGTGCATATCATAGAGTTCATGGTCATTTTACTAATGAATGTAAGGATTTGAGTAAAAAAATTCACCATCTTAAGGAGTGTGGTGCTCTTCCTTGTGTTGTAGCACCTCATTCCTCTAATTGATACTTATTTTCATGGCTCACCCTTGTCTTGCACTAAATGGGGGCAAGGGGTTACGTTGTAGGACACTTTACGCCAAAGTGGGACACTTCGCGACAAAGGTGGACGCTTTATGCCAATCTTTATCTTTGTCCTCGTATGTCACTTATTGATTGTCTCTTTTGGCTAGTTGATTGCCTTCCATGTTTATATGAGAGAGAGATTGGAATGTGTCTGAGATGCCTTAAGTTGACTCACATGTGACGTACTGAGTTACCTTTACTTGTTTCATTTTGGGGGAAACCCCTCCTTCCTTTTTCACATGTGATGTAGTTTTATTTCAAAAACATATGACTTGGCATAGGGATATTTGAATAATATCTCATGTATTCTTCTACTTTAAAGCAACTTCTCACAACAATGGTATTAGAAACCATTTTAAAGTGGGGGAATACATCAACACTCATGTTCCAGTTTGCAGTTTTCTTTATTCTTGTGATGCATCCTTTTCTTGGTGGTGTCATTGAGATTGATTTCCTCCAAGAGTGTGATATTTATTTGACTTGTACTCTCTTGAAGAAATTAGGCACAATGCTCCCTAAGAGGAATACCTTACATGAACAAAGCAAAATCCCCTTTAACAAATTTTTTATAGACATGGCATTACAAAATAATTTACAAAAAGCATTATATATTATGGTGCCTTATCAAAGTTGTTAGGAGGATAACTTCAGTATGGTATGGTCCAAGCTAATATGATTCTCTCATTTAATACCTCATTGGGATAACTCACCTAGTGGACAGACTAAGGTTCCACTACCCCAGAGTGAGCAATGCATGTTATAGACAAACAACCCCATTCCACATCACATTGGATCAGTTGTGCTTGATCCTTTGTTTTTCTTTATTTTTCTTGGCCTTTGATAGGGTATGATTATGTATCTTTGTTATTGTTGCATACTAAAGTGTCTTGAATGTCTACTTTAGTGTGATTTTGACATGGGGTCATTCTCTCACTAAAGTGGGGGAAAAATGTAGTAATAGAAAAAGTATCCTTTTTCCTTGCTTGGTTTGGGAATAGTGAACATTGAATGAACTTAATTTTTCCTTGGCCTCATGATGTAATGTGTTGTACACATTCACATTATTCTAGGGTCCCTACTTAATTAAAATGTAATTAAATTGTACCTTGCTAAGGTGTTGTTAAGTGTTGTAACACACTTTCACACTTATCTAGGTTTCATTAATTAATGGTGGTTAATTGAGTTTAATTGGCCTCTTTAATTCAAATTCAAGTCCTCTTTTCAAGGATCTACCCCAACACCTAGTAATGATATTGTATGAAATTTAATTTGGAAAATTGGGTGTCTTGAAAAATGCTGCCAGGACCCATTCACGTTTACTGGCGAATGAGTTCTCTCTACATAGGATAGCCCTTTCTTTACATTTTTGAGGTGGGTTTTTGATGTTATTTTACCTCCCTAAAGCTTGGTGCTAGAAATTGTGTCGGGACCCATTCGCCATTAGTGTTGAATGGGTACTTGAGCAGGACACCCATTTTTGAATTTAATTGTGGCAGGATCCTTATGATTTCAATACCCAGATCTGAGGCCGGCTTGAATTATTTGAATTTTAGGGTTAATATCTTTATTTAGTATAAATAAGGGGTTAATTCACATTGTTTCACCTAGCAACTTTGAGAGAGCATCCTTATAGAAAATTTAAGTTCGCAAGAGCACTTCAAGAGCAATTCAAAGGCATTTCAAGGCAGATTTTCAAGAGTTTATTCTAGAAATTCAAGATCATATCATCATGTCAAGGGTTTAGTACATTCATGCATGTTGTTGAGCTATGATAGTTGATGTAGCATTTAGGATCTATTGCAAGCATTTTTTCACATGTATTTGAGATCAAGATCTACATTCTTCATGGCCACTTCATGTTACTTTGCATATTTATCTTCCAATACAACTTCCAAGGTATCAATATTCCATTGTTTCATGCTTCAATTTCATCATTTCATCAATTGGATTAATTACCTAAAAGGGGTTTAACCAAGGAAAACCCCTATTCACTAACAATCAACAAGTTTTTCTTCCCTTGAATGTGTATTTGCAAATTTATAGGTTGAAGATCAAGTGTGAAGAGAATTGAAGCAAAATTGTCAAAGTTGTCAAGGTGCAAAGTTGCCATTCATAGTGCAAGAATAGATAAAGGAGGTGACATAATTTGTTATAGGTTTTTAGGAGCTGACAACCGAGGATCTGAGAGTGTAGACATTGAAGTATAGAACCCAGAAGTCAATTTTCTAAAACCCTAAAAGGACCCATGATTCACTACTAAAGGCGAATGAGTCCTTAGTAGGGCTTGAAGCAGTGAAAACTTGGGATTTGGGAGTGCAGAAAAAGAGGAATTAAACATAGAAGTGGGTTTCCAGAACCCTAATAGGGACCCATTCACCACTAAAGGTGAACGAGTCCTTTGTGGCCTAAAAATAACAAGTTTTCTACAAGGTAAACATCATTTCAAGCTCTCAAAACTCCCCTTTTCATTGCTATAACAGTTAGGGTTAGTTTCCAACTGTTATTTGCATGTTTTGGTCCTCACAATTGAATGAAACATCCACCCAATGAAAATTAGGTTCATCATTGATACCCTATTAATGGTGAACCTATTTTTCTATGTTTCACAACTATCTAATCATGCAAAAAACATGAAAAGAATCAAACCCATCGTAAAAATATCAATTGAACCATTTTCAATCATTAGTCACACTTAATTTCATTATTCCAACCAAAAAGTGCAAAAATTGCCAAAGTTAACAACTTTGATAATTTTGTAATTTTAGTAGCTTTTTTTTTTGTTTTTAGCCAAATCTTTGCAAATTTTCACATATTTTTCAATATTTTCTATTTAGATATCTTAAAAATCATATAATATTTCACTCCAAGACAAAAATGGCCTAATATATAGATTTATGCAAGCTTACCATGTATGTAGCAACTTTTGACAGTTTTTTACAACTTTACTATAGATAGTGATTTTTTCTAGCTTTTTTATTTGGTTTTTAACTAGTATCATCCCTCCATGTATATAAAACATTAAGACACATAGTTTCATACATTCCATCCATAAAAATTCTCAAAGTCATAATTTCACATGTGCTACCTAGGGCTATCATAATTAGGACTATACAACTTTTCTTCTCATGATTGTACACTCATGAAATTGTGTTCACATATTCATCTTTTCTATGATTATATTGATAGTATCTCTTGATCCTAGTGATGATTTTGTCAAAAGACTTGAATAAGACATTTTTTCTTGTGAATGCATAAGACTAAACTATCTTAGGCATGATAAAAATCCTATATGGGGTTTGTTGATATAATAGTGTTCAATCCTAGACATGATAACTTATGAATATATTATCAATGTCACATTTCCTTTTTTATTTTCTATAATAAGAATGTTTCTTACTTGATTATTTATTTTGTAAATTATTGCAATGAATATATATCTTTGTCTTATTGATTTCCATGACAAAATATCAAATATTTATTAAGTAAAACATTAAAAAATTATGATAGTCTTGATTGAATATGAATGTCCTCTTAGAAATGATAGTTCTAAATCTCTTGAAATATATTAAATTTGTATTATATTAAATATCAACCCATTTTTGGCCTCTTAACATCCTTATATACTTTTTAAATCTCTCTTCCATGGAGATATCCTAAGTAATGATCTTCATATGACATAATAATAGTCTAGTATGCCTATCATAGTCATGTACTTCATGAAACCCTTCTACAAGATTTTATATCCATTCAACTAGTAAATCATGGCCTTGACACATTATTATCTTTTCTAGTATTATCTTTTGGATATATGATTTTTTTCATATGATTGAATCTCTAATAATATCCGTTGAAACTTTAGTAATGATTGTCCTAAGTGTAATAATATTATAGGGTTTCATAAAATTCACTTCAATGCCTTGAGTAGCATGAAAACCATGTGGAACATAGTGATTAATTCATTCCCTTTAGATCCATACTTCCACTCATACCCTTTCTCATGCCACTTAAACTATATAATAGTCCTCTAATGAGATAATAATAACTACTACGTGTCTTGACAATCCAAACAAAGGATTTGGCCATTATAAATCAAATCCTTATCTTTAATAATAATTGCATTATTTTAACGTATAATAATGTTTTTTTTTTAAATGAGAAGTGAGGGGAAGAAGGGTGCACTCATAGAAAAGCATTGTGCAAAGCAGTGGCGGAAAACCCTTGTAGCTGGTGTCTACTCTTCAAAGGAAGACAAATATGGAGAAGATGATGTGGATCCTAAAGTTTGTGTGGGTGGTGAGGGGTTGTTCCCCATCATGAATTCTCTCTAAATCCCATGGTGGGGTTTTTGTTGGCTTTATTCCTTTTGGAGCTATGGGTTCAGAGGTAGTGTGTGCTTCTAATATGGATTGTGAGGAGACAGATGTTTAGTGGGAGGAGGAAGACCATGTTTCCTTTTCTATCTTGTCTTGTGATGGGGATCCCTCAGATGAAGAGGTGGAATTTGTCATGGATTTCTTATTGGAGGCTCATCAAAAGGCAAAAAATATTGTTGAGGTGCTTGTGGCTAAGACCATTGATGGTGAATAGTTTTTGGGTAAAATGAGGAAAGGTTTCTTCATCCCTTCTAAGGGTTCTTTGCCCTACACAAAGGATAGCTTGGTTTCTATCCCACCCTCTCCCATTTCCACTACTCTGGAGGTGTGCAAGTCTCAATCATTGGTTGATGAAGTTGTTTCTTCTTCTTTTATTTTTGTTCCTCCACCTATTGTCATTACAGAGCCAATTATTCCTTTGGTTGTTACTCTTGTTATT
Source organism: Sequoia sempervirens (assembly GCA_007258455.2). Lineage (NCBI taxonomy): Eukaryota > Viridiplantae > Streptophyta > Pinopsida > Cupressales > Cupressaceae > Sequoia > Sequoia sempervirens. The sequence continues at coordinate 416,399,261 of VDFB02353493.1, read as the reverse complement.
TCTCCTAAAGGGGTGGAGGATGGTTGTTCTGATGGGAGTTCTAGCACCCTTAAGGATCTCAAAGCTGCACATATCACTATCAATGTTTTAGATTCTCTTCTTGAGGAGATGATTGATTGGTTAAGGTGCTCACTTATTGGGATATTATGTGGTAATCATCCCAAAATTGGAACTATTTGTAGATGGATATGTTAGATTTGGAAGCTATGTGGCAAGGTTGAGATATCTGCAATGTTGAATGACTTTTTTCTTTTTTCCTTTTCTTTTCAGAAGGACTGTACTAAGGTCTTGCTAGATGGACCTTAGTTTTTGGGGTTAAATGGTTTAAGTCTTCAAAAATGGTCACTTGGTTTCAACCCTCTGGTTGATTCTTTCAAGTTTCCTATTTGGGCTAGTCTACATGAGCTTCCCTTGGAATTTTGGAATGAAAATATTTTTTTGTATGTTGCCAACTCTTTTGGCCAATACTATGCTACTGATAAGATCACTAAATTTATGAAGCATTTTTTATACACTGGATTTTGTGTGTTTGTGGAGAAAAATCAACAACTGGCCACTTAGGTTTGTTTGTCCTCAAAATTTGGTGTTTGGGTGTAGTAGTTAGACTTTGAAGACTCCCTTGTAATCTGTCTTTCTTGTGGTAAAGTGAGTCATTCCTCCACTAATTGTCTTAAGAATACGAAACAACACTTTGTTTTGAAGAAGAAAGATATTCAACAAGCTACTAAAGAGGACTCATTTACTCCTATTTGTTAGGAAGTTTTGAAAGTTGATCTTAAAGAGTTTCCCTCTTACCCCTCATGTATTTCTTTAAGGATGGGGAATGGTTATGTCAGTGATTATATGCCTCCTCTCTCCCCAAAAAAAGTTAGTTTTGGGGAGAAGGAATCTTGTTTTGAGATAAAGAAAAGTTCATTGGAAGAGTTTTTTAAACCACCATGATTTCAATGGGTTGGTAAGTTTGTTAGTCTTACTGTTTCTTTTGGTTTTTTTTTTTTTTTGTCATTAGTTGTTATCATTTTTTCTTCATGATACATCCTCTTCGTGTACAAGGGTTAGGGCCCTTTCAAAACATAGCTTTCCTAATAAAAAAAACAAATGCATTTAATTTTCATTCAATACCCTTTCCTTCATATTCTGCCCCTGTTTATTTGGTGTGATCTATTAATTCTTCCTCAAGTGAATAATATCTTAGATGAATTGTTAAAAATCCATGGCCTTAGCTACCCTACTTGAAACCATGAAAATAATGCTACATAGTAAAAGAAAATTATATATAGATTGAGAATAATGAGGTATCAAACATTTGCATTAATTAGAATCAATGAAAACCTCCATTTTATTGTAGGTTTGATTTAAGACCATTTCAATTTAGTTTTGAAAGAAATTGACATGAAACTCTTCGATTTCACTAATAATCACTTAATTTTTCCTTTGACCTAGTAAAACTACATAATGATGGTATGAAAACATAAATTTTTTGATATATTTTAATTTTAACTTTGAATGGGACTATAAAATAATTAGAATAGAAACTTCCTATTCCCTCAGCAAAAGTCATCACAAGAGGCATGTTCCAAATACATAACATGATAATATAGGTGTCAACATACCCTCCCATAAATGTGGGGTTCAAGTACATAGTATTAGGTGTGGAAAATGGACTTCAATAGTTGTTTTAATTTTTCCAATAGTTGTTTTAAGAGATAGGAAAATCCTTAAATAAAAAAAATCATAACATTTAATGATGTTACACTTTAATTAAGACTCCTTCATATGCATACATTTATGAGACATCTATGATGATGCCATCACATTAAATAGTCCTTTTGATAACATTTATCCTCATGAAATGCCAAAAAGGAGTCATAAGGCAAGGTTAGATGAGAATATGGGCCTTTTTCTTTATAAACCAAGTTGTTACATTTAAAATAGAAAATAATGAAAAATTATAAATTTAATTTATTTCTCTCCTTTCTGAATTCAAATTTTTGGCATCAAGTGTTGTAATTGATGTGGTTCCTTTAAGGATCTTTATGACTAGTTTAATGTCTTGTGAAGGGTTTCATGGTTCTCTTAAGGGAGTTTATGACCGGTAAAGGATTGTTATGGTAGTTTTGGATATTTTATGATAATTAAATGGGTTGAACAGTCCAATAATGATATAACCATATGCTAATTGACTCTTGGTAACACCTTTAATGGAATATATATCCCATCTCAAGAAATGCATATTCATGATAGCCTTCACAAGAGCATCCAATAACATGATGCAATAAAATATAGCCTCAAAAATTCATGCACATATTCAAGCATTGGTAATTATCATGTCAAGTGAATGGAGGATCTAAAGTGGAAGTACTATTCATGGTATTCACAAAATAGGCTCAAATAATCTTGTCAAAATGATCATACAAGCAAGATAAAATAGGAAACAACACCAAGAATGTCTCCATATTAACTAAGAAACTATGTGAATCAATGAAATACATATCCAAACAAGATCCCTCAATCAAATTCCATGTCAAGACATATCAAGTTGGCAACCAAACTATAAAGATAACTCAAGTAATACATATCATAGCCTCAAAAATTCATGCACATATTCAAGCATCGGTAATTATCATGTCAAGTGAATGGAGGATCTAAAGTGGAAGCACTATTCATGGTATTCACAAAATAGGCTCAAATGATCTTGTCAAAATGATCATACAAGCAAGATAAAATAGGACACGACACCAAGAATGTCTCCATATTAGCTAAGAAACTATGTGAATCAATGAAATACATATCCAAACAAGATCCCTCAATCAAATTCCATGTCAAGACATATCAAGTTGGCAACCAAACTATAAAGATAACTCAAGTAATACATATCATAGCATATGAAGATATCAAAAACAGTCAAGTCAACTAGGACCTAGGAGAACCAAATCAACTTAACAACCAAAATATGTGCTATCCAATCAGGCTAAAAGATTAAAAGGATGTGGAAACTCACTCAAAATATCAAGTTAAAAAGGGGGTTCCTAGTTTTCCCACTCAAATGATGGGACACATGTGCAAGGCACAATAGGAGCCACAAGGGTATTGCACCTTAATCAAACCCATAAAATTGAGTGATATTAAAAATGACAAAGAAATGCATAAGAAGCAAATTATTTACTCTTTATTGCACCAAATCAAAGTGTTTCAATAGTAATTGCATTGCTCACTTGATTGCACTAGATCTTTGGATGATTATAATGAACATAGTCAAATATCTTTAAATAAAAGTACATAACATCAATTGCACCAAAAGTATGTTTAATTGGCTCAAAGTACAAGGATAGTTAGAGCTAGTCAATTGGATTAAAAAAAATGAATTTTAAATTGAAAAGGGATAAATCCTCAATTGCAAGGTCACCCCATGTCCATAGACTTGTCATGGAACAGAATAATGGTTAAATCTCAATAGGAAATTGTTAGATTGAAGTAAGTGCATATATAGATATGACAAACAAATGAATAAGATGAAAGTGTGTGTGAACAAATAAAATAAGATTAAATTTATTAAAATATACACCTCTATATAAATAGATAAAGAGACTTAAAGAATAAATCCAATTTGAAATAATATTATCAATTATCATTATGCACATATATTAAAACATCAACTCAATATATGAAAAATGACATGGGTATGAAAATTCCAGCTTTTGAAAAGTGTTGTAGGGTCTACATTTAGTTGTTGCCTCTTCACATCGATGTTAATTTTCATGTAAATCATGTTGTAATAATTATAATTTTGTGTGTAAGAATAAGACTAATAAGTAGATAAATCCAACATTTAACTGGAATTTATACCATTGATACAAAATTTCGATCAAATGATTGTGATTACGTCTCATTTAGTAGCTGTTGATCTCGCTCATGCAGAAGAAATGTGATCCCAATTTTTTCCTCATAGTTTTCGTTGAAAATTAGTATAAACTGTTCCTAATTAGATATAAGAGTGTCTGAGAAACTATTCTACACTTAGATTACAAAGAAAATGCTTTTGGAATCATATTTTCAGCTAAATATACAAAACCATTTAAACAGAGAACTTCAGAAACAAAATGTTGTTTGCAAAAGCTCAGAACGAACTGATAAGATTCACTTGGAAAGCCTGATAAGAACAGTAGAGAGTTAAAAGAACAGACCATGGAATGATGCATGCGAGATAACTTGCGCTTAGAATTTAACATGGTGCATCTAAAAACACATAGAACTTTCTATCATATGAAATATGTACTAGCAGCCTTGTATTTGAGTCTTGACTTGTGCTCAACTATTGAGCTACACTACAAAACTACATTGCGTGAATATTTGAGTGAAGAAAATACCCAAAACGTTACGGATAATTGCCTTAGCTACAGAATGAAATATAATCGATAGCTTCCAAGAGACACAAAGCATTAGAATAATCTAGTCAAAATATTATTCTAATTTCTGAAAGATTTCCTATTCTCTCTGGAGCTTGATTGGAATGTTTCAAAGCCACACGTGTTCTTCGAATGTAAATCCTGAAACGCCCTGAAATGCAGGAATAGTATTTTTGTTAGTTATCAAATCTCAATTGCTATGGCATGCAAACAATGCCTAGGGTTGATACTTTCTGCATTCTATGAACAAGCAGAGGTGGAAGTTGATAATAGATTTTTAAGTTGACAATTAGTTAAGAAAAAGGCAATCAAAACTCACTAAATTGAACAACCCATAATCCATTTTTTGTCAAGGTTTTACACTGGTCTGTTCATAGTTGTGAATAGATAATATCAAGGTCTATAAGAAGGTAACTGTAACAAAAATATGTAAATTCCAAAATATTGCATTCCCTTCACCTAATACCAATGTAAAAGCACCATACTTACAAAAAGCAAAGTAATCCTTTTGACCACTTTGTTTCAGTTGCTTCGACCTCCGAAAATCACACATACCCAATATTAATGCACCTACAGCTAATATGGCTATTTCTTCTCCGGAGAGCGTTTCCGAGGAGTTGGTAGAGGATGGCGGTGACCAAGTAGGCTGTCTCACTTGCTCCGACCTGAAAGATGTTTGCGACACCTCCTTCTCTCGACGAGATGAAATAATATTTTCTCCATTTAACAGAGCGAGTTCAGGCACAGCCTTGTGCCATTTCTCGCTCGCAGAGGGGTAATGCGTCGCCTTTTCACTTTCTTGCTCCACCTTAGATGGTAAGGATGGGTTCCTTTGCGTTTCTATTCTTAAACGGGGCTCAACATATTGCACAGCCTCGTGCCGCTTCTCACACGCAGAGGGATAAGGTGTTGCCTTTTCACTTTGTTGCTCCGCCTTAGATGGTAAAGGTGGGTTCCTTTGCGTTCTTACAGGCGGCGCCAATCCGTTACGCCATCTTATTCTTGGTAAGTAATCTTGCGTGGCCATTAGCTCTTTTAAATGCGGCTCGGGAGGTGCCCTGGATAGTGGTCTATAATAGCATTTAACTTCTATTTTGGGAACGCCGGCCTTTCTGAAAAGCCACAGTCGTCTGTTGTCATTCGACCACAGTACACCATCCTCATCCCTGGCCACCGCAATTGGTGGAAAATCGCTTGCATGGAGTCGACCTAAGCGAAGGTCACGTAAAGCGTCCTCTAAAAGAAATTCCCTTCCACTGTCAAGATTGAAATGATCTGCTATGGAATCCTGAGTGAACCTTAGCTGCTCAGGACTCACCTCTACAATTTCGTGATCCATAACTACAATGAGGCTTCTACGCTGAACAAGTTACGACACACGTTGTTTGAACGGCTTTGATTTTCCTCTATATAAAGGAAGTATTCGATCGCAGTGCTCCCCATTGTCACAATCACGTTCAATCCCCAAGCTCTTTCGCACGATTGATTACAGATTACCAAATTCTATTATATTTTTGGAAGCAATCTTAGATACGTGCGAATGATTTCAAGCAGATTTTATTTTAGCTAAATTATCCATCCTCATTTATGCAATAACACACACCTCGAATTCCGATTCCCTGACATTTTGAGTTAGTGGGTCTAGTTTCTGCTCTTAGCCAGAGATTTGGATGTCTTGGAGAGTGCAAGGGAATATATCTAGAGGTCTCTCGGCCTTTAATTGGAAAAAGAGCTTTAATTGAGCCATAAGGTGAAAGACATCGATTTGAGTTAGTAATGAGCCATGCATCAACAAAAAAGTGCCTAACCAGCAATTGTCATCATGTGAGTTTTGTTTGAATCTATCTATTTTTATTATGGACTGAAAAGTATTAAAATATATATTTTAGTTATATGTTCTTTTATGTTGTATTTTGAATATATATGATTCTAGTGTGTGATTTGATTATTTTGATGTATTTACTAATTTAATATTTGATTTATTATTTAAATATTTTCTATTAAAATCTACATAAATTTGATTTCAGATTAAATTAGATATATAAAATATTAGACCTTCTAAATATCAATTTTGTAATTATATTACATCAAGACAACAATCTAACTTTATAATGTCACCACTCCAAAAAGTACATTATAGCACACCCAAGAGACAGTCTAATTTCTAAACCTCCATAGATTATCATAACATTCTAGTCTTCCTTAATATGTTTCCAAACCACCCATGCCTTAGTTTTCCCTTTTGTAATTCTTCTTTCTTTTGAATCCTTTGGTTTCGCGTACTATGACAAAATCTTCACAACACGTTCAAAATTGTCATGTCAATTTTCACAACTATGCTAGTAGTTTTATTTTCAACATGACAGTCTAGTAAATATCACGACAATTTTGAAATTGCTAGCTTGGTAAAATAATTTTATTTAGCTAACATACACAAAAAAGGAATTCAAATTGGGGTGGGGGGGCTAGCTCGATTGGATAAAGCATCTTGTTGCAAGCAAGAGGTCTTGCGGTCTAGTCTCCCCCTGTCCCCATGGTACTGGAGGGCATGTCATGCCAACATCACTGGTCACGTGAAATTTTTTTATCAGGAACATTGCAGTTTATAAGGGGCTACCTGATTCTTGTAGTCTAAAAAAGAGGAATTTAGATTGTTTCTCCTTCCCAATTCAAAATGTAAGACCTTTTTATGCCCTTGACTTCTTGCAAATGAAAATTCATGTGCCCCTCATCCCTCTTAAGCCTCATTTTTAGTCATCTTTAGTCATTGCGAACAAAATATTAAGTCATCCATAATTATTCCTAAATTTCTACCAACAAAGCTCTATCAAAGTTCATCTTTGTTCCTTGAAAATTCCAACATGTCACACTCACCCTAGTTTTTCCCCTCTAAAAATATTACTATACTAAAAAAAAGTGATGAATAATTCTAAGAAGTGATGAATAGTTCCAAGCAAGTTTTAGAGTTTTTCTTGAGGACCATTCTCCAACACTTGTATCAACTTTCTCTAATTCCATGCACACACTGTATAGATTGAATTTATTCTCTTTCTTTGTGATTAGTATACTAATTTGATAGTTTAGAGTGTGTTAGATTGTTGGAATAAATGCTGACAATTTTGGATGTAGCTTTTACTTATAATGTTTGTTTGTTCATGTTTGGATTTTGTCTTGTATTATTTGTGTGTTTCTATTTTATCATTTTTTTGTTATTGTTATATTTTGGAGATCTTCTAAGCTCTATTGATCCATCCTAAATACTCAATCTCTAAAAAAAATTAAAATGATTTACATCCCTTTTTGGTTGGAATCTTTGATCTCCAAATAATTTTTCAAAACAATGTACCACATTCATGTAAGCCTTATAAACATGTGTTGATCACTATGTCACCTCAATTGCAACCTAAATGTAAGGAAAATAGAGAAAACAAATAAATGCATTAAAAATAGAATTCAAAGCATAATTTCTCTATCCAAGAAAACCTCCAATTAGGTGTCAAGTAGAGATGTGCCCATGATGCATTAATATAATAGTGTTGTATTAAAATTAGATTATGAATGATGAATGAGAGATTGAATTTATAGAATTTGTGAATAAAAATGAATGAACAAGATTAAATATTTGATCATGAATCTAATCTAAATTTTGTGGAGATGATGAGGAGAGGTGGCAAGCTTAAATGAGTTGAAAATTGTTATAATTTTTTAATTAAATAATAATTATTAGTCAACTCAAATTGATTTTATTAATAGAATTAATTGATGAGCTAGCAATTTGAATGAAACAATTAAGTGAATGCATGGAAGAAGTTAGGAGTTAACTATTTGCATAATTAATAGTTAAGTAATTGAATGTGTGACTCAACTAATTGGATGGATGGGAGAAGTGAATAGATGGAGTTAAGTGATTTCACAATGGAGTAGATAGATGAGTTGAATAAGTGCATGACGAAGTAGACTAAATGCATTAGGTAGTTAACTTAGATGAAGTGGAATTTGAGGTTTTAATTATTTATTTAATGGATAATTTGTCCATATCATGTGTAGTTTGATATTTATTATTTATTAATGGATAATATAGCTGAATAATAATATTTTATTTAAATAATGGATAATATGACATATTATTTATTTTAATTAAATAATAGGAATTAATTAAATGATTATGAACTAAGGATAATGAATAATGATGATGAATATTAATAATAAAATGATAAATGCTAATGGATGAATGTAAAATTATTTTAGCATTTACAAAACCCTATCTAGTTGTCATATAATTGTCACTATGTATTTAGATAGCACCAAATAATTTTGTAAACCATCAAAATGCATCACTCACCACAAAGAACTTGTACCTTATTTTTTGTCTTTTAAATCCCCAAGGCCCATTAATCATTAATTTTGCATCTTTCTAACCATCTAAGGCTCCAATATCATTATCCTTGCATTTGGATATCCCCAACACCTTAAATACTCAAGCATATATACATATTTCTAGAGTCACTATGAAATCAACTTGTACCCTTCTAAAGGTCTCAAACTATTTCTCCATAAAGATCATTATCCTTGCATTTGGATATCCCCAACACCTTAAATACTCAAGCATATATACATATTTCTAGAGTCACTATGAAATCAACTTGTACCCTTCTAAAGGTCCCAAACTATTTCTCCATAGTTATTTCTAGCCTTATTGAGGTCCTCTCATCAGTTTACAAGCATTATTTGGCCTTAAATAGACTTGATAAATTTAAAACAATATTCTTTCTACCTTGTATAAATTTGAAACTTATTGTTTGTTTATTATTTTCAATATCAATATTTGTTATAGTTTATGTTATTTGATATCAACATATTTTGCCTTGTTTATATATTGGCATAGCTATTCTACATTTATACATACTAAATAAATATTTAAATATTAATTTGAGTATAAAACTAACTACATTGTTTGTAGATTTCTATATTAAATTTATAGGGAATCACTATATCAATTTTAATCATGATTTCCTATCAATTTTTATCAAGATGTATTTTGAGTATTCTAAAACATTGTTAAATAAATAACTAAATTATAGGAAAAACAACTCTTGTTTGGACACTAGTATTATGGGTATCTAGGATTGTAAATTAAAGGTAAAAGGTATCAATTAAGTATTATCATCAAAATAGTTGTTCTACATTTCTATATACTAAGAACATAGTTAAATATTAATTTGAACATAAAATAAACAACATAGTTAAGAGATTTTAGTCATAAAATCATAAGGCAACAATATATCAATTTTAATCATGATTTTCTATGAGTTTTGATCATGATTTCCTTCAAGAATTCTAGTGCATTGCTAAATAAATAACTAAATAATCAGAAAAACAACTCTTGTTTCTATACTAGTATTCTACACATCTAGGTTTGTCTATTAAAGTTAAAATGTATTCATTGAATATTATCATCATATCATTATGTTAATCAAAACTTCATTTTTCTCTTTCCATAATTATTGTTTCATTTGAAATTATAAAAGCTTTAAATAAATTACATTAGCAAAAGAGTGTATGATAAAGTTTATATACATATACAAATTACATATTTTTAATTGCATTCATCCAAAAAGATTTTATTTTATTGCATTTATTACGTACTGAACATCCTTAAATATATAAACATGTAAACACTATTAAAAATTATTAGAAAACAAAGAGTATTAATTATCTTTGGTATTACATCCTTTCATATTCATGAATATTAGAATCTAACTACACATCATAGACAAGTGTTGAGAAGAGAATATTCCCCCTCTTCCCTTTCTAATTCTCTTCATCAACCAACTCAAAATGCTTGGGAAAAAAGTGAGAGAAACTATACCATCATTGTCACCAAGGCTCACACATTTTCCATGTTATAGATTTAGGTACTTTCAAGCCATGCCTCTTATAACCCCATGAACACACAAAGTGAGGAACTCTCTCTTTTCATTATCAACGACATATAAAAAATATGTTTTTTTGTATCATAATTGGCGCCTCTCATGGATATGTAAGTTTTAAACCACATCATTGATCCATTCACATGTATTCCTTTCTATTTGTTTTTTCATGATGTGAATCATTAATTGCGACGTTTATAAATGGCTTGATTTGACTAGACAAGATATAGTCATTAAGTATACCTGATGATCGTTAATTATTAGAAAACTAGATAATATATCTTCCAATTTCCAAGATAACCTAACTTGGCTTGATAATATTCACACATAAATATCTACTAAAGGTAAATGAAATATATCATTTGATTTTTTTTTTTTAAATTGTCTTGCGGGAAAGTTGGGTAAGGGGGTTCTCCTTGTACGTTTCCATGATAGGCTAATATCCTATCGTGCCTAGGGTTCATGGGGAGATTACACTAGTGCCTACCTCCCATTAGGGAGGAAATCACAGCCTCGGGCTCTACCCACTTTAAATTTTTTAATAATTTAAAATAGAAATACTAATAAATAGTGTCCACCTACATCCACAAGCTATGTAAAACTGTCACCTTCATTGATGTCACTTACTATAGATTATTTTATAGACATAACATTTTGAGGGCTTCATTTGAGCTCGTAAGATAATATTTTTTTTTGTGCAATTTCAAAATAAATATTTTCTTATAACAATACATTGGTGTATACTATTCTTATTTTTCTATTATTTGATTAATTATTTCATATTTAATTCTACATTTGAATCCAACATACTGCATCACATCTTCACACTTTCACTCCTTCACTAATTAACTAACTAAAACTATTTAATTAATTAGTTCATACTTCCTCCAACAATTAATTAAATAAATCTTATTTATTTAATTAATTAAATCTTGCCGATAAGGGCGTGGTTCGGTGGTCAAGTCGCTATTAGGTGGATCGCCACCTGGTTCAAACCCTAATTGTTAGAAGTGCTCAGGCCTCAGGCCTAATACTGGCCATTGTTTCGGGATTTGTTGTATCCGGGTTCATAGGCTCCTGGGTCAAAAAGCTACCCCCTAATATTATGGGTGTATCAGACCTTTTTTTTAAAAAAAAAAAATTAATTAAATCCAAAAAAAATAGAGAATGATTTGTAAAGATCGCAATGTAAACCCTACAAAAAAACCTTATGTGGAATAATATTTTTTCTAGAAAGAAACCTTCAACTTCTATTGCAACTAAAATAGATATTACAGACAAAGTAGATGAGGAAAAAGAAATTTTATTGGAAACTATGATAATTTGCAAATTCATTGGCCCAAAGAAAATAAGGAACAAGAACTAAAAAATGGACGAAGGAAATTTAGTATGGAAAATTTATTCTCAGATTTATCCCTAAAATATTTTTCATTACATTTTTTCTCAACAAAGAGGATCGAGATGAATTTCTTATAAGATGCACTTGGAAAATGGGTGAGATTCCTTTATATATGCAAAAATGGAACCCTAACTTTAATCCCAATAGGTATTCACCTTGTGAAGGCCCTTGCTAGATAAGGTTATGCAATCTCTTGCTTGGATATTGGTCTAAAGAATGCTTGACCAAAATTGGAAGGACCTTAGGCACCTTGGTCAACTTAGATCTAAATACTCTAGAAATCAACTCATGCACTTGTTAGCAGGGTACATGGCACATAGTAGAAGTTACCACAACCCACCATAAAGAATGTGTAGAGCACCAGGCGAACAAGGAAGATAGATTATTTAGGTTGCCCTACAAGGGTCACATATTTATATGAGACTTGACATTGATATATGTATACATAATAGATAACATAATAGGAATAAAGAAAGGATTGTAACGTAAAGGAGAGAATGAGACTTGCTCATGTAATCATTATCTAAATATATATACATATATAAGGAGTTATAAGGATTCAATGTATATATGTGTTATGGATGATTGATGTTTATAGTTAAGTTATAGATGAGTTATTATGAGATATCTAGTCTCTTACAACACTTACTCTTTTCTACAATTGTGTCCTCTGGGGTATAAACTAACTACATAAGGGATACTAGGGTACAAATAATTCTAACTATAATTCCCCATTTCCTCTTGCTAACATTAGTTTCATTCTTGAGATCGTAGAGAGGACAGTGAATAACTTCAAAGTAAAAAAATAAAGAATTAACAATAAAGAGAGACAATAATAGAAGAAAAAAAATTCCTGTAAATACCTCTCTTAGGTACTAGACCTCTATGAGAGGGGGTAGGAACTTAAGGGATGACAAATGGAAAGGGGGAAGGAATCTGAAAAGATCATTAAAAAGATGTAACTGTTCAAAATTTTAAACCACCCATGGGATATATAAGAATTAATGGAATTTCAAACCTAAAAAACCCATGGCAAAAGGAGATAACAAAAGAAAAGTGGAGATAATTGAAAGGATTAAGTTGGTAATAGAGATGAATACATAAAAAAGGAGGTTGAAAAAAATTCAAGAATGACAAGAAAGATGTTGCAGAAGAATGGAAGAAGAGAGGAAAAAAGAGCAAGACTTAGAGTTTGTGGAAGGAAATAGAAACAAATGAGTTGAGCACACCATTGAGGGTGTTGTTGAGTATGCCACTATGAGAACTACCAAAGAAGAAGAAGAAGAAGGGCATGCCAAAGAGGGTGATGTTGGAGTATATACAAAAATGATTATGTAATAAGTTTCTAGCATGGAAAAAATAAACTAAGTTATAAAAAACCTAGAAGGAGAAATTGAAGATTATGGAAAAACAAAAAGGGAAATAGAACAAGTAGTGGTGAGAATCATGACACCTCCTCTAAATAAAACACCAATTAGTCATCTAAATTTGATAAATATTCAATTAAGGATAAATGAGAATTGGTTACTAGTGGAAACCCCTATACAAAACCTTTAAAATATATTTGACATTGATTACTTGGATGAGTTAGTAATCAAAAGTGTTCTAAAGATAAGAGAAGAAGATGAAGTAGAAAAGAAGGAATATTATATGACTTTAACAAAAATCTAATAAAATGACATCATCAAACAACCAAATGATGCTTACTAACAAATGGATATCCTTAAGAATGAAATTACTATTTGAACAAACACAACCTCTAGAGCAAAAGTCACATTTAATGTCATTAAAAGCAAGAAGGATTTTTGTGAAAGAAGTAGAACACTACTTAAGAGAAAAAAACATAGGAGAAAAAAAAGTAGAGGAAAACATTATAAAAAAGATGATGGATACAAATTTAACATATGATATATAGATAGTGAATCAAAAGAAGAGCAAGAAATAAATGTTCTTAGGAAATTTCCTATATTTGGAAAAGGTACAGATGAAGTAGCAGAACATATCTTTATTT